>VXBO01006536.1:355620-413359 GCA_013400135.1 Rhinoptilus africanus | reverse complement strand
GGGAGAGCCCCCCCGCTTTGAAGTCAAGAGGAGCTCGTCGGTTCTAACCGCGGAGGCGGGGGTCCCGTCAGAGCGGAGAGCGGGGGGCTGGGGGGCTGCCCCGGGGGTCGCTGATGGGAGATCCCGCCGGGAGGGGCCTCCATTCATTCACTCCCTCCCTCCCTCATTCATTCCTCCTTCCCCCGCTTCTCCCGAGGGGGGCGGCGGGGGCGGTGGCGGAACCGCCCCTCCCTCCNCCTTCCCCCGCTTCTCCCGAGGGGGGCGGCGGGGGGTGACCCCCGCCCTGCAGCCGGCGGGGGCGGTGGCGGAACCGCCCCTCCCTCCCCGGCCGCCCCCCCCGGCGGCACTCTTTTCTCTCTGGCGGAAGGTTACGGGGTGAGGCGCGAGGGGAGGGCTCGGCGGCCTTAAAGGGCTGCGCGCGGAGGAGGGGCCGGCAGTCGGGGCTGAGGCGCCGCGGGCGGTGGGTGCGGGACGGGCCCCTCGCGGCAGGGACGGCCGCTCGCCTCCATCGTTTGTCGTTGTCGCCGCCATGTCCCGGGAGCCCGAGATCATGGAGTCGCAGGTGATGTGGGAGCCCGACTCGAAGCGCAACACCCACATGGACCGGTTCCGCGCCGCCGTATCCAGCAGCTGCGGGCTCCGCCTGGGTGAGCGCCGCGCCGGGGCGGGCGGGGCGGCCCTCGGGCTCCGCTGGGGGCTGGCGGGGCTCTGCTTCCCCGGGGCTGGCATTGCCGCGTCCGCCCCTGCCCCGGGGAGGTGTCTGCGGGGTGCTCTGACGCCCCCCGGGGCCTGAGGGGACCGAGTGGTCCGGGCTGCCGGCGTGATGCTCTGCCTGATGCAGAGGCCTCTGGTGCAGCATCTCGCGTAGCGTGAAGGCACAGGCTGCTGGAAATGCAAACAGCCTTTTCGGTTACCGGTGCTGCTGCTGGATGTCAGCCCAGGCGGCGCCGGTACCTGCCGAGTGCTCCGGACCGCCCCGGGCGCGGCCGAGGCCCGGCCTGCGGGGACTCGGGGCTCCAAGGGGGTGTGGGAGGGAGGAATCGCTGCCATCCTGGCTATGGGCTAAGGTAGGCCATGGTGCTTTAACAACGTTAAAGTCTATGCTTGCAATCTCATCTTTCATTTTGAAGGGCATATCTTTATCACTTTTAAGTATGCTGGGTAGTAAAAGGTGATGCGTAAGTTAGTTCAGTGGTGGAAGCTAAGGCTTTTTGCTCTTCATCTGCTGAAGCTGTTGAACTTCCAAGCTCTGCTTCATGCTCATTCAGAATACCATGCTCATGCCTATATGCCTGTGAATAGGTGTGCACTCCTTTGAGTTTGGAAACAACCTGTCAGCTTTGAATTTAGCCCTTTGAGTAGGGGGCTGGCCCTCCAGAGGTGTCTTTCAGCCCACGTTGTTCTGTTTCTCAGTGGCTGCTGGCTGCAGGTGGTGTCTCGAGGAGTTGGTGGCTGTGTGGGCTCACTCACATTGTGAACCAGGTGGACTTGAGTGTGTGTGGGGGTCAAACACCCCCGTTCTGACTAGCTTGTCTTACACTCTCTGTTGTCCCTTAGTATTTGGGGATGAGGTTGCTTGTGTGGCTTTCCTCTAATCATTTGTCTGGGGGATGGAGGGAGTAGTTTTGGCAGGTGGCCTGACAAGTTTGTCAGTCTGATATAAATGTCTGTGGTATAAGCAGAGATTCTGGAGTAGTAGCAATGTATCTAGTGCTTCTAGCAGTTCATGTCTGGAAAACAATTGTGCATCTTGATTGGGAACTTAATGTGTGGGCAAGCTAGGTCATTGATTTGACTGCTGGAGGTTTCCCATTTGAAGACAAACTTGTAGGGTTTAACTTTCCTGCCATATAACAAGCAAGTTATTACAGGATTTTAGCTAACTTCTGAGGAGAAATGTCATATAACTGGTACTCATATGATCAAGACTGAACGCAGTTTTAGATGTGCTGCCCATGTTTATGGCTGTAACAACAAGAACTCTTTTCATCCCACTTTGAAGTGGCTACTCCAGTTAAAAGTGAATTCCTGTGCAGATATAGAAACCTTTGTCAGCTTCCATTAGATCTGAACTAATGTTCATTGGTCTATGTGCCCTTGAACAACTAAGAATGGATTCTTTATGTAACATCAGGATGTGGACTGACTGAGGAGAGCTAAGGGCAATAAAACCCTTTAAACAGCATGGTTCTGTCCAACTCTCAAAATACAGTGGTGAGTTGCAATGTTTAATTGCTGGAATAACATGTCCTGAAGGACTTACACATGAAAGCTCATTGGGGGCAAAGCGTGTTTACAAGATAGAACAAACTGTTCATATTGTAAGAAATCAAATTAGTGGGGACTTGTAGCTTTTTGCACTTATCAAATAATTAAGAGTCTGTGGTACAACTGGTTTATGGAGGAGGAGATGGAAGCTTGAGCTTTCCTTTGGTAAAGTCTTATCCCCACACCAGCTGATGTGCAATATACAGAATAGTGGAGAGTAACTTGGGTGGAGTATTAAAAAGTGTATGTAGGAGGCTGAGATTGAGGCAATATGTAGGCAAAAGTTGAGTTATGGAGAGTAGTCTTTGCCTTGGCTTCTACTATGTCAGTAATACCTCTAGGTAATCTCCCATGGCTGGAAAAGATTGCGTGGAATAACATGTGGAAAGGACAGTCTGGGTGGGGAAACAGCTGTAGTGATCAAGTGTGAGTAACAGTGTAGAGATGTTTTTGAATCTGTTTTCTCTTACGAAGCTGGAAGAGGTCTTCCTTGTAGGAAGAGGATGCAAAGATGACTTATCAAGCAATCAGATGGGTGACAGCAGGACAATCCAAAGATAATTGGAGAAAATGACTTCAGGTGTCTAGTTGAAAGCATCAAATAGAAAATACATTTGCCAGAGCAGGAAACTACTACTGTCACTGGTGGCAGATATTCATATTTAATTTGGCTGTTGGCACAGCTTCAGGCAGGATGGATGTGACTTGGGAATGTCACTTTTAAGCTGGTGGTGAGAAATCAGCTTCAGTTAGGGATTCCTAAGAGTATTTTACGCATTAAACTTCAGTGTTTTGTTTGAGTTGTAGTTTTTTGCTGTGCATTCCTCAGGTTACTTCACCTGTCTCACAATCATGTAAGACTTAAACTGTTTACTTCCATGTTCTTAAGTGAATTTTAATATCTAGCTAGTAAAAATCTTGTTTCACTTCATGCTGTTTTAGCATGAGAAGGTAAGCTGCAATCTGTCAGTTCCCTTATCTATTGAGGAATAATGCATGCTTCCTTTGTAACAGTGCTGTTAATGTTACAGTTAGATAATGAGTGGATCTAATCTTCCTGTTACCATGCTTTCGGAGGTCTTTGGTCCCAGACTGCAACTATACAGCAAATGTATTTTGTCATGAAGACTTGTTTATCTTTTGCTGCGTGAGGGCATTGTGTTGGTGATACAGGGAGTGGAAGTGTCAGCAAGCAGGGCTCTATCCTGCTGTATAGTCTTCAGTTTCACTGATGGGGAGAAGATGTTGCACAGAGTCAGTAGAAAAGGTCCCTGTTTCTGTGGTGGAAAATAGCTTGTAACAGTCAGGTGAGATGTTGCCATCGGTTTGGGTGTTCTAATAGACTATTTCTGTTGATGCCACAGTCACTTGCCTTGAAGAGAGAAGTGATTCACTCTGTGTGGTCAGTTTTATCTTACTGATTATTTTAGCCACAAGTTTTCTTTATCTGCAATATCCCTAATTGTAGTTTGTCTAAAATCCTGTAATTCTCTGCACAATGCTAACAGATATCTATTGCTTCTAGCCAACTACGATGACTTATACCAGTGGTCAGTGGAATCCTACTCAGACTTCTGGGCAGAATTCTGGAAATACAGTAACATTGTATGTTCCCGCCTGTATGATGAGGTAAGTCAGTATTTAAACAGTTAAGTGCAACATAAAGGGGAGATAAACCAGTTTTACAATCAATCTTTTGACCTGTTCCTGGAACCTTTGCAAGGGATATGAAGAATATGAATCTGTCAAGTATATTGTCCTGAATTTCCTTGTATGGGGCACAGTGGTGTTCCATTGCTGGTGTGCTTTAGGACAGTGAAATCCTCAAGTTCTGCTGTCCTAAACAGTTCTGCTGCAGTGTCCTTGTGGTCATGTGCTCTCACATATGTTAGGAGTCCTGGCTGCTTGTGAGGAGTCTACTGATATACTGCCTTCTTTAGGATTGTGCTGGTAGAATATCCTCTTGATTTTGTAAATGCTGGCCTGCAGTCAAGTTCACACTTCTGTTCCCTTAGTCAGCTTATCTGATAAGCACACCTGTTCCACTCCAGTTTTGTAAAACTAGTTATGGAAGTGTCTGCATTCAGATGGAGGCTTGAAATATCTCTGAGGGAATGGTAGTTGAATGCAATCGCAGGTGGAATACCAGACCATACCACAGTATTGCTTTGAGATAAAGCTGACTTCGAGGGTCTTGCAAATGGAGGGTGAAGCTGGAGCCCTTGTATGGTCCTGGTGTAGGATATCAACATCACCCTGCAGTTTTACATCTGAGGCAGATGATGGGCTAATTACTTCAAAAGCTTGATGCATAGGAAACTTCCTGGGACTTAATAGAGAGGGAACTGGACTTGTAGCTTAATCCCTGGAGGCCATCTGTTCCAAGAACACACAGAGTACTGGCAGCTCTGCAGAGGGAACCGGTAAGTTTCTTCTGTCTTTTCCTGTCTTACAAACTTCTGTACTGCATGCTGTGATAGATGAAGTGGTTCTTCCCGCCATGAAACTGCGTGCTCAGGTGTTTTAATGTGACCCACCCTTTCAAAGGGTGAATTTGGCAGGAATGTAAAGAACTAGCCTGCTTCTTGAAGTATGTAGTATGTAGTCTGAAGGCTGTAAACACTTAATTTTATTTTTTTCTATATATGTGAGTTCAAAATCTGGTCAGGTTGTATTTGGATACTGTCTATTTTCTCTACATAGCCTTGCTAGTGGCACAGAATATCTAAGTTTCCATATGAATGTAAATTGCCCTGAGCAAGCAGTTCAGAGGAGCTATTTTTGTACCCTTGTATCTGTATTGAGCAAGCTGGACAGTAACAGTTGTCCTCTGGCCTTACAGGACTGGTACTCCTGGAAGTCTGTCCCTCCAGACACCACAAATGACTGTTGAACTGGAAGGGAAGCTGAAGCAGGCAATGGCGGCCTAAAAATGGATGTTTGCTGAGGATGAGAAGCAAGAAGATAGGGATGTCTAGGCAGGCTTTAACTAGACTACTTGGGGCCTTCTAGCTCCCTGCGTGGCTATTCTGCAATGGTCTTGCTGTGATGCAAGATCTTAACGGGAGAGGCAGAGTCATTTGACAGACAAGTACTGCAGAAGAAGATACTTGACTTGCTCTTCATGGACATTGCTGTTGCCTTTAACTTTCCCTCAGTGTGGTGTCAGCTTCAAGGCTTTGCTGAGCCTCAAAGCTGACTTTAGCTCAGTCCTTACCATTGGTCCATTGGTCTTGTATGTCACAGCAGCTGAGCTGTTCTGTGGTAGCTAAAGAGCTGAAAAGTTTGAAGTTTCTTAGGACTTCATCCCAGCTGCTTGTTGGAAGTAAGAATTACACTTTGAGGAAAATAAAACTTTCCATGAACCAGAGTTGACTCCTTTGTTCCCAGCTGGTGAAAGAGTTTTTACTTTCATAGGTCATTCTAAGAAAAAAAATAAATTGTGTATACAGGCAGCCAGTATTTTATTTAAACTTAGTAAAGGTTTTAAGTGTTTGATGTAGATGTGCTCATGTCACTCTGCAGCAATTGATATCCATGTCAATTCTGAAAAGAACAAAGCTATTTACAGTACACGAAGCTATCCTGGCATGGCAGTGCTGGCATTATGTCAAGTTACAAGTAGCTGTTGATCTTTAAATGAGGAATGTAGTCTAAACTTGCTGCTTTTTGCTACAGGAAGCACCTGATGCTGTTCCTGTGGATGGGCTATGTTGAGCATTCTGATAGTATCTGCTCTGTAGCTTTTCATGAGGCATGCTGTTTTGCTCTTCAGGTGATATAGAATGTCCCATATAGCACAGATTGCCTGTCTCATGGTAATGGTGAGATCTAGTCTCAAAGGTATAGTCTCCGCTTAGGGTAAGGAGGGTCGCTGGGGCATGACAATGCATGGTTATAGCACAACTAGCAAACCACTTCGAGGAGGAGAGATGCGGTAGAGGTGTGGACGGAGGGTACTGCTAATGTGATGCTTATTTGTAGCTGCTGAGGCTTGGGAAGTGGTCACTGTGGAGCTGCTGTGAAGAGCAATCGTAGAACAGGAGCTGATGGCTTGGGAGTACCAGTGATACTTGGCATGTTCACCAAACTGCACAAATTGGCCTTGTATGCCTTTGTGCTGCTGTGAGTTGGAGTCGAGCCGTACTCATTTAATGAGGACTGCAGTCAGCAGTACTGTAGGCTGCACTTCTTTCCCTCTCCTGTAGACTTGCTGAGCGTTTGTTGGGACTGTATGAAGTGAAAGGCTTGTTGCAAAGCTCTCCATTTTTATACTTGCTGGAAGTGGTATCTAGCTGGGATCTTCCACTAAATTAGCAGACCTTGAGTTTCTGTTGCTTGCTGAGAACTTGCCTCTAAGGGAGAGATCAGGTTGTTCATGTAACAAAGTACCACTGCCGTAGAGACTGGGCTTAACCATAGGTGGTGCCTGAGTAGAAAATAATGGAGCATCAAGTATGTGAGCCCAGCACCTTGTGCTAGTTGAGCTCTTTGAAGGGGTGTTCCAGTTCAGGAAAAAGGGCTACATTAGATCTTGTCCCGGAAAAGGTTGAAAATATTCTACCTGCTTTTCTTCAAGCTAAGGAAGCTGGTAATGAGTCAGTTTTAAAAGTGGCTTCTAATTACTGCAGTAATTAATGTTGGTATAAAAAAAATTTCTGCAGCCTGAGTTGATAAACTGTAAATACTACAGCTCAGTTCTAGCTAACTGTTATAAGCAAAGAAATATACTTGAGTTTTCATTTTAGAAAATTCATTGAAATAAATAATAGAGTAGAGAACTTCCGCAGGAGCTCTAACTTGTTTTATAAATAATTTTAGGATTGCCTCCATTAATACATACACTGCACATCTCAAATCACAAAAATACTAGGTTTTCTGGAATGGGAGCTATTTTGAGCTCTATCAGGCTTTCAGAAGAGCCTTTTAGTTGGTCTGAAAGCATGCTGTTTCTGTAATGCATGCACTGTCCATGAGAGCACCTGAGGGTATGAACTGAAGCTTTCAAACACAACTATAAAATAGTTTCAGTTTAAAGGTTACAAAATACTTGTGCTGCTGGGCGTTGAATCTCTAAGCAGTGGGACATTTTGGAAGATATTTATGTAACTTTGTGACTAATGCTAGGGGCTCTTTACTGATCACTTGTTAAAGGTGTAGTCTTAACTGTGGCTTACAAAGGGTAGTTTATTATTTTGAGGATTAATTAGTTCAAGATGAGGCAAGTTATTTCAGCTGAGCATATTTTTGACTTTCACTGCATTTTTAATTCTTTGGGTGTCTTAGTCCTAAATGAGGAATTACTTAAGGGCTGATTGGGTTGTTGGACCTTCTTTTCAGAAAACAGCAAATCAAAGATGGTAGAAATGAGTGCTCTTACAGTTTGTAATAAAACATTTGTTAGTTGTAGAGGTTAGTAGCAGTAATTCTGCATTCTGAATGAAGCTGTGGAATACTTAAATGTTTACTGAAACTTAATTCTAAGAAATGGAGAATTGGAATAAAAGGCTTGAACTTAGTTACATTTGACTATACAATTCACTCATTTAGCCTAGAGTTAATTTGAATTACCATTGTCTAAGTTCCTGATGTCGGCCTCTGTACCTTGTGACTCATGCTGGGGAAGAATGGGTACTCACACCTTCCTATGGCTTGATTTTTTTCAAAATATATTTTTTGTGAGGGAGGCTGGAGTGTATGGCCTGATAGAGCTGCAATATGTTGTAGCTCCGTCCCTGCTCAGGACTTTCCCAGAGGCAAAATCCTAGCATGCACTGTGGTTTGTGTGTATCTTGTGGTCTGGATGTAGCCATAGTGGTTTGCTTCACTTGTGTGTTTAAGGCTGCTCCCAAGGTGAAACTGTTGGCAAGGAACTTTTTCTTAGTCTTGTTGTAATGATGTCTTTGCTTGTGACAGTTGAAAAACAATTAATCTTTCCAGGCCTATAATTACAGGATCTAATGTCTGTTTGCCATCTGTAAGCTGGGAGAAACGATTCTTGCCTAATAGAGTGTATAAAGAGCTTGGAATTAATTAGCTGATTTCTGTATGATGCTCTGAAAAATAAATTGTTACAGTCTTCCAGGAATGTACTATTTTTTTTTCAGGTGGTTGATACATCCAAAAGTATTGCTGATGTCCCAGAATGGTTTAAAGGTAGCCGTCTTAACTATGCAGAAAATCTTCTGAGGCACAAGGACAATGACAAGATTGCACTGTATGCAGCAAGTAAGAAAGAACTTATGGCTTGTATTTCTTTAGAGTTCACAGGACTAGGCCTTAAAAGAGCTCTGCTTTTTATGAAGCCTTGAAATAAACTGGCTTGGGTGAGGAGAAAACAGGAAAATAAAGTCAGTGACTCTGCAGAATCTATGGTACAGCTCTGCAAAAACCAGCAAAATATGCTTTGGGAATATAGATAATTCTAAAAAGTCTTTGGCAAAGTAACTGAAGCTCTCTTAGAATGTGCTTAACATCATCTCCACTACCTTGATGCAGTTGTGTTTAGCTCAAATATTGAGTAATGCCGTTACTTCACATTTGTCATAAACACTATAATTGCCTCCAGGAAGTGTTTTGGCAGTGTTCCTTGATACTTTTCTTCCTATCTTCTATAGATACTTCCTATCTTTTTCCTGTGCCTTTTATCTTGGGAATACTAAGGGCTATGTGGGGCATAGGTAAGAATAACTCTGCTTTTGGTGATACAGAGAGGAAGGACAGTTACATGCATGGAAGACTTGGAATTTCACTTCTCTGGAACCCTAATGTTCAGTCTGAATTTCTTGTTATACTGGAGGAGATTTAAGTCTAGTAAAATCTGTATGTTCATAATGAGGATGGTAATGTTAAGACAATGTTCTTATATCTGCTAACTTGGGTAACTTAAAAACATATTTTAACCTGTTAAATGGGATTAGCTTCTGCACAGGTGTGTGAGTGCTTCCTTAGGGAGTTGTGTTCTGAGCTTCCCTTTTGCTGGACCTAATCCTTATCATAAGCCTGACCAAGTGGTGATGCCTCTTAATAGCTTAACAATAAACAATGCAGTCTTACAGCTCATCAGCAGAGAAAATTACGCAGGACTATGGATTGGTTGTATAGATACTAAAAGTCTTAGTTTCTGATTTCTGACATATGGAGATCAGTTTTTTGAATTACATGTGTATTACTGTTGTTCTGTTAGCTGTTTAAAAGCAATGTGAGACAATAGAATTGTCTCTCTAAGCTTACTGATGAAAAAGAAATACTTATCAGTTGCAATTTTACTGCTTAGAGGTACTGAAAGAAACCTCTCTGATCACATATATAAAACCAACTACCAGTTCAGAGAGAATGGGAAAATCTGTGACTCGGTTTTGGTGTAGTAAGAATTGATCTGGTGAAGTCTGATAGAAATGAGGCTTGCAACAGAACACTGGCTTCAAAGTGATGAACTCATCACTTCCAAATTTTTATCGTTAGAAAAGCTTCTTATGTATTATTTAGTAGAGGAAAAAAAATCAATGTAGTTAAGTACATCTTGTGCAACAACTGAAAGCCAAGGTAGTTAAAGTCAACTCTAGATGTAGGTACAATTGACGTGATTGATTTGTTAATGTTAAAAGCTAAACATACAACTTGAGGAAAAAGTGGAGTTAAATACTTTCAGTTCAAATTATTTAAGGAATTACGATCAACTTTGTGAATTATTTAGTTTGACATGTGATTATGTTGTCCCTGTAGATCTTGTTAGGAAGTCATGGGGTGTACCAGAGACTCACTGCTCTGTTGCTTAAAAACAGGTGATGATACCAATAGGAGCAAAATCATTTTCCAGTTGAATGCTGTATCAGTCCTGGAATGAATACACTGCTCTGCAGTGAACAGTCTTCCACCTGCATTTCTCTTTGTGACCTTCTGCTGTATTTAATCTTCTTAAGATCTCTTAAGTCAGAGTATTTTCTGTTAACCCCTCACTGCCAGGTCAGAGTGGTGTTCAGGGAACCTGTGTCCCATTTGAGTTCACTAGGGATGATTCTATGGGAGCACTGTGGGTGTAATAGCGCGTAGGAATATTCACTTCTCACTGGCTCCCACTGTGAATCTTTTATTTGTGACTCCCTTCTCCTGGGGGCTTTAATCACGGAGCAAGATCAGAGTCCCGTTTTCTCTTGTTCTGTGGGAACACAGAATCTGTCAGCAGTCCCTGCTCAGCTGATAAACTACATGTTACATTGACTTCTGTGTCACTTTCTATCACAATCTGCCCTTTTGCTCCATGTAGGTCTAAATTTACTGGGGTAGAAGTCTTAAGCAGGCAAAAGAGCATAAATACTGTTCCCTGCTGAAGGAACTCAAACTGGTGGTAGCTGCTCTGCAAGGACCTGCTGTACCAGGGCATGCAGCACACTTCAGTCGTAATGTGCTTGGCATAGGTGTTTTCATAGGAAGTGCTGGATATTGGAACCAGGACAGGCCAAATGATTTGCAGGAGTCATGTTGAGGAAGTATAGGAAGGGACCTTTAAGATGACAAACTTTGCCTTTCGTAACATTTAGATTTGTTCATTTTGTTTCATGAGTGATTTATTAACTGCTTATGTAACATCTGACTTTTGGTAGAAAAATGAAAACACCCTGCAGATCTCAGAGATGAATGGAGTCCAGTTTAGTTTGTTTGCTTTGTGGTGTGTTGGCAAATGCAGATGTTTAAAAAGCATATTGAAAGTCAGATCTTAGTTAACTATACGTGCAAGAATTTCTAGTCAACAGTGACTTGCTGTAATAAAACTTAAAGTTGGCACCTCATTCCTGCTTCCTAGACCTAGTGAGAAAACTGAGAAAAAAGGGAAAATGGGGTTGTTCTTTCCATGTAAGAAAGTAGCCTTGGTGAGTTATCTAATTATCATGAATGCTCTTTGAGAACACACCTTTCTCCAGTGAATAGTTTGCATTTTTGCAGATGTGTGTTCCTGTCTTTAAAAATGTCCTGGTGCCTGATGAATTAATACTATTGATTAGTACTTGATTCACATTAAAAAGTAAAACTTAGTATAGTGTAATAGGAACTTGAAAAGCTACCATTGGTGTTATTAGTCCTAAAATTACTCCTAGAATTGCTTCATATTCTTTTTTCTTCCAGAATTAATTGTTTGTACTGGACTACTTATATTGCAGTGCATAACTTCTCACTGGTTGTTTTAATCTTCTTTCCTCAGAGGAAGGCAAAGAAGAAATCTTGAAAGTTACTTTTGAAGAACTGAGACAAGCTGTAGCTTTGTATGCTGCAGCCATGAGGAAGATGGGAGTTAAAGTAGGAGACAGAGTTGTGGGTGAGTAACTTTTAAAGGACAAGAGGTGAAATTTTCATGAAATATGCAAGTGAGTCATCAAGGTTATAGAAACATGAATATGAAATACTATTTCACAGAAACATTCTAAAGAAAAGGCTCTTATGTTGCTGTATTTACATTTGTGTGAAATACACTTGTAGAGGGAAGGAGCCTGGATTAGCCTGCAAGCTCTCCAGCACTAGAGGGGGAAGGAAAATATTCATAGCTTCACTAAGGTCTGCTTCATAAGTGATGGAGACTTTGCATCTAGCTGAGCCTTGACTCACAAGGCCTGGCAGATTCACATGGGAGCAGTCTTGGAAATTCAGGTCCCAGGTTGGTTGTTCTGGTGCCAGCTGGCAATTACTGACCCTACAGCCCCAGGTATATGGTGCCCTCTGAATTGCAGTTCTTGAAGAATGGACTTGTACTGCCTTCTGCCACCAGTGCTTCTGGGAGTCGTGTCTTCCAGAACGGTGGTAGTGAACAGCTGGAGAGCAGTAACAGTTCAAGTCATACCAATGCCGAGCTTAGTGGTTAGAACCCTGTGATCCTTTCAGTAACTCACAAAAATTTCTGGTGTAGTATTTCCTGTCACAAGACTGTCATGTGGATTTTTCTATATAAACAGGTTTTTTGTCTTGTGAAAAAGCTTTTACAGTATATACAGCCCAGGCATAGAAAGAAGTTACTGGCCTAGTCCACTTATTTCTAAATTGCTGGTTTTGATCTTCCAGCTGAGCTGCTTCATCTCTGTACTTATGTGCCCTGTAACATACATTCTTTAGCTTGGTCGTTGTGGTGCAAGTCAAAACTGCAATTTCCTTGAAGTTGCTTGACTCCTACCTGGTAGTTCTGCTGATGTGTTTATCCATCTTACTACTGGAATCACATGTTCTCTGAGCAATACTTGGCCATTATCCTCAGTATGTGTAAATTCTTGTGATGCAAACCCAAAGTCATGAATCTTTAGTTTGTTTTTTGCATGTTACAAACCAGAACTTGAACCTGTGTCTTCAGAGGCAGAAGGGTATACATTACTAGTGTTAATAAACCCACAAATCTAATCTGGGATGTGAAATATACTGAAGAGCTCATGTGTCATGCATAGGGTATGAGTATTCTATAGAAATGGTAACTGAACACTTAATTATCACAGCTGGTGGCTTGTTTTTTACATAGAATTAAAGCTAAATCCTTAATTGGGTATGAACCATCCAGCAAAGTCAGGAGGGTTTGTCTGAATAAAGAGGAAGTTAAGATGCTCTAATTTTGTTTCCATTTTCAATCCTAACACTGTTACTATCTGACAACTTGTTAAGCAGCCTTTGTCTGAAACCAAACTAATACCACTTAGAAATTCTATGTTTGGGAAAAGAGGACAAAATGATGCTATTGAAAATCTTGAGCTGTTAGAACTATACACAAGATCATTAGCATTGTTTTCTTGTGAATTTCATCTCCATGCTTTACTGCTTCTAAGACAAGACTACTTTAACTCTTCATTATACTTAACATATCCCCTACTTTGTTCAATATAATTTATGGTTGCGTCATGACAGTAACAGTATGTTAAAGTTTGGAGGTGGGTGAATGTGGGCGGACAAGCGGCAATGTCAGCACTTTTTCAGCTTGATTTCATCCTAGTATTCCCTTTCCATCACTAAGGAGATAGCACTTAATAGTAAACATAATTGAAACAGATGTGTGGTGAAATATATCTCTTCTAAAGATATCTTGCCATACTGTCAATGATGCTTAAACAGTTGGAAGAAATAGATAGGATACTTAAGGTAAGCTACACAAACCCACATGTGAAGTACTTGTGGTCTCTCACTGGCCACCTGCTTGGCAAATAACAGTGACAGCAGCAGGAATAAAATGAAATGGGGAGTATCTGTGTTTTTCATCTCCAGAGAGGTTGCTTCTGTTGTATCCCTATAGCCAGCTTTGTTCTGCTGCAAGTCAGCAGTTAAAAACAAACCAATCTTCCCCATGTGTTTGCACAAAAAAATCCTTGACAAAACATCAATGAATTGCATTGTTTAAAGCTGGTGTTTTATCTATAGTAACTGTATTAGCCCTAGTTGCTTACGTGGGGTTTAAAGCTAGCTTTGTAAGAAGATTACCATGTTACTAATAGTCTCAGGCCACAGTAACATTAGGCAGGCTGACCACTTTGAAGTCCTACAGGAGTATGAAATGACATATTAACATCAAAAAGAGAAATTGGAAGTCTGGTCTTTGAATTCTCTTCTGTCTGGGCGCTGGTGTAGATCAATGGTGTGAGCCATTGAGAGGATATTTCAGCTGCAACTCCCTACTTCCTCCTGATACCTTCTTTCAAGGCTAGAACTAAATACTTGATGCAGGGTCCAAGTTAGTGGAGTATTTTTTTTATTCGGGTGAATATGAATGTTTGGATGCCTCTGTTTCTAAGTTCACATTTATTCTACTTTATGAAGCCATTAGATGCTTGCAGCGTGTAAGAGACAGACCGTAAATTTCCTGACGGGGGGCAGAAGGCCTTCCAAACCTTCAATGGAATGCCTCAAACACTCTTAAGGAAATAAATAATGCAGGCCTGGCTTTCAGAGAATTGATAAGACTAACACTTCTCGTGCCTGAAAGTGTGGGAGAACTGTCTTGTGAGGACAGGATAGTTCTGCCACTCATGTGATGAGCTTGCTAGTTCTCAGTTATCAAGGCCATTGTGTCTGATGAGTGACGTTTGCTTCATTCTGTGAAATGCATATGAAAGCACACATCCCTGCATATGCTAATTGAAGATTATAGAGATCANTGAAGATTATAGAGATCATGCTAAATATGTATGACTATAGTTCTTGTCTCCCCACTCAAATCACGCTACGTGTCACCTAGGAGGGGGAGAAACCTGAGATGAAACTGCCCCATAATGAGTGGGGTGGGCCATGCTAATTCAGCAAACATAAAAGGGGAGGAAGACTAGTGTGGTGGGGGGGAAAAACCTGCTCCTACGAGACATGCATGCACACGCACGCCCCCCCACTTGCAAGATTTGGCCAGCTCAGTGCTGGAACTGGGATTGGTGAACTCTTCATCTTTATCTTTTCCCTCTATCTCTTCTCTTCTCTATCCCTCAGTTTCTCTTTTCTCTTAGAACTGTTAAGTAGTGATTAGAGTAAGTAACGGTTAGAGTTGTTAAGTTACGACCTTAAGTACTGTTTGTCCTAAATTACTGCTTATATAATTATCGTTAACTAACACCATGTATACCCCACCACTTGCCATAATTTGTTATATACCTAACAAATTACTGTGGGCTTAAGACCTATACTAACCATTTTGGTAAGCTAATAAATGTTTCTATATGGATCTTGAGATTTATCTCACCTTAGTCTGCACCATTGAGAATTTACTAATCTGAAGTCACTTACCTCCCCTCTTTCCTGAGAGTGGGACGTGACACAGGGAATGTGTTCTCAGCACTCTTGAGAAATGAGGCTTTTGGCCTAGTTTCTAGCATGATTATACCAGAAATCTTTGGACTACAGTTTTCACCTATTCTGTTGATAAAGTACTGTAGTGTAAATGAGCAAATCTAAATTTAATCTCAGTGTAGGCTAGATTAAGTAAATAACAGCTGACAGCAAACGCTGTCTTGAGCAGATCAGGCTGTAAGTGCCTCTTAAAAAAAATTCCATGCAATATTTTTAAAATAACACTTGTCCTGCTTAGAGATTTGTCACAGGTTTTATGTCAAAGTGAAGTTTTTATTTCTTTGTCCTTATGGAGATTGTATACATAGATACGAGTCGGGAGGAGTGCTGCTAGGACCCCTGGTATGTCACACTCTGAGTTCCTAGTTGCTGGGTTCCCAGCTCCTGTGTTTTGAGCCCTCTGTTCAATTGCTTTCTAGCTCGCACGAAGAGGGTATGAAGATCCTCTTTCTAGTAACAGAAGGTAGTTTCCACCTTTTTTCCCAGCTTCAAAAAAGGGATAAGATACAGAGATAGAGAATTACCTTCTGTAGGCTTTACCCATTTTGATAAATGCTAGTTTTAATACTTAGCCTCCATGTTCCTTGATACAGTACTTCAGCTCTAAATATCTGAATGAACACATGATGGATATTTAGAGCAGCTGTACCATTATTCTCCTGTAGTACAGGGCTTCTGTTTGCAGGTTGTTGCTCTGTGACCATTGATGTGAATCCAGCTAAAAAGGTTGGATTTTTCATCCTCTGTCAGCAGCGTTTCTGCTCACCAAGTTTTAGACGCTCATGACCTCTGTCAGCCTACTGAATGTTTTGAGGAATCAGATGGTATCTCAAGGGGCACAGTCAATTGCAGGGGGTTTTACATATATGGTAGTTGCTGTAATTGGTTTGCACAATCTCTGATGTGAGAAAGGATTTTTATTTCTGAGAATGCAGTTTTAATCTGAAAGACTGTCAGGAGAAGTAGTTTTTATCATTTAGAGTTGGGAATGTGAGTTCTTCCATTGCTATGTTTGGAGGATCCCTTTCCAGAACAGAACCACATTCTTAGTTATTATACCTGGTGTTGAGGATTGACAAATACATGGTACAGGCTGGCTGCCTGTTGTGATCGGGTGAAGATACAGAAATGCTGAGTAAGTTGCCTTGCATGTTTCATACCTTTTGGCAGTTTTGGCTGATATCCTCAAACATCACCTCAAAGCCAACTGACAAATGAAAGTAATGATTTAATTGTCTGGCTCACAATAATAAGCAGACACTTGTGTTCTTGCCTCGAGGGCTTTTGTAGGAGTGGTGGAAAGGAGAACTTACAAGAGAGCTGGCGCTTGTAAGCTGTAGCAAGGTAATAACTGCTCCAAAGCACGAAGAGACATCTTTCAGTTTTCATGGCACTCTGGTCCCCTGATAATCCTATCCAAGAAATGCTCAGTGGAAGTATTTGGCATCAATTAAAAAAAACTGCTTCCATCACACAAAATGACACATCAGCCTGTTCTGGTTCATATATTTCAAATTATTGTTCAGGGAGGAAGATTTCTTGTAAAGGAAAAATGACAAAAATTTTAGGATACTGTACTTTCTATCATAAACCTTGACCCTAAGGGAAAAATAGCAACATAACCAATGTCTTTATGGGCTTGAGGTTTTGCTGCACTTCATGTACTTAACAACTTCCCTGAACAAAACACCACAAACTGTAGGCAGTTCTAGGGAGTAATTTATAGATTAACATGGTAGGAGATTTTTATTCACAGTTGTGTGTTTTTTCCAGAGATTGTTGAGCTTAAGTCATAATGCTGTTCTCAAAGTTGCTACTCCCAAAAGCACAGTGGTTTACACATTACGTGAAGTCATCATTTTAAGGAACTGATTTCACTAATTATTGAACTGTGAATAAAAAGCTGATCTTAAATTAAGATTTTGTCAACTTTTTACAAAGTAGACTTTAAAAGGATAGATTTTTTAAAGATGTGCAAACTGGCAAAAATCAAGGTCAGTAGCCTGCTACTTGACAGTTAGTGTAACAGAAGTTGCTACTAAGATCTGTGATATTAGTTCCTGTCCTGAAAAGTACATCCACAAATACCTATTTTTGGAAAGTGCTTAGCACTGGTGGGTGTTTGCTGTCTGGTAGGTACTTGGGGAGCACCTGCAGCTTGCCCTGCACCCCAAGATCTGTGTGTGTTCCCCACTATTGTTAAATGGGTTGGAAGGCATTTTAATGCTATTTAAGTTTGCTTTCAAACACTGAATTGTAATTAGATGTCCAAGTAATGCAATTAGGCCTGTCATGTGCCTGATTTGAAGTACTTGGCCAACTTTTTGGTTGCTTAAGAAGGAAGATCTGAAACTCCAGATCTTTGATGTGCTTTAGTGTAGTTTGTGAATTTCCATTGCATGTTTTAATTTGTGGGTTGGATTCTGATCAGTTGAGAGTCAGTCTTGGCCACCCAGCACTTTCTGGAGAGTTGCTCAAGCCCACTCAAAAGCTAAATTTCTTGATGTTAATTTCTTCTGTATGCCTTGATAAATTGAATTCAATCTTGAAATGTTACTGCAAGCTAATGAGATAAACCTGAAGAGCTGTATTTGTGTGGGAGTGTTCCAGGGCTTGTCCTGCTGTATTATTCCCTTATCAGCTGAGACACTGGTTTTGCTTGTTTGTGTTTGAGATTCTGGCAGTGTCTAGCAGACAATGTTCAGTTTTGTGATGCTGGATCTCTGCTTTTGAACTGAGTATTTATAATCTTTCCTTGCAGATACTTGTTCTTTCTCTAATGGCTGTTTCTAAAGACCTGCTCTAGTCCCTTGCATGGTGCTGTCTCAATCTCTATATACCCTATTCAATCCACAAACTTGCTCGCTCGCAGTTCTTCTTTTCAGCTTGCTGCCTTCTTATCCTGAGTGTTTCACTAATTAAGCAGAAACATTTGTAAATTGGGAGTAACCTTGTAGGTATAAAACCTGATACAATGATTTTTATAAATTGAATTCTTTCTAATTCCTTGTGTAACTGATTTGACTTTGAAGGAGGACATTGCGCTTGTGTGGAAAACTTTAAAGGATGCTTCAGTCTAGGATTTTTATGGTTTTTATCTGTTTTAACTTGTTATAATATACATTCTATTTACTGTAAGATTTTATATTTTTATTTTTCTTCTATCTAACCATTCAAATTCTGCCATAGGCTACTTACCAAACAGCATTCATGCGGTGGAAGCAATGCTGGCTGCTGCAAGTATCGGTGCTATCTGGAGTTCAACATCACCAGACTTCGGCATTAATGTGAGTAGCCTTGTGTGTTCTGGAAAAGCTGTCACTGTGTTTCAGACAAATGCAAAGGTGATAAGTGGTGGATAGATTCTGTTCACTTTAGTCTTACTGCCACCTCCTGGCACAGCCAAGTACACCAGATTTTTTTTTGGCTACCACAAAGTGAATCAAACCCATGCTTTCAGTTGACAGTTCAGCATAGTAATTGGAGTATCTTTAGTTAGCTCCCTGTTGGGATATTTCAGGTGGAATCCATAGTCCTGATAGGATTTTATTATATTAAATGTGCAAATGAGCAGCAATGCAATAGAATTGTCTGGGACTTGGCCATTTCTTCATGTATCTTTCCCCATGTTGCCTAGCCACACTCTAGTTTCTTTGCCTAAGAAATCCCTTCCTCTGCTTCCAATGTGGGTAAACTGAGCAACACCTCAGTTGTTTTTTTTTTCAGAAGGCTTTGTTTGCCAGCAAAGTCAGGAATTTCAGGCAAATATCACCAACCTGTTTAACTCTTTTTAATGTAGGAATAAATGCTGTGTGAAAAAATATGGTAAAAACTATCATGATATCCAAAGAGCTGTTACAGTGTGCCTTGGAAGCCTTGGGAATATCTTCTGCTTTCTTTGGAAAATCTTTAGCGTGTGTCATAAGCAGCAACAGATACAAATCACTTCTAAAATGGAGCGTTGAGCCTTTCTTCTTTCTCAAAGTTTGCATGGAAGCATTTGGAGAAGGTACTGTGTGTGCATTGCAGAGCACAGAAAATAACAAAGATTGAGGTAATACACACCCTCAATCTCAGTGTTTAACCCCAGGAGCCCGTTAAATGTGGGTAGCCGTCTTCCCTGGATTAGCGCTAGAGGGCAGCAGCACTCCACTTTCTTACACTTGAGAGTCTATCGTTGGGAAAAAAAATGATTAAAAAAATCATTACAGCATGTAATGATCAATCTGTTCTACAAATATTTTCTGCTTGCTCAGAAAATGACAGTATGGAGTATTTCTTTGCAATGCGATTTGATCTCTCATCTGGGGGAAGATTGTTCACTTTGCTTGCCTCACAGAGTACTGGTATGTTTTCTGTCCATGTTGATGTGCTGTTATTTTCAGTTCCCAGCTTTGTTTAGTTTTTGTGATAGTTTTTTTAATGAAACTTAGCTTTGGAGCAGCAGTGCCATTGATATAACTTGTTCTCCTTTAGCTTGGCAGTATATGTTGGCATGAATTCAAACCCTAAAATCTTGAGGGAGATCAGCAGAGGTCCCCAGGGGTATTGGCTTCCACCCTAAGGAAAAGATATTCCTTCTTCTGTGCAGTTGCATTAGTCCTGTTAATGTAAACTAAGATTTTTGTTTGTGTTTTGGGAAATTGTGGAGCATTTTCAACATTTCAAATCCAACTGTGTATATGTGTTTTGTGAAGCTTAGAAATGTCACTTCTCAGAGCTGCCTACACACTGCAGGCTCTGAATGCCATACATCCAAAGACTTCCCAAGCGTTCAGGAAGTCTGCTGTCAGAGAACCAGTGAGCTTCCTCCCACGCAGAATGCCACTCTTGGCAGCTTTTCCTTCATTTCTTTAGTCTGTTACCCATTTACTTATATTAATAGGAAAGTGGTTCTTTGAAGCCTGTGCATAAGAAATTGTTGGATGTGTAAGTTTAAAAAGAGGGTCTGCTCTTAGCACTTTGTGAGAAACCTTCGGGGAGTTCTGGCAAAGTCAGTGTGGCTCCATTCATGGGGTCCTGCACAATTTTTAGTACAGGATTTGAGGCTCATCAAATGGAATGAGCCATATCTGGTATACCTGAGCTTTTTATGAAAGCAATTCCTTGCTGTGCCATCTGGTTGGATTAAAGTTCCAGTGTAGCAATTACATGTTCCATCTGTTTGTATTCCCTTTGTATCACACCAGGCTGCCCTGTGGGATTTGATCCTGCCAGTGCTAATGAATCCAACTGGGTGTGTTAGGGAGATTAGTAAGACCCTGAGAATTGTAGTCATCTCTGTTTCTGATTCACACTTCTGTTCAGATTTGATTCTTCTGTTAGAGTACCCTTAGTGCCTTCATTGGTCTTCATTTTTAAACATGAGGCAGCATGGATATGGTGTATGTATGCTCTGTGCTCAGCATGAATGTGTATACATATGCACTCATATGTATATATACACACATGCTCTGTGTAATTTGGTTGTTTGGTCTGTTCTTTGAAAATGGTACCAAGAAGTAGGTATGATAACCTAAGGGCAGGAAATTTTATTTCATGCTGCCTTAGAGTATCTTAAATGTACATTTCAGAGTTTGTTAGCTAATGCATTAGGGGCTTCTTGAAAACCTTTTCTGCCACTGAAACAGATTCTGGTGATTATTTTTTAACTATTTGATAAAGTTGGGTGTCAATACACTGTCACTGTATTTGCTTATGAAGTGAACAAGGAAATGATAATACATCTTTGTGTGATAGGAGAGAAAGCTGTTAAGTGACATAGTCAGCAGAGAGAGCTGCATGTTTATATTTAGTCACATCCCTGTGCCTTACCTGTGGTGTTCAGTGACCTTTCCTAAAAAAAAATAATGTGGAGAAGCTGTCAGGACAGCACCTCTGTATTTTTGCCATTAACTTTCTTGCAACCCTGACCTGCTTAGCTTGGAAAGGAGGAGTTTAATAAATATTAGTTGATTGTGATGTTTTTGCATCAGTCTTTTGATTTGGTAATAACTTGTCTCTTGCTTTGGCTGCAAAGTAGAGAACAAAGCAGAAGACAGGAGAATAAAAATGCTGGGTAGAAAAAGCATGTGACTGAAGTCTGATTTTTTTTTTTGCAACAAGATTTAGGAGATTTTTCTTAAACAGCTAGCTGACAATTTTGTAGTATTGAGTAATCTTGTTCTTAATGTTTCAAGTAATGTAGCTAGAGAGGGATGAACACTACTGTGTGCTGAGAGCTTTTACTAAAAGGATTTGCTTCTTGCTATTGAATACAAAAAGATCCATTTTTGTTAAGCTGCTGCATGCGGCATACCTGGAAAAAAATAAAAGAAATGCCAGAAGGGGTTTTTCTTTCAAGTGTGATAATAGCTGTGGCAAATTCCTGAAAAGAGTGTAAGCTGAGAGAACACCCAAAAACTTAGCATTTGAATATGTCCTGCCCCAGAGGCTCTAAAACAGCTGTGGTAGTTTGTTAGTGGTATATATGTGTGTTTTTCAATATCTAGTTGTTCCAATAAGAATCAGTGGTACGGTTTCCTTTGTTAATCGTAGCAGAACAAAGCTGTGACTTCATGTGAAGTGCCACCTTGCCATATGGTAAATACGTCTTCTAGAACACCAGTGGTTTCCAGTTTTGCCCCCACGCAGACTACCAAACTACTGGTACATCGTCAAAGGAGCACTGGGGGGGCAGTTTACAAGGGCATATAGAGCACTTGCTGGCAGATGCAGACAGGAGTCTGGTGGGCCTTCAAGTAAATGGAGCACCTAATGCCTGCTCACATCACTTGGGTGCTTATCCTCTTTAGATAAGTTCATAAGTCTGATTATCAACGCGAATTTTTAACGGCTTCGACAGTTCTGTAAACTTGATCCCTCAGTGAATGATATTCTGTGATATGTGGTAATCTTATCTTTTGTTATTCGTTAATATACCTGGGGGTCATGAAACAGGTTGTTACAAACCAGTTGTACTTTGAAGATCTAGAGTGAGTGAAAGACAAGCTGGCAGTCTTTTAACAATTCTCCTGCTAATTCCTGTCCTTATTCCTTGCTTGAATTGAGATTTGCATTTAGCATTCAGTTGGTTTTCCTACTGCAGCAATTAATTTCATTTTTTTCACTTGCTTTTCTCTGTCCCTAGGGTGTGCTGGACAGATTTTCCCAAATTCAGCCTAAGCTCATCTTCTCTGTCGAAGCTGTTATATACAATGGCAAAGAACATAACCACTTGGAAAAGCTGCTTAGTGTGGTAAAAGGTATTTCACTGCATGCCATCTAGTCCTAGTTATGCTTTAGTTCTGTGAGCACTTAAAGCCTGTACTGCCACTAAAAGTGACACTTCTGACTGCATGTCACTGTCCTTCCTCCTTTACAGTATCTCTATAGCCACTTAGAATTGCAGAACTGATTTGTGTAAAAACTAAGCAGTCTTTTATGTAATTTTAACAGTCTTTTTTTTGAGTTTAGCTTAAATATATCCTCATAAATTAGTTGGCAGTATGAGTGGGGGGGAAGGGACTGATGATACTAGGTTTTTTTTTAAGCCTGAGAGAAGTGCTGCTGAAGACAAGTGAAGAGGTATTACAGCACTAAAGCTTGCAGATTTACACATGTATTTTTACTAGGTTGGTAGTATTGAGGAAATTGTATCTTAGGTAACAATTTTGTCTTCTGGGGTTTTTAACATTTAAAACTATCCAATACTTGGTGCATCAGAATTATTTCTGTTACTTAGTGCTTTATGGTGTATGATTCAATCAGATAGAATAGACCTTGGGTTTATGTAACAACGTAAGAAATATTTTTTCTTCTTTCTTCTAGGGCTTCCAGATATAAAAAAAGTGGTGGTGATTCCATATGTCTCATCAAGAGAAACCATAGATATTTCTAAGATTCCAAACAGGTAATGAGAGCTGCTGAGCTGTGTCTGCCCTAACTAGGGGTGAGGTGGATGCTGATAGCTATTCAAACTGCCTGATCTTGAACTTGCAAAAGCTAGGGTTTAGCCAGATTTCCTAATGTGAGTTCCAGCTTCATACTGAACATGGAAGTAGTAGAAGCAAAACACCTGCAGCAACATATGAAACCACTGTTGGTGTTAATTGTTCTCAAATGAAGGCAAAATTCAATAGGATATAGCAGGGAGAAGAAAGTGGCTTCTAGAAATGAACAATTAATAATTTAAGTGACATCGTAAGAGAAAATTTGTTTTGCTTATTTACTGGTCTGAATTGTGTATGTTAGATACTGTTTTGAAATGGTTGAGTTCCAGACTTTGAGGGTCAGATTGTTCCAGCTTGTTTTGAGCTGTTAAGGCTGGCAGCGCATCATAGGTGTGAATTTTTCAGCTTGATTTTTTGTTGTTACATCTCAATATTATACTAATGCTTTATTTTAAAATTGAAAAAGGAGGTGAACCCACTAGCAATTCAGAGTAGAAAGACTAGGAATAAAAATAATATATATATAGTTTAAGTATATAGTTTATTGTAAAAGAGCTATTAGTTACAGAGGTAATCTTATGTGGGCTGGGGTAATGCTTTCAAAAAAAGTTAAATATTCTTTTATTTTCCTCTTATGCAGTGTCTTTTTAGAAGACTTCCTCGCTACTGGGAAAGGAGACCAGGCCCCCCAGCTGGAGTTTGAGCAGCTGCCTTTCAGTCATCCTCTCTTTATCATGTATTCATCAGGCACAACAGGGGCACCAAAATGCATGGTTCATTCAGCAGGGGTATGTCTTCCCTCCTGGAACTGCACTATCTATATTTAACTACCTGGGTTACATTTTTCCTTTAACTGTATTGTATAATAACATACTTTAAGGAAGAGTTGATTGCTGACAGTTTTGCAGTAACTTGCAATGAAACTCTCTATTTGTTAGTGACTGTTTGAAAGCAAATATGGATTAATAAGGATATACAATAATATGGGAGACTGGTTTGGAGACCTTTTGGAGATTTTAGCTGTTTCCTGGGAACAGGTGCCTCACAAAAGCACTAGTAGAACTGGCCCAACTGATTCTTGAAGAAAGGCCAAAGCACTTGGATTGGGTGCTTGGAACCAGTTTTTGGCCACTGTCAAAGCCCATAGAGAGCTTGCAGTTTTTATTATATAGTTGTTTTTTTTTTTACTTTAAAGTTTACTCCCTATATTTATCAGTTCAGCACATGTCATCCTCATCAATCCTTTCAGGAAGGAAGCCAGAAGGTTAGCATCTCTTCAGGTGTAGGTTTTGCTTTGTATGGAAGTTTTGCTTTAGGCAATGTCTTGTTGTGACTGAAGGTATATACAACGTTACTGCTAAAATCATCACTGCTCAGGTGCCTGCCGTTTACTATTCATGTTCTAAGGTTGTTCTAGGCAACTTATTAAAGGTCAGGAAGAGGCTCCGGCAGTCAAACAGTGTTTAACTCTGACATTAGTACAGTCCTTAATAAAAGGCAGGGCTTCTTCACCTCAAGGCAGGCAGGACCTGTTGCCTAGCACGTTTGTACCAACTTGTATAAATTGAACTGCACAACTATTAGCCAGAGTTCGTGTTTCTGCTATTTGCTCTGGAAGTCAGGATGAGCATCTCATGAGACTGGATGTAGAGTTGTCTAGGTAGCCTGAGGGCAGGATCCCTTTGTTACTCCCATAGCCTGTACATTCTCTCCTCTCCAATGGCAAGGGGGGAGGATTTGTCCACAAGACAAACCCCACGCTTCCTGTAAACACTTTGTATATTATCAATAGGAGATCATACCAGGCAGCATGTGCCATAAAATGGTCCCCTGGGGACACAAATCCTATGTTTGTGAAGAAGGAGGTGTATTTTGAAGTTCGACAGCTATTTTGAAGCTGTGCTGGCTTTAGACTAGTTGCAAAGATGGGTTAGCAAAACCAGGACAGGTGTTTTGCTCAGCAATGCATGATGAACAGCGAGGAGGTGAAAAAGACAGTTGTAGATCATGCAGCAGGACTTTTCTCTGTTGCAGAGTTCTTTCTCTTCCCATGTTATCTGTATGGATGCTTAGCTTGCCCTTAATCTCATGCTTCTGCTCTCTGTCAGAATCATCTCTTCAGTTCATACAGAGTTACCTTAGAGTTTAGATACAAACCAAACTGAGGGGAGAGAATGTGATGGTTTGTTGAATAGATATATTATTTATGAGGATTCTGTGCTCCCACTGGCGAGTTCTGTAGTTCCCGTGTTGCAGGGTAACTTTTTAAAGTTCTGCTGCCAACACCTCTGGCCTAAAAGCAAATTGAGGTGTTCTTGGTGTGCATGCTTTGTATGTCTCAGTTTGAATAGGGCCTACAATAAAACCCACGCAGAGAAATTCTTAGGTGTCATCTGCACACTTGATTGAGTTCCTCTGTTTGCTCTTGGCTTAACCTTGTTTCCATTGTGATTAATAGGATTCTCGCTGATTTCAACAAAAGCAGAATTAGCCCATGGTCTTTGTCTCACTTTCCAGCCTCAGATTAACTGAAGTTTGATTTTGATAGTTAAAAGTGCAAGAAGAGATGACATTTCAGTAAAGACATTTCAATTACTTTATTTGCAGTGCAGTTCAATGCTGTTTTGTTACTGTACTGATCTTATAGATGCTAATAGGCAGCTTATTTTAAATTCACAACTGTTTAATCCTGCAGTATGTTTCTGGTCTGTTTTCTCTGCACATACGCTCTTTTGAAACACAGTGAAATAACATATGTAAGTAATGAAAATGAAGTCAAGTCATAGTTGATGATTTTAAAAAGTAGTACTTCAGAGGGAGTAAGATTTTTCTGGTCTCGGAGGCAAAACTGTATCGTATTGAACAATTGGGTGTGCTACAGAAAGGCATTTGGAGGGTTATTGAAAAACATTAGCAAGTAATTGTTATTCTGAAGTCTTAAAAATGCTGGTTCTGGTTCTTACCCTATTCATACAGACCCCTTTTCAGTTGTTCCATATTCCCATCTGTGTAAGGAGAGAATTTTGGGGTAAAATTATAATCAGTTCATTTCTACCTATTGTAAAGACTAAAAAGACCAGGGTTTAAGTAGCTATGCTGCTACAGAGCTCTTGTGTTAACTGTAGGCAAATTGCTGTGAGGCTTTTCCATGCTCAGACTGAGTGCTGTACAGGGACCGCTGCTGGTGTGAGACCAGAGCCGGCACTGTGAGGAGCTGCTCTCCCCGCTGTGTAAGCGTGAGGCCCCGCTCCCTTGTGTGCCCGTGGTGTGGCTCAGGAGCAGCAGTGCCTGCTGGGCTTGTCACACTCCAGATGCTCAGCACTTCATCAGCTGTATGTTAAGCCCAATGAAGACAAGCAGACCAGTGAGCTTTATCAGCTGCCAGACCTGTGTCATGAAATGCTAAATAGGATTTATTTTGAGGGTCATACAAGTCCTATAAATAAACTTGAGAGAGCATCTTCTCTGTTAGCTCTTCAGAAGAGCTCGAGCTATGCCTTCTACCACAATACCTTTGTTTCCACACTGAGAGTTACCAGTTTTTTGCAGGAGAATAGTTCATAGGCTCTGCCTAAAGTCATTGCTAAAAAACCCCCTCCCTTTTGTTTCCAAAACTGTGGAATAGCAACAACTAAATAGAGGAAAAAGAAAGCTAATGTTTGTTTAAATTGAATTTGGCTTCTAATTTCACTACTTCGTGTGGCTCTTTCAGATTGTTCTGCAGAGGCAATGTGCTTACTTTTATAAATGGAATAGCTATGTTAACACCTGCAATTCTTTTGGTAACCTTAACTATTCAGTTTGACACGCTATTTCTAAATCCTAGGTTTTGTAAAGATTTAAATGTAGATAATGGTAGCTATGGCTAGGTGGCAGCATCGTGACAGCTTAGTGTGTTCAAACGCTAGCAGGTGAATTCAGACTTCTTTCCTTTGAGTTGCAAAGAGGAAAATAAGATTTACTCCTTTATTTTTATTTAATGTTTTCTGCCTCCTTTCCCAAAGCGTGTGCCAGTTTTATGACTCTCCTTTTTCATTTCAAATGTTTATCTGTAATCTATTTTCTTTCAGCATAAATCTTGTTTCATGCTTATGAGGCTCTTAATAGTTCCACTATAACTCCTTGTATAAATGCAAAACCCATCTTTATTTTAAAATCAACCACATTAATTTGTCACTGCAGTGAAGTGACTTAGTGAAGCGGTTTGTAAATTTATTTATTCTAACAAGTTATGCTTTAATGGTGATCAAAAGGTATTTCAGTGGCATTTCCACCAAAAGAGAAAAGGAAGTAATATATGTAACTATGTTATTGTTAATATCGATGCTTTGAGCAGTGAGATTTTTTTCACATTGCTAGTCACTTCAGTGTTTACAAGAGATATGTATGGTTAGGTCTCTTGTCTCATAGATGTTACTAGATAAAATAGTTCAGATAAATAGTGTTTATGTATAAAACTGCTGCAATTTATACCAGCTCTAGGTCCTTCATTCCTGCTGGTTGCCTGGATATACTGAAAATGAAACTCTGTCAAAGGGCTCATTTTGGAAAATCTGACTGGTAAAAGCATGCTGTTAAAATTATAGCCTGCATGGAGTACTCTGCAACTCTGATGGCTGGGCAGACTTGCAAGTGAAGGAAGCTGTTTATTCCATGGATTACAAATGATGTGCAGTGGGAATTGCTGAGGTCTAATAAGGGAGGCTGAAAAGTTATGTGAGAAAATGGAGAACGCAATTGCTGCTGCTGCAGATAGGCCCTGGGATTTACTTCAGCTGTGGTTAAAAGAAAATACTTGCCTGTAATCCTGGAGTACATCCTGCAAAGGATTGTCAACATTAGGCTTTTTTGAAGTCTTAATGTGCTGTCAGAGTTTGCTTTTCATTTATGTGGACTTACATTTTTTTCTTTCACTGTGTTGTTTTTCAGGGTACGCTAATACAGCATCTGAAAGAACACATTCTTCATGGCAACATGACCAGCAATGACATTATTATGTACTATACAACGGCAAGTGTGGCTTATTAAGGCATTAAAAAAAATATTTTAATATATTTTTCTTATAAAGATAGGAGGGCTTTTCCTACAAGTACAATCTTGTGTATTTTTAATTCTTGTTCTGCAAGGGATTGTCCTACAATTGAGTTTAAAAAAAATCAGGTGGAATAATAAAATGCAATGGGACCTTTCTGATGAAAGGTCAAAGCCATGTTAAATGTTTCTGATCTGATTTGTGAGGAAAATGGATTGATTTTGATAGCCTCTTAGGTTTATTGATCTAACTGCCTCATCAATATGAGCAGCAGAACAGGCTACACCTTCCTGCATCATGCAAGGATGGACCCTATCGAAGATGAGTTTGTTATGTCTCTTTGTTTTGGAGAGGAGGAAAGAATCTGCACAACTTTAAGTTTAGTAACAGAAAGGGAATGAAACTGATCTATGTAGGAGTTCAGTTATGTGGTGGCTTTTTTCCTAATGCTATGGTATTCTATTTTTAGATAATAAAATCAGAAAAGTATTCTAGTAAATTTCTGTTACTGTAAGGATTTGAGAAGGCTAATGTTTTCCTTGTGAGTTCCTTTGAACTTTAACACTACTAGTCACTTTGTAAAATCTCCATGGAGGAGGAGTTATAATTATCTTGTCCCAAGGTTGTCCTGTCTCTTAACTCATGCTTTAAAGATTTGTATATAAAGAGGTATGGAATCCCCATCTGCTTAGGTATTTGTAAGGATAAGTTAGATGAATGTTCATTAAGAACATGTAACTAATTCAGTCTTGGGACAGGCGAGAGGCTACAGTGCTCTGGCCTTATTTTCTGATTCCTAAATAATATGACTAGGTGCAATCAGCAAAGATGGGCATAAACTCAGGTGCTGGTTTAACAGTTTCTTAAGCAGGAAAACTACGGACAAGGACAGTGGAGGGGAAGATGGCACCTCTTGCATGAGGGCAGGGAGGATGCTTTGATCCAGATGATTCTGCCAAGATCTACACTTGTCCATCACTTTCTGTTTGCCTGTAGCTCCTCTACCATAATATGACAGCAAGAAACACTCCTGATCTTGTGATAGAGCTGCCAGGAAAGCAGATGGCTAGCTGAAAGAGTTAAAAACTAATGTAGATGTCTTCTTTTTTACCAGACTGGCTGGATGATGTGGAATTGGTTAGTGACTGCACTTGCCACAGGAGCTTCAGTAGTCCTGTATGATGGATCTCCTCTAATTCCATCACCAAATGTGCTCTGGGACTTGACTGACAGACTAGGGTATGTAAGCAACATTGAATGGAAGGATAATGGTCTTTGCTCCTGTTACAATGACTGCATTGCATTGGTCAGGAACCAGTATGTAGCATGGCATAGTTTATCTTTTGGCTTAGCCTTGAGTGGAACTACTTTTTAAAACTTTGTACTAAAACAGTCTTTGAGAGAGCAGAAGAGACAAAGAGCTGATTATTTCAAATTTGAGTCAAGTATTTGGATTCCAGGCAAACAAAGAATTTGGGTTCAATAGTCAGTTTTCAAGAGTAGCCTTTTCAAAAAGCAGTAATTGTGAGCAATCTGAAGAGAAATTTCTCAGCACACTCAGAACTCAGAAAATAAGAATCCTTTATTTCAATCAACTCAAGACTCAATGTGGCACTTTGACTTAGACATAAATTGACTGTAAAGGCTCAGCAGAGTTGCTTATATTTTCATATCTTGCTTTTTAATCTATAATGTCTAATTCTCTCTGTCAAGCTGTTTGTTGTTTTACACAGTTCTTTGTCCCTAAAAATGCTCACAGTGCCCTCTCTTGAAGCCTAGAGAAATGGCAGGTATTGAATAAACAGTGGTAACTCCTGTGGTGGTATTTAGCTTTGTATGCTGGTTAAACTGATTTTACTTTGTTATAACTTTCCTATTTTGCCAACTGGATGTAAGGGGTAGATCTGAATTATAGTACTGGTAAAATGAGTGTCATTTTTAATTGATAATTAGAATTAATTCATTTGTAGTGGAAAGTGGATGCCAAAAGATTTACTTTCTGACTCTTGATAATTAATAATTTAGACTTCACTCTGACATGTAATATTTAAAGACTTGAGTTTTTGTCTCTAGCTTTATAATGGAAGGCTAATGCCTAGTCAGAATGCTTGCAGTAAAAACCCACAAACTGCAAGCTTAAGACACTCCCCACCCCCCAAAAAAAGCCCCAGTAGAACAACAGGCAAAAAATTTAGAATTGACAAATAACACAGCTTATTTTTAAGCATTGTTTCTATATGCCAAAAGTAAGTGAAGATAACTGAAATGTGTCTGCATGTCTCACTTCTGTAATCTGGTGCTAAAAGTGGTGGCCATCTGTGTGGTACTTCATAATACAGTCTGTTCCCAACTCAGTCATATGTTACATATTAAAAAAGGCTTCAACATGTTAAGCCTACCTTGCTTCTCTGAAGACGTACCATACCCTCCTTCAGATAGCATATTCTGATAGTATTGTCAAGATATCTCATACTGCATGACAAGAGTTACTTAAGTGGACATCAATTAAAGATCTGTTCAAGTGAACTGTGTTTAGTCACCATCCATGAATTATATGGCATTTGGAAGGGAATAATGGGAGACGAGGCTCTACATGTGCTGTAGAGGAAGTGCCAAAGAGCTTAAAAATAAACATAGAAGATTATGTATTCGAACTTAAGTGAGAATGTGAAGTATGGAAGGAAAGTAAGAAACTACACAAGAATAATAATAGTTTGATTGTGGTACATAACTGGGGGAGCAGTATACTTCTGTGGCTCTTGCCGTGCTGTTCCCACGTACCTGAAATTGTTCTGAGCACTCGTGTTGGTGTGCCTGTCCCTACCCAGGAGGTGACAGCCTCTCAGTAACTGTCATCCACTGAAATGGCAAAGGAAGACATCCCCTTTGATAGTGTTGAAATAGGCCTCTCTGTCTGAAACTGTATTATCTCAAGAGCTCTTCTACCTTCCATCTTGCCTCTGGAGTAAAAGCAAAGGTAGCAGGGTCTTATTGTAAGTTCTGCTGATGTATGTATTGCCCATGTTCTGTGCACTCAGGCTGTATCCCATACCCTTATCTGTCTCCATACATTTTCTTGAGTGAGTTTATTGCCGTAATCTAAAATGATTTAACATACGGCAGGGAAGAGCGTCTGCAGAAATGTTAAACTAGCATCCATTTGATAGAGTAGGGGAAGGGGAACAGCCTTTGTTTACAGCTTTATGTTGTATTGGAGAGCTCTAGATACACCTTTTAGAAAGGCAGAATTCAATTGTTCAGTTAGCTGGGCCAAATTTCATGTTCAGTTAGGCACCTGCAGCTCAGACTCTCATCAGTGGAAACTAAACAGGTATCTGAGAGAAAACAACTGGCTGTTGTCTTCAGAGTGAAGGATTCTTAGTGAAACTATGCCCTGAAATGGCAAAACTTTTATATAAGAGCGTAACAAGGCAGCAGTTTAGTGTTAAACATCTTAGTGGCAATTATGGCCCATTAATGAAGTAAATGTTAAACATTTTGTGATGTGTTTGGAGTGTTCTGCAGTTATGAATTCCTGTAAATGAAAGTGAACATTTTCCATGAGGTGGCAAAGCTTTGCTTAACATTTAAAGATGGAATTAAAAGTTTCAAAGCTGTAGAAATTACATGTGATCTGACTAATTTTGATTGTTCAAAAGGATGTACCTTGCACTTAGAAAGCTTTAAGGTACTGTATTGCTTGACTGATCAATGTTTAGGGTCTAGCAGACTCTGCTTACTGCAGTGGGAATTGCATGTCTTTAGAATCTTAGCATATTCAAATATGCAAAACACTTAAACTTCTTTCCCCTCTAGGATCACCATCCTTGGAACGGGGGCAAAGTGGCTGGCTGTGCTAGAAGAGAAAAATTTAAAACCATGTAAGCTTTAAAAAGCTATTGAATCCCTCCTATTCTCCCGCCTGCCTTTCCAGGTTCCTGCTCTGTATCTTGTCACAAAGTCCTTTATGTAATTATTCTGGATTGTAGTGACAAATAGTTATGAATTTTTGTAAAAATTCTACCTTAACCTGTTTTGTTGATTTCCTACTTTTTAAGGTGAAACACACAATCTCCAAACACTCCACACTATATTGTCTACAGGATCACCGCTCAAATCTCAAAGCTATGAGTATGTCTACAAACACATAAAAAGCAGTGTCCTCCTGGGATCCATTTCAGGTGATGCTTTTATGCTGTGTGTACCTCACTAATTCTGTTCGTTGCCTGTGCATGTCCTTCCTCATTTCTTGCTGTATATTTGGGAAGCTTAAGCCTTGGTTTGGTCAGGCTTGGTTATAGTTAAACTGGAATTAATTGTCGCCTTAGTGTAGAGATTTTCTGCATAATTCAGTGTGCCATAATGAAGCTTGTACACTCAAAGGCTTTTAGGTGGAATGTTTCTGACATGGTGAATGTTTTTGAGTTTAGTTTTTTTTAAGCAGGATCATTTATTTTGACTGGCTGTCCTTAGGGGTAGCAGGGTGAGATCAAGAAAAGAGTCTATTAACCTACAGAACATACTGTTCTGCAAATAGCTGACTTTAGCAGAAAATACCTCTTGGAGAGGTTTTTCTGTGTTCCCATTTCAATTCTTTTGTGCCAAGTAATTGGCACTGCAGACAGATTTTTTTTTTGTAAATTACATAATTAGAGAAATATCAAGCCCACATACTGTGCGGTTAGTGAGGAGCGCTAGCTCAGGCAGCTGCTATTCACACAAAGTCCACCACAGAACTCCTCATTCTGCTTTGTAGTGAGGACTAATTTCAAAAAAGCGCTCTTTAATTCAGTTTAGCTTGATTTTAGAAAGTCTTATGCTACTGAAGCCACCTCTGACTCTGGTCTTAGTAAAAGAGTAGTGCTGAGTCTTGAACTTGCTACTATAGACATTAATAGTCCCAAATGTAGAAGACTATTTTTATGAGTAAAGCTAATGTGATTAACTTGAGTTTTATAATTCTACTTCCTTGAAGCCCTAGAACTATAAATATTCCTGCTAAGTAAGCACTCTGACGGTATCTGTTTTTAAGGTAACTGTTCATCCTATAGGCGTAGCTCACCTCTCCCTCCCCTTCCTCTCCCCCCAGTGCTAATGAGAACAAGATATAAAGGCTAAGTAAATATTGAGTAGAATAGCTTGTCTGTTTACTTTAAGGAAAACAAACAAGAAAACATTTCTAAGTGATCTTAAATATGCAAGTCTGTAAACTAGGGCCTGTTTATTTTCTTACTCTTACATAAATGCAAATTTCCTTAAATGAGACTAAAGAAACTGTTGGAAGAAAAAAAGTTATGCCTTAAGGAATATTTCTGCATGAAGGGTATTTATCTATAAAAAGACGTATAAAGTAAGAAAAAACACTTCTTTTATTAAGTCACATAGTATCCTAGATAATGCTGTCTAATCCATGCTGTTTAATGTGGATCAGGAGCATTTGGCAAAGGTGGCAATTTGCTGTTCCAGAGTTCTTACGTAGTTTTCAGTTTTACTTTTTTGGAAAAAGTATTGTGTATCCTAAATGGATTTCTTGTATTGTAGGTGGGACAGATATAATTTCATGTTTCATGGGTCAGAATGTTACAATTCCAGTTTACAAAGGAGAAATTCAAGCCAGAAATCTTGGAATGGCTGTAGAAGCATGGAATGATGAAGGTAACTATTATCCAAAATATTATGCATGCTTATGAAATACAGTAGTTGTATGTATGACCTCATGTTTCATTCATCAGATGGCTAAACAGTCAGCTGTTAAATGGGTGATTTCACTTCGGAAATGTTCCACAAACCTGGATCTGGATCTATCTGATCTGGATCATAGAGGACTCTGGTGAATATAATCAATGTGTAAAAAAAAAAAAGCCCTCCTTTTCTGTTACTCTCCTGAAGCTACTGGGGTTAAGATAGGGATGAGTGTCCCTATCATGTAGGCGAAGACCACCAGTCACAGCTCATCTCACATCTACATCAGCATCTGGCGTGTGAGAATGGTTGATGCTCTTTGCTTTGACACTATTGTTTACAGAAGGGAAATGCAGAAAATACCTATTTCTTTTTAAACAGGCAAACCAGTCTGGGGGGAAAGCGGAGAGCTGGTTTGTACCAAGCCTATTCCCTGTCAGCCTACGCACTTCTGGAATGACGAGAATGGAAACAAATACAGGAAAGCTTATTTTTCAAAATACCCAGGTATGTAATGAAGAGCTTTGGATATTGCTCAAACTGACCAAGGGTATAGCTTGTAGTGCTGCTTTTGGGAAGGCACAGGTTTATCCTTGCCCAGTGATGTGCAAGTGCAGCTTTGAATCTAGATTTCCAAAGTGAGAACTCCACCGCATGTTTCATAATCTCTTTCTAGTGCTTTGTTTTGAATGTGGATCCAAATCAATATAATAAAAATCTCTGGAAAACTCCAATCCCATTTTTCTCCTGCTCTCATTAGGCAGATATGACTGTAACAGCCTGATAATCTGTAGTGCAGATAGAGACTGCTTGGCATGAGTGTGAAATAAAATTGCTGAATAGGTCAGGGAGCAATCTTCCATTAATGAGTGCTACTGCACCTCTGCCAGATTGCTCCTACCTAGCCAGAGGAGTGAATCCTGAGGGATAAGTGCTGACCTGCTACCTCATTAGCATGAGGTTTAAATATGTGCTGCCTCAGACATGCATATTCTGCATTCATAGTGTCTTCCAGTGGTGGCAAGTGTAAAGGAGCGGGTACTGAGGGACAGAAGCTTTCTTCCTAGTAGTTGTGGAGGACTCTGCTTGTCCAGAGCTCTTGCTTATGTGGCGCAGCGATGCTGAACTGCCTGGTGGGCAGGGGCTCTTACAGGAGCAGGACTTTGAGCTGCTGCTTTTTGGAGATGGAAGCTTTTTTTATAAATAGCAGCAATACAGTCTGGATTCACAAGAGAAGTCAGGATGTGCAGTGGGAGATAATCACATAGGAAACCTGAGGCAACATGGAAGTTGCAGTCTACATGTAAGCCTGACAATTAATGGGGAAAAATATAAATCTGTGTGACAGTTGTTAGACTGAAATCACTGTGGTCCAGAGGTTCTGTCTGAAACCCTTTTTCTCCTTCCTTGTAAATGGGCTTGAGGTTCTAACAGTTAAGTTAAAAAGTCTTATGCACAAATAATTAAGGTTTATTTTTTCTTTGGAAAAACTTGAGTAGAATTGGCTTGTATTTCTGTTTGTGGCAGGCTGCTGTAGTCGTATCAATCTTAAAAATAATGTAAAAGTTATTTCAGCTCTGAGAAGTCAAATCTGACCTTATGTTAACACAAATCAAGAACACTAAGCAAATAAGCTCCCAAGGGAATTGTTGAGACCTATTGTGCAAGCCTGGAAACCTTCTTGCACAGAATTGTACATCATAAAAGTGAGTCAAGAGAGACTGGTGGGAATATTGTTATCTTTGTGGAAGATTCTTGCAGTTTCCTCAAAATGTGGTGTTCAGAGCAGCAATTCATCTGTTTTCTAAAGGATGCTGCATAGTCATGCAAACAAGCAATCATCAGATAACCTAGAGTTTGATCCTAATGTGTGACCTGCTCTTTTGTGTGCCAGCTCTGTGTAGTAAATGCAGTGTGGGTTGTCTGTGTAGTTAAGTACTGCTGCATTTGCTGTGGGTAGTTCTCAAAGTATATCTGATAGGGTTTTGTGTGTATTGTATTAAGTTACATGAACTGAGTTACACAAATGTCTGCTGTGACTGGATGAATAAGAAACCAGCTGCTTAACCTTTGTCACTCTCTAATAGGTATTTGGGCCCATGGTGATTACTGCAAAATTAATCCCAAGACAGGAGGAATTGTCATGCTGGGTCGCAGGTATATATTTTGGTGAAAGTGTTCTGAGTAAAACAAGTGTTAAAATTCACAAACTTCACTCTAGAGCATAATGTACATGGTTCTCCGTCATGCTTATTAGCTTGATAATTATTTTGTTACATCTAGTATTGTGGGTTTCAGCCCTTAAATTAGAGCAGCTGGAATAGAGGGAAGGTAGCCCATTTTGTAGTTCTACCCCACTTTTATATGTGTGAATACAAGACAGACTTGTGTCTGTGTCCATGGTTTACAAGGATCATCTGTAAGAGTTTGAGTCGAGAGTGCAGCATGTTCGAGGTGGTGAATCGGGAAGTTTGTCTTCTGGTCTTGGCTTTGCCATTGACTTGCTTTGCAGCAGCTTCATTATAGAAGGCCAGGCATTAAGTTGTGCTCGTGTTAGTGATTGTAGACATTCAAGATCACAAATGTGGCCAAACTTTCTACTTGCATTTAAAAGTTGCTGTTCAAAAAAAAAAAGTTGAGTGAATGCCTTGAAGCTGTCTGGCATTGTCACAATAGACCTACTCAACAGACATATGGTGTGAGGCTGCTGCATGTGAAACACAACTTCCAGCTATAAGACTGGAAAGTAATGATATGTAATTGGAATATGATGGAGTACTACAAAGATTCTTGGTCTGTTTTGTCATCAGTGATATGTGTATATTTGTAGGCTACTGGAAAGGGGAGGGGCTAAGAAAAGTGAATGAATAATGTTGAAGTTCTCTGTACAATTTCAATCTAGCGAACAAAATGCCTTTTTGAATCAAATTCTTTTAAAATTCTGTTTCTAATGTGGCTGCATATTCACCACATGAAATATAGAGAGACTTGGTTAATTGCATCAATTTTTCTCTTTTCATCAAACTCTAATCACATTTTAATGCTTCTCTGTTTTGTGTGTGATTTTCAGTGATGGTACATTAAATCCAAATGGAGTAAGATTTGGAAGTTCTGAAATCTATAACATAGGTATGAAATTAACTTTCCACCTCTTTCAACTATGACACTGTTGCCTTAAATCTGACTTGTAAGCATGATAAAAGTGTTTGTAAGGATTAAGTAATAAGAGGCCACTTTACATTTTTCAAATGAAAGACAGTACAGAGCATACTAGTATAAACAGTAAAAATCTGTTTTGTAGACTTGGAAATGGTTGCTTTCCTGAAGTTATCTGTAGGACTGGAGACGAGTAGTTGAGATGTGTTCTCCGTAAGATGTTGCTTTCATATAATGAGGCCTTAAAGACTAATTAAATGTTATCATGCAGTTTTATGACAATATCTAGCTTCTGAAGCTTTTTTTTCCCCCAAGACAAGCTCTTGACACTAGCTTTATCATATCTTTCCCAATGATTAGAAGTTCTTGAGCTTGTGGTTCATATTTCAAAGGCTATCTTGTACTGAAACTGTGTGCCTGCAAAGGGGCTAATGTGAGATGTAAGGACCAGTTGCCCCTCCTTGTTCTTGTGTGATCAGGCACGTTGGTCCTCTGTCAATGCAGCAGTGGGGATTGTGAGGAAAGCCAAAGAAAATGGCTTAGTGTAAAAGCTTGTTATCTGTCCCAAAAGTTACAGCAAAATTTTTTCCGTCCTGGACCTAAATATATATGGTCCTTAAACCTGTATTTTCATCCGAACAGGAGTTAAAATTTCCAGAGGGGAAGCTCATTGTAGAATAACCTAGCCAGGATGTCTGTTTTGCCTTTCCAGCTCTAGAGGAAGTGATACTTCTTCTGGTGCAACCACAAGAAATGTGCATCCCGAATAACGTATAAATGCAAGTGCTAATGAGGACTCTTCCTTTATTTTCAGTTGAAGCCTTTGAGGAGGTTTCCGATAGCCTCTGTGTCCCTCAGTACAACAAGGATGGAGAGGAGAGGGTGATACTCTTCCTGAAGATGGCATTAAACCATGCCTTCAGCGAGGACCTGGTGAAAAGAATTCGAGATGCAATACGTATAGCGCTTTCTGCCAGGCATGTTCCAAGCCTCATTCTAGAAACCAAAGGCATTCCGGTATGTCATAAAAAATGCTGCCTACTTTTTTCTTTGTCACCTTGAATAGTAATTAAGGAGCAGTTGTCATTGCTCTTCAAACCCACATGCATGGAAATTTTAGCATCTCAAAAGTGTATTCGAGCTTTATAAATAGTTTGTCGATGTTGCCTAGCAACATCATTTCATCTCCTTTTCAGCTAAGCATGGTTTTGTTTTTTAACAATACCTAAAAATGCCCATTCTCAGTTCATAAATCTGTTGTGTTTTCTCAGCAATATATGCTTAAGCCTTTTAAAGGAAAATATTAAAAAGGTAATTTAACTTTAGCTTTCCTGGTTACCCATAAGCTTGTTTTGGTTTGGTTTTACTGTGTTGAGTGACATTCTAATGAAAGCTGAGAGCACTGAGCAAACTTACAAAATTATTTTGTAAACTATTTCCCTTTTATATCTGTTTATTCGCTTAAGTGTAGCTCTAGCACTGTCTTAACTGTAACAGTAACTAAAAAAAATTCTTGTACTTATGGGGTGGGGAGAAATTTGTATAGCTAAAGGTTCTGCATGCTCAATCTTCTGGAGCTGGGTTACTCTACAGTGCTCTTCCTCTGTATGATCTCTGTGTTGGAATGCATGTGTCTACCGTCCTCTCTGATGCTGGAGTCTCCTCAACAGCTCTGAGCAGCAGAATTTGGGGGTGCAGAGTGTAGTTGTCTCAAGTCCATTTGCACGTGGACTTGAGTGCGCCTAGAGAAAAGACTTGAGACTTCAGACCAGTCGTTTGATATTCTGATACCCTTCAGCTGCCAGTGTAGGTTTCTGTGTGAAAGCGGTCTAGGGTTCAGGACTGCCAGCCTCTGATGCACACAGCAGTCTAGTTCTGATCTGAGTTACTTCTGTTTCAGGCCACTGTTGGCAAGTAATACTAGACTCAAAATGTCATCTTAGCACAAGTGTGAAATCCCCTGCACTTGTTAAATGGTGAAGTCTAGATTTTCTGGGCTCCAGCTTAGCATCTGCACAAAGTGTTGAACTTCTAAACCTTGTAAGTCACCTGAATGTACAGCACGAAGCTGTTGGCAGTGAGGTGTTTGTGATGGGCTGCCCCTCAGGAAAACCTGTGTAGATCATTAATTAGTTCATGCTTTGACTGAATTACAATTGGGTGAATTTTAATTACCTTTCAGGTAAATATGCCAGTGGTAAAGTGATCAAAGCTGTGTCCCATCTTTGAAAGTTTTTTGCTTGGAAGGGAAACCTCTTTCTATTTTCTGCTACTTCTAGAAATGTATTTGAATCCTCATCTGAAAACACAATCTAATCCTTACTGTGCACTGTGTCAGTAGAAAATAGAAATAGTTTAGCTGTGTTGAAGTAATTAGGACTTTAGTAATACAAAGTATGTTTTTTCATGAGATATCCAGGTGTTAAATGTATTCCAAACTCTTGGTGGAAATCTTTCTGATCCTGTTCTGATCAGATAAGCATTCTGGTCATCATCCACAAGATGTTTATTGATTAAAGTAAACAAACTTGCTTTGCTGAACAGTGTGATTTTTTTTTTTAAAGGGGGCAGTTCTCTTGCAGGCCACTGAGTTGTTCTGGTTTGAGCACTTAAGAAAATTAAGTGGCTAATTGTTGAGGAGGAAGAATGTTTGATTAAGGTGGTTTGGGAACGGTAGCATTACACATGACTTCAGTAGTTTTAATAAGGAAAAGTTTGATTTCGTATCAACATCAATATTGCAAGAGTATATTGAGTTGAGGATTATTTAACATGGCTCTGAAAGATCTCCAATGAAAAATGATGGTGCCTGGAGTTCGGGAGCTTCAGGGGCTTTGGAGGCCAGGGACAACCTGGGTTCCTCCATCAGCAGATTTGGCTGTCAAGCAAGTGAGGTTTCTCTTCCAGAGCAGACAGAGAAGACTGAAGAGATATTTGGAGGTCAGCTTTTCAAAGCTGCCATCCCCCAAAACTTATCATACCAGCCCAAGGAAGGTGATATTAAAGCCTTGGTGCCTGTAAAAGCAGAGATCATCATCCAAAATGCGCCATGACAGTTCCTGTTAACGCTGGAGTTGTTATTCCTTGCCATACTTTACTAGTCAGAAATTACAGTGGTCTGATCACAAGAAGAGAAGAATTAGGGTTTGGTGTTTTTTTCTGCAATGCCCTTACTTTTAGGTTAACACAATGTAATAGAATTTGTGTGATTTGTAAGTGGAGGTGAAGCCTCTATTTGTTGTGATTTGTTTTGAAACATTTAAATGCAGAGGACAACTGAAGCTCAGTGTTTCACTTTGCCCTGTTAGAAAAGGACTGTCCATTTAAGATAGGAAAGTCATGGTTTTCTTCTCCCAAAGCTCAGTGGAGTTGGGCTTTGTTTTTTGAGCCCATCCTTAGGGAGTTAAAAATTGTTTGAAAATTGGATATGTCAGAACATAGAACATCAAAGATAATTATTAATAAATTAATATTATAAACTATAATATTAATTTATAGTAGTGTTTATTCCATGGTTCTGATCGGGTTTCATTGGTTTAAGTTGTAGCTTGATCTGATTCTCACAGTGTTACCTAAGAGTGTAAATGAAAATCAGTTGTAAACTTTTCTTTGAATTCCACTTACTCTTCAGGTGACTTTCAGAAAGACTCTGGTGCCTCGAGTTTAACAGAAGGGAAAGACACTGTTCTATAGTTTGATTGAGTTCTGGGATTGGTGGGGGAGATTTGTAAAATCTCCACAAAGCTACTACGTGAAAAGTGTAATTGTCATTGGTGTTTTTGTTTTTCAGTATACAATAAATGGGAAGAAAGTGGAAGTAGCTGTGAAGCAAATAATTGCAGGGAAAGAAGTTGAGCAGCGGGGAGCTTTCTCAAACCCAGAGACTTTGGACCTGTACCAAAATATTCCGGAGCTTCAAAACTTCTGAAGTCATTTGTTTGGTGTTTTTTTTTTTGCATCTGTCCTTGTTCTGTGTTTGTTTTGTATATACCAATACTGTATGTAAAGAAAAAGCTCTATTTAATACCAGTGGTTCTTTTAAAAGAAAAAATATTTCATTAAGTGCATTATGAAAGGCTTGGGTAAAGCTTAGCTCCCTTTTATTGGTTAAATATACCCTGTAGCTTGGAGTTTTTTCCAGCCTGGAAGGAGGAACCTGCCCGTTTTGACTTTTATATATTTGAGTGCATCTTTTCTGGTTAGATTTACATCAGCAGCCCATCAAATGGGAGCACCAGTAGTATAAGTTAAGTTGCAAATAGAATATTTCTTTCATAACATGTTCACTTTTGGTTTTTTGAACTGGGATTTTAGCAATGTTTTTCAATACATGTGTTTCAGGCACCTGTAAGGAATATACAGTGATTTTTAACTACCTGACCATGACACATGAAAGTGTTCTATGTAGCGTGCATTTAAATGTTTTTATAAAGCCAAATCATAATGCACTAAACCCGTTTGACTTGACTCAGAATAATTTCAGTCTTGAAATATCTGACGGTACCCTTGAAGGTAATTGCAGCTTCATTTTGTGGTGTAACCTTCCTATTGTTTTAAGCTTTTAGTAGATAGACTTCTTGGGGTTCAGAAGGTGAGGGAGCAATCACCTCCTCCTTATTCCTAGTGTAATTCTAGATTACTTCCATGGAATTTACTGTCATTACTCTGGATTAATATCATTGCGATTGAAAACAGTATTTTGCTTCCTTGTTTTGAAGTTCTTTATTGGCTGTAAGGCAACAATCCCATGTTATGTTAGCTGAAGAATTCCAGTGTGTTCATTTATTAAATGCTGAAGGTTTTTGTAACTTTTTTTACTAAATGTCATGTTCAAAGTGAAAGACTAAAATGTTTTCTAGCTCTGTATCCTTCCAGTTTATAAAGGGAAAAAATACTGTAATGAGCATACTAAAACAGTAAAATGGAAGCACTAAACCATTGTTTTGTTTTTCATAAAATACAGTTGCAGTAGTTGTACCCGTCCTCTGGCATTCAGTATCCCCTGCATTATTTGAAATTTTGTGGGTTAAGTATTTAATGCATTAAAATCATGGATGTACTTACAATTGTGGTGAATGCCACCAGCACTGATAAAGAGTTAATTAAAGAAATTGATTCTTCATATATTATATATAAATCTGTTTCACCTTCCACTCACTTATTGTCTTATTTTGATTTTTCCTTTTGGGTGTCATGAAATCATTTTCAGCTTAATTTGTTACTGATTTCAACGGTTTTAATCCAAGTCTGCCCCACTACAAAATTATTGTTCTCTGAAAGTTTTATCCTGTTTTCTTATGCAGAGCCCAGGACAAGTAAAACACTGCTGGTAGTTAGGTATGCATGGTTGGCTCAGTGAGAAGGTCACAGGTGAACAGGAGTGGAAGAAAGTGTGCTGAAAATACACCTTGTCTCAGTACAGTAAGAAGCTGTAGGCTGTAATATGTTAATGTTGCTAAAAGGGATACATCTGTGCACCAAAAGGTGTGTACTCTGTTAATTAGGACAAAATCTAGCTGCTCATCCTCGTGTTTAGCTGCAGCCAGTAGAGGTTAATTGTATATTTCTTCCACCCTGTGACAGATCTCGGCTCCCTCCCTCCCTCCAGTAAGATGAAGGCTGTAGCAGAATATGTGAAATATTGCTGGTAATAATTCGGTAAGGGTGAAAGAGCCTATAAAGGCAGCTGAGGAGTAGCCCCTCTCAGGTGGTCTTAATCTCTGGGACTGAATCAAAAGAACACAGCCTTGTGGCCACCAGCTCCACATTCGCTGCAGGATGCAGAAATGCCTCATTAGCAAATGAGGCTTGAAATGAGCTGGTCTCCATTTGACTTTCTGAACTGTACCAAGCCAGACAGTATAGCATGCTGGCATGATAAATGTGATAATATAAATACCAAGCACCCATTAGAAAAGTATAAAAATGAGCTATCCAGCTGCCAATAATCTATGATTAAAAGTACTTTTAAATTCCTTTCCCCTCTGGCATGCTATATATAAATTTTACATTAACTGTGACTTTGTATTCATTAAAACTTCATTATATTGTTCTTTAATTCATGCAAAATGTCTGGAGTTTACAAAGCCCACAGATCCTTATTAATAAGTAATTTTGGGATATTTCATTAATTAAAGATAGTTTAGAAGCACAGATAGATTAAGAAACATATACAATGCCTAGGGGCTGCTTTTTAAATCCTTTATCCTGCTGGAAACACTGTAGAAAGTTTTGCTGATGGATGTAATTTGATCTCTTGCACATGTCAGATGTTGCAAAGCTTTTCCCAGGCTATGGTTACAAACAAAAAAGTGTTGTTTATATATTGATCTGTGTACTGAAAATGACTTTAGGGCTGTAAAGAGTTGATGGGTGGTGCAAACTGTACTGTGCAGACAAATGACCTTTCTGTGCCTCACCTGGTTTCAGGGGTCTGAGTTTCAGAAGTGTGGGATGCTGACAGCTGATGGAGATCCAGGGAGGAGGAGAGGTACGTGGGCACCTGCATTAGTTTGGGAAGTGACTTAGACTTGGAAGGAGGCTGAGGCAGAACTGGGAAAACCATCCAGACTTCCTGAGTGCATGTCCTCCAGACATCCAGCTTGCATTTGTCTGTGCTTACCTGTAGTGTAAGTGACCCCTTTCTTTGGATACTGCCATGGGGCTGTGAATGCGGCTGTACTCCCTCTAGTTGGGGACAGTTCGAAATATCACTGGCACAAAAGCAAGGAGTTAAAGTCATCACAGTTTGCAGAGGAAAAGCAGAGAGTTTAACTCTTTCTACTTCCCATCCCAGATTGTAAACTAGCTGTGTTCTTGCCGGGGCGTAGAGTAATTGCAGTCAAAGGTGTGGTCTCGAGTGGGTCCTTGCAAACCAGCGTCACGCAGACGCCTGGCTGCACGGGTAAGTTCTGGCATCAGCACAGCACCCGAGAGTGTTAGCAGCAAACACTCCTCTGAGCTCTGTGATGCTCTGACGGCGCCGGCTGGGTGTCCCTTGCAGGACGTGTCGGAGGTGGTGCCGTGCTGACCTACCTCGGGTGTTTTTATCCGGAAAGACCTGGTGCCTTTAGGGCTGTCAGTGTGTAACTACTTGTACCTCAAATGTGTAGACCCCTGCATTTTTTGTTGCCTATTTATAAACTGGGGTTCACAGTGTCTTGCCTGGGAAGTTAGATATGTGTATTTTAGTGGCGTGTGTGGCATGCAAATGGAGCTGGTTCTGGAAACTGTGTTAAGCTCTGACATAAATGTTCACCAGCGAGGAAATTCAGAGCAGAGGTACTTCACGCTAGGTGCTTTTTCTCCCTCAGTCTTCTGCGAGTTTGAGAGCAACTGTTGAGTTATGTGATGGAATCAGCCCGTTTGCCCTTGACTCACGGAGAGATGTAGTTTTATCACTCCCCTTTTAGAAATGTGCTTTTGTCAGCTCCTGTTAGAGCTGGTACTTTCCCCCTCCTTATGATTTTAATTAATTTTCTGGTTAGTGGTGGTTCTCAAAGAAATAAAATGAGCTGGTACACAACAGCCCAAGCAGGGCATAGCTGATAAAACTGTTTATTGTTATGTGCAAGAGAAATTGATCGTGTGAATTACTTATTCAGTGATTTTAAAAACACAGGTAATTGCCTGATGGAATGCAACTTCCCTGGGGCCATTATTGTCTTTCAGTTTAATGCATACATATTTAAAAGGATATCATTTACAAGGCAGAGCAGTCAGTCACACAGGTAAATGGGTGTTAAAATAATATTTAAAATGCATTAGTAAGGACTACCAGTGTAGCAGTTTCTTGAGACAAAACTGTAGAGTTCTGGGGAAAACAGTGTCTATAGGGAATGCTCTGGCAGGGAGGTGGTGTCCAGGTGATGGATGGTGAATCTTTGTGGAAGATATTTGGGAATGGTCTTCCCCATGTGGCATCCCTGGATGCAGGTGCTGCCATAGTCCTACTGTTGTTAAGCGCAGCTCCGGCTGGCACACACCAGGGGCTTGGGGTGGCTCAATATCAAAACTGAGTTATTAAATGTCTTCCTAGAAGGTGTGTGAATCTTGGATGCCCAACAGGCTGTTGAGGGAGCAGAAGGTTTGTGGATAGCGAGCAGTTCTCTGAGGGTGTGAGGCCTTTGCTGGGGAAGGCGGTGGAGCACAAGCGCAGGAGCGGCACGAGATCAGACCCCGAAATTCTGAGATTTGTCTCCTTGGTGCTCAGAGGTACAGGAGCTTGGGTGAGGTGGGAAAGACAAGTTTGTCAACTAACGCATTTGAAATGGCCTGGTGCAAGTACGTGCTTGGGTCAGAGCATGGAAGAGACATTGATTTGGAAGGAACGCTGTTTTCAATAATGCTTCATTTCTGTTTCTGCACTTCCCTCCTTTCTAGTGGGTCACATTATTGAGCACTTAACCTCTGTCCGCCTCTGAGGCTCTGATCAGAGATGTTTCAGTACATACGAAGTCTTTGGTCTTCTTACAGGTGATCTTTGGAGCTCTGCATTGGGCAATTTCAACACTTAAATCTTCTAACTCGTTACTGGTTTCCTGTCTGCTGGCTGGATCTTGTGCCCTACAGAGCTGAGATGATAAATCCAAAAATGCTTGGTTCATCTTCCTCCCTTCCCGAGGAAAATATTTTTAGCTCTTAAATAATCAAGTCTTAGACAGCAACCACATGCAACTTAATTTTCTTCTACATCTTTTGTAGAAAGAGGAAACTACATGTCATACACTTTATTCTTCCAGAAATAAAGTCAGGGTACGCACTGCTGTGAAGCGTGGACACAGTCCAGTACTGCAGCCTTAGAGCTGATGAGAACACACATTTGCCTTGGTGGGAATGAGGGGCCTTTTTAGATTCCAATAATGAGATAATCAACATCAGTTTGAGCATCTTGCTCTACATGATCTGTGTGCAAAGTGGGAGTGAATCTGTTATGCAAAGGAGAGGGAAGCAGTCCCTGAAACACTATTAGTGAGTCAAAGAGCGTCTCGGAACAATTTCAGTTGCAGAACAATAAGATGTCCCAAAGTATTAATGTAGCAGGCTGCAGCTGTCCACACAATTCCTCATCATTGCTTCTGATGGCCAGAGAAGTTCTTCCAAACCACCCGTCGGAGCTGAACTTAAGTGATAAAACAGTGTTGGTGGGGGTGTGAAAATCCTCAGCGTGCCATTGTTTAACTGGGTTATGTAGCACATTAGTGAAAGCTTAATTGGACCTTGTACTTCATAATTAGAAGACCTTAACGAGTTCACATCTTACTACTTTTGACAAGTGGTTTTGCAAAGTTCAAGAGGCTTATCAACATTCAGCCTGAGATTCCAGCTGAAAGGATAATGTCCTTTGGAAAAAACATCATCTCCAGGATTGTTAATTAGTTTACAATAACATGCTAAAATATACATTCACATCACTAATGAGGAGTCTGCTCAAAAAATATCCCTTTTCCAGTTTTGTTCCCTCTTCTGCAGTGATTTAAAGGAACTAAGAATTGGTGTTGCAGGGTAATGGTCCTACTGATGGGTGTATTCCTGTGTCTTTTCTGTTTTAGTTTTACAAAGACATTCCCAGCCTGTTGATCTGCAGCCTGTGTTTTGCCAAGGAATAGGAGAGTATTTCATCTCACTGTATGGTTTGCATGCCGTTAGAAACACGGCTTCATTATATCACCTTGTTCTCCAAAGCCCTGGAGGCGGTATTACGGAAAATGGCTTACGCCACCCTTTGGAGATGTCTTTTATAAGAGCAAGCGCTAAGCTGAGCAGTAAGAGCTGGCTGAGAGGAGAGTGCAATCAGTGGCGGTGAGGGTTTGCCCGTGGATGGATGGGGACGTGCATGTCTGGGGCAGGAGACAGCGAGGCCAGCGGAGGGGGTCACGGCGGTGCTCTGCAGCCGTTGGATGCTGTGATGCTCGAGAGCCTGCGGCTGAGCGCCTGTTCCCAGGAGATGCCTGTTCAGCTGGGCTTCGGTACCAAAAACCAGGGTTTGGAAGCTATATGCAAAACCTAGTCTCACTTAACTGATAAATTTCTCTTGACCTTGGTGGGGACAAGATCTCCAGGATCACGTTCAAGCAGCCCCATTTCTATTAAGCTCTAGCTTAGCCTGATGGGGGTTTTCTCCTCTAAAAAGCAGAGTTTGTCTCAGGCTTTTTCTTGAACAGCCAGAGAAAGAGAGTCCCAGTCTCTTTATAGCCCTGTTAACACCTCTCTCAAACTCTGCCCGGGTCTGTGGCATCTTTCATTGCCCAGAAAAGGTGTTTTTTAGGAGCTCACCAAGATGAGGAGTGATTTCCTTCCTTTGCAGAGGATTCTAAACCAAGGGGATTTACCTGGGGCAGCTGGTCTGTGGGCACTGGAATGAAGGGATGGGGACAGACATGGACTGTGGCAGTCCAGCGAGTGGGTGGCTACACCCAAAGAACTCAACTGTAATTAACTTCTCTGGCAGTGCATTTATTTCCCTTTAAAGCTGATGTATTTCTCTTCAGCTTCTGTTATCTACGAAGAGGTTAAAGCTAAATTGAAATAAATGGCGTAAGGAAAACCATGAGCATTTGTGCTAGTTTAACTGACTTGGTTTAAAAGGTGAGCTGAGTTAAAATAGGCGTGACTTCTAAGCCTCAACGGGGCCTAAGGAGGTGGCCTCGAGTGTGCTAATGTGATATTCAACCGAGAATTTTAATTTGCCTAGTTCTCATGTATAATAAAATATGCTAGATACATGACACTTTATGAATTAATGCAGGAGTATGAAGAGAGATTCTTGTACAGGATTCGTTCTTATAATCCAAATGCCAAGAAAGGCTTTAAATGGACCTGGCTATCTGGAATCATGGAGCCTATTTCACGCTTCACTTTAGGGTTGGTGCCTCTTTCCCAAGCCGTTTTATTCCCAGAGGGGGTGTGTGCATGCAGGAGGGGAGGGAAATGAGGAAGGAAATGCCCAGACCCGCACAATCCTGTGTAAACCCCTGGAGGTGTGTGTGTGATTTAGCACATCGGGAGCCCTGGTGCTGGTTACCAGGGGATGAACGGGTCGGGAGGAGGCAGCGGGAGAGGTCAGCCTGGCCCCCTGTCCTCAGGGTGTGCGGGGGGAAAGGCGTTACTGAGCTCCCCGCTGTGAATTGGATCCCCGGGGCTGGTGGGCTCGGGGAGAAAATGCCCGGTTGCTTTTGTCCGCGTGCTTTGGCAAAGACGGAAAGCACACAGAGGGGTTTCCCTTTAATTTCATGCAACGGACAGAAAATAGGGGTATTGCCTGGGTTGGTGTAATGAGAACAATCCATGTCTGTAACCTGCGGGGGTTACACATGCTGCTGGGTGGCAGCTGATCCGGATTCAGAGGGGAAGCCCCGCTGTCCTGCCCGGGATGAGGGAGGACGCTCTGAGCGTCACAGCGAGTGCTAGGCTCATCCCCTGCCGGGTGCTTCTGCTGCTCGCTCCATCCGTGCTGAGGCTACGTCCCTCCTTCCTCCACCTGCTCTGGTCAGGAACCACCTTTTTGGGGGCCCCAGCTGCCTTGTGCTGCGTGTTTGTGCGGCGCTGCCCCCCCGGCTCCCAGGTACCAGCGTGAGGAAGAGGTGGCAGCTTCGCGGGTGATGCAGCAGCAACAACCCCTGCAGCTCTGGGGAGGGGGGACAGGCAGCCTTGGGACCCTGCTCCCTGCGTCCTCCCGGCCAAAACCCTCCCCTGCCCGTGCTCAAGTGGGGCCAGACCCGGTTCTGAGCAACACAAACCCGGGGGAGGGTGACCCTGGCCCCAGCACCTTTGTGCCAGCAGCTCCAGCGTGACAGATGAGAAGACGCCTGCAGGAAGAAACCCCAAACCAGCTGCTGGTAAGGTGAGAGACACGGAGAGTGCCAAAGACAGCTCCAAACCCACACTGACACCAGGATGTTATCACCCGCTCCCCTGGAGAAACCCGTAATTAGATTGAAAAGGTGACAGCTGGTTCTCATGGCATAACAATATTGAGACACGGCTGCAAGAACAGAGATTTTTTTTTTTCCTAATGGAGCTGGAATTAAAACTGTGGAGGGAGGAACGGAGATTTTCTTTTTTTGATAGCTCATAAAAAAGCCCAAACTTTTTCCTGAATCAGTTTATTAGCTTAATATTTACAAAATATTTAGCTCTTTAAATGGGAAGAAGAAAGTTATCATCGCTGGGGCTCGGGGCTGGGATTACAGCGGTGACAGATAGCGAGTGTGCGCAGTGCCACGCCGTTTAACTTCTCCGGTGATGATTCTCCTCAGCTCCCACCCTTCGGTCTACCCGGACCACGTATTCTTCCTCCCTGCCTTGGGTGGTTATAGAGCCCGGCTCCACCAGCCCCGGCGCAAAACCAGCACTTGCTTTCACGGGGCGAGAAGTACAGGAAATCCCTACGTGTCCAAGAGAAAAGGCTGAATACATTCCCACTGTAGTTCAAGGTTTTTCTGCCTTTATTCCCTGATGGAAAACCTCGGCTCCCGCTGAGTTCTGTATGAAATAATTGCTTTCACGTACAAACTAGAGGAAAAGAAGTCTATAAGTGGTGCAGAGCCTGATGTGACAATTCTATTAGGTTTCGGTGGGTGCCTGCTTGAACCCTGTAAATCAAAGCTCTGAAAGGTCACGCTGTGTCTTATCATGGTATTTAATTTTTTGTGTTTCAGGGGCAGAGGGTGAAAGGAAGCTGGAATGGGTTTATTCAAATTTAAGTGGGAATTGAATGCAATGAAAATACCTCTGTTTTTAAAAAATGGCTCTAACCACGTGGAGAGCATTGCTCTTGTTCTGCCCCGTTTCTGCCTCCCTGGATCCTGAACTGGAAAGGTGGGTTTGTGTGTTGACATGACAGAACAGCTTGTCGGGGGTTTGTGAACTCCTCTGTCTGTACCACGTGCTTGTTTTTCGCTTCTGGCGTTATAAACCCATCCTTAATAGAGACTTTGATTCATATCGTAAAGACCGAGTTGAGAAGAGCTGTAAGACAAGATCCAGCTCCGAGCCGCCTCACTCCCAGGCTCATTCCTGTATGTAGGATCACCGTAGATGCTGTGTATGTGTGCTAAGGACATTAATGTAATTAATAGCTAAGAAAGCACCAGGTTGACATAATTTGGGAATAGATAGCATGCCAGGACCTTCAGCTCTCGGGAAGAAGCATTTTGGTGGGAGAGTGTGGCGTGATTTACTGACACCTCCTGTTCCCCCCCCCAAACCTCCTGAACATTCATTATGCCTTAAATATTCTCACACTGAGTTTTTCCAATGGTCTAATTATAAACTTCATTATAATTGTTCATTAGTTTTATTTTGTTCAATTAGCTTAACAAGTTGCCAAATGAAATACAAGACTGGCAATTAGCTTGATCTAATTGTAATGAGCCACTCAAATTGGGTCACCAAATATGTTCGTTTATAGCACTTCTCTTTTTTTTTTCTTTTTTTTTTCCAATTGGTGAACAATAACATAAATATGCAGAGCACCTCCTGATCTAAGCAGTGGAAATTTCCCACTGGTTTATGAAAGCAGAAACAAAAATCAATCGTTTTGCTCTTGGTACTTCAGAAACGCGTGGTCCAGGCACCTGAGTGGCCCCGGTTTAACAAGACACCGGCCCCTGGCCAAGTCCTTGTCCTGCAGCATGAATCCTGACGCTCCAGCCGCCAGGAGGTCGGCCCTGGCCTAATGTCTGTCTGTCCTGAATTCCAGAGAAATNGAAACGCGTGGTCCAGGCACCTGAGTGGCCCCGGTTTAACAAGACACCGGCCCCTGGCCAAGTCCTTGTCCTGCAGCATGAACCCTGATGCTCCAGCCGCCAGGAGGTCGGCCCTGGCCTAATGTCTGTCTGTCTCCTCTGAATTCCAGAGAAATCTGGCTTTAAGACACCTTGCGAGAAGACTTGAGCAGTAAATCCTGCTGTGCCGCCTCTGCCTGGCAGGGAAGAGCTGCCGGGGGGCGAGAGCTGCTGAAAGCAGACGGAGCATCCCTTGCTGGGCCGGGCTCACCCGAAATCTCACAGTGTGGGGGCTGGGGGGGGCAGTGTCTCATCCCCTCAGCTCTTCTGGGCTTCCAGGCACCCGCAGGGGCTTTGCCCGCAGCCCTCCGGAGCTGCCGCCTCACTAACGTTGGACTCATAGAGACGAGGCCAACGTGACGTTAAGGAAAACTCCTTGAAAAAAGGATTTCAAATGCTGATTTCTGTGGGGTTTGCAGCGGCGACCCACGTTATACAGTCGGAGAGTGGTTTGATCTGGAAAGATCATCTAGATCCAACCTGGCTGGTGCCCCGAGGGATGAGCACACTGGGGCCGTGCCGCCCTGAAAGCTAAAAGGTGGAACTGCTCCTGGCAGAGGGGAAGAGCCGAGCCGTCCCGCTCCGGGGCTGGGTGTTGGGAGGCTTTGGGCAGCCAGACGTCAGTTTGGGCTGCTCCGGTAGGAGGGAGGCTTTGGGCATGTTCAGCCCTGCACAGCAGCTGGGTTGACTGTGATTTTCGGGTAATTCTGAGCTTTCTTTTTTGCCCGGCTTCTCCTTTGCCACACAGCTCTCCCAGCTGCTTCTGTTAAGTAGCCACTTAGCAGCAGCTCTTGGCTCGTATGGTCCAGTGGATTTGCTGCAACCTCTTCCAGAAGCTAATATGGGCAGGAGGAATTATTTAGTATGGATAATTCCACTCGCACGTCATGAGCATCACGTCTAAATTGCAGGGACAAGCAGCAAAGTTGCGGCTCTGTAGCAAATTTAAGTGGTGGCATTAACAGGGCTCAGCCCCGGACTTTGATTTCTCTGGGATCTTGTCCTGTATCTGACCGATGCAAACACTATCAAATATTAAACCAGCCCAGGGACTGCAACTTCCTGTGAGTAATTCGTAAAGCACTGCTGCCGTAGCAAGCGCGATGGGCCGATGGAGCTGTGGGCCAGCCCAATTCCATGCTTCTTCCCTGCAAAATGTGGTCGACCAAAGGCATCCCTGACAGACGGGTGAGTCTGGTGATCTATTAATGCAACCTCCTAAAATTTCAGCCGTGGACCTCGTTCCGTGCAGGAAGGGGGAGAGGAGTCCCTCGTCCTGTCTGAGAGACAAATCCCCCACTGCTGGCAGGGAACCCACAGTCGCTTTTTGCTCCGCAAACGCCCTTTGATGCATCTCTAATTAGCCGTCTTTGCCAGCCGGGTGGCGGACGGTGTCAGTGCTCAGCTCGCTGAGCGGCTTGAGATTAAAGACGCCAACGGCGCAGAACGGCAGAAAACTCACACCTCTGCCTTTCACGCTACAGGCAGCTCCATCAGCTCCTCAAACACCATCCGAAGGCATTGTTCAGCCTAATGAACACACCCGGAGCCAGCGTCTGCAGCTGGGGCTGCTGCAGGAACGTGCTTTTCACTTCAAGTGCATCCTGATGGCATTTTTCACTCCCCTCTCTCTGCCCCAACCTGGACCCGTGCTGCAGCCGGGGGAGCCTGGGGGGCTTTGGAGGGATGCGGGGACACCTCCACTGTGGGAGGGGACGTCCCCTGCCTGCACAGCACGGGTGACACCGGGCACAGAGGAACGGGTCCTGGGGCTGGGATGTGTCTGCATTTGTGCCTCCCCCTGGTACCTGCTGGGCTTTGAGCCTCCCAACGCCAGCAGGACCCGCCTGCCCGGTGCTGGGAGAGTCATTCGTACAGATTCCTTCCCTTACATTTGCACAGATTCCTTCCCTTACATTCCCTCATTCTCCGCTAAATGCGACTCAGACAAGTCACCTTAACAGCATCTCTGCTTCTCATTCACTTTGCTCACTTTATATCAGTTTTATATTCCGGCTGGGCTTAGATCAGGCAACAGCAGATGTAAACAGGCTTGTAGTAAGCTGCTGCAAGTGTAAAAGGGCTGCGTGACACATGGCTTTGCATTTGATTCAAGTAGTTACAGTCATAATATCCATTAATTTTTGTAGTGCTCCAGGGGGCAAAAATCTTTCCTTTTCATTTAGAGAGACCTGGATTTCTAAAGATCCTGGTGTTCAGCCCGCTTGGCGCTCACGCTGTGAAAAAAATCCCTTTGTTTATAGAGGTGATGGCCTGAGGTGGGGACATGGGCCTGGCACCGGGACCTGCCACCTCCCCTGCCTTTTACTGAAGGCTCTGGAATGCTCCCGCTGGGAGAGCCCAGGGCTCTGCTGCCAGGGGAAGGGTGGGCGGGCTGGCTTGGAAAAAAAAGAAAGAAAATATATTCCAGGCAAAAATCTCTCTGTATAAATGTTGAAGCAAAGCGGCGTCACAGATGACAGGTCTTCAAAGCCCAAGCACGAGCTGCGCTCGGGGAGGGAGGAAACCAGGCGGATCCCCCTCCCCTGACGAGCGAGGCTTTGCAGGTCCCGCTTGCTCCCTTTCTGTCTCCGGGCTGCCTTTGAAACAGCCCCTTTGACGGCTTCAGGCATTTCTTAGTTTAGCTGAGAATGAGCAAACATAAGAGAAGGTATCTGTAAGAATGACAGGTCCCGCGCGCGTCTTTTATATGCATTTCTGGAGCACAAAGACAATTTTAATGAGCCGGCAGGCACGTAGCTCTCTCTGACTCCTGTTTTTAGCAACTCTTTGGTGACAGAGTTACCTGAGAACTTTCCTGGCTGTGACCTCCTTGGAAAATGCTCAATTTTTTGGGTTGGTTTTGTTTTCCGTGGAACACCAAGTCTTGAATTCTTGAGGAGCGCAGGAGCACCCGCTGGTCCCAATCGCACGCAGTATCGGGGGCTGAGCTCCTCATCCTGCTCCAGGCGTGGCCGTGTCCCTCCTGTCCCCACGCCCACAGTGGCTGCTCAGTGCCCCACGGTGGGGAGCGATGTCCCCCCCGGCCTTTAAGCATCACTGCTTTGCTCTGCAGGGAAAATTCAAAGGCGGCATCCCCGTGACCTGGGGTTTGGCGGCTTTTGGGAGGAGAGTAGAAGGGTTCTCAGAAAGGGCAGATGTGTGGCTTGTCCTTGCATCCCGGCTGCGGTTCCTAGCAGGAAATAACAGCCGCCTGATGGACCAGTCACAGCCCCAGGCTCACCACAGGTACGGGGCTGGGTGTTTTAATCAGTTCAAAGGCATCAGAAAATGATGCCACCAAACCATGGTATGAGATAATTTGTCTTTATTTTGACAAAGATAAGAGATAAAATCAGGTCCCTTGTAATTATGCAAACAACAGCATCTACGCGGCATACAAATGATTTTCTTCATAAACAATTATTTCCTTAAAGAATGCTTTTTATGACTGGCTATTAGGGAAAATAAAGAAAGAATAATCAAAGGATGCTTTATGATATGAATTTCCAAGAGGCCTTGGGCTCCTGTTGTTTTCCTAGAGATATTAAGTTGGCTTGCGAGAAGTCGATGACGTGCTTAGGAAAGCGTGTGCTGCCTGAAGAAGCGTATTGCAAATCGCTGCCGGCACACGCTGTGCCGCCGACTGCGCGCCCCATGGAGGGAGCCACATCCAGCACCTGCGTGCTGAGCCGGCGTATGCAGCCGGTTGCAGTCGGGATAACTATTTGCCTCTACTAAGGATGTGATGGAAGTTGCTCCCTTCAACGATTTGCACAGCTGCCCCCCAGTAACCTCTCTGTCCCCCTGCCCCGAGGTACAGAGGTGTGTCCCAGCTTCTCCCAAGGTCAGGGGTGAAACTTCCACTGGTGGAAATGGGAAATGGATCAGGCCTTTCCCCCAACCCGACCCCTCCTCTGACCTCAGCATCCGACACCTGGGGCTGCTCTTCTGGGGGATTGTGTCCGTGCCTTGAAAAACACCTTCCTAGTGGGCAGAGAGGAGGGATGGAGCATCCGGTGTGATCTGAGATTAACTCCTTCTGCTTCATTCTTCCTCCTTCTCACACCAGCTCACTCAGACTCTCGCTCCTGCGCTTGCCGCATCCCAATACCAGTTTGGTCCTTTTGTTGAGCACATGCTGGATCTTGCTGGGGGCTGCCCGCCCGCTTCGTGCCAAGCTGCTCCCCGTCCAGTGACAGCAACCCAGCAAAATCCTTCGACAGCAGGAGGTTTCTGTCCTTGCACAGCAGCGTCTCCGGGCATCAGGATGCAGTGCTGGAGGACGGCTTTCGGTATTTTTGGGAAGGATGGAGTGCAAGCTGGGCTGGCGCAGCATGGAAACCCTCTGGAGCCACGCTGGCTTGCGAGAGCCCCAGGCTGCTGGGAGAAGCACAATGCACACACAGAGCGCACGCTCTCTTTCTCTCTTTTTTCTGTTTTTGTCTTGTTTTTCCCCAGGGCTGAGCAGCTCCCAGGCTTTTGAGAGCTCCCCGTGACTGTGTGAGCTTGACTTGGTGGAGGCAGGGGGTTTCACGCTCCATCCTTTGAGCATCTCCCGCTGGACCCGGAGGGAGGATAAACGCACACCCGCTGCCCCTTTTATCCTCCCCAGTACCTGGGGTGCGTGATCTGCCGTGGTCCGGCTCCACCTGGCACCCTCCTGGCCCCCGGCACAGGCTCGGCGGCGCTGGAAACCCTCCTGCGCTGCCCCCCCAGCCTTCCAAGCTCGCAGAGCTGCAGGAGCAAAGCCCCTTCCTTGCCATGAATAAATAAGCCATTTCTCTGCTCTGATCCTGCCTTCGCCCTCCCTGGTGCTTCCTCAGCCAGGGGAAAAGAGGAGACGTCGCGGTGGGGACGGGGACCAGGCGCCCAAGCGCTGTCTCCACGGGTGGTGCGGGGCTGGGGTGTCTCAGCCGGTCACTCGCAGCTGCCAGACCCGGGCATTTCAGCCTGGCACAGGATATACGGATCTTGCCAAGCATCCCCCACCCCGTTCAGGTGTTTTAAATTACACAGAGAGAAATCAGTCAGTCTCCTGCTCAGACCTGTCTTAAACCAATTTAATTAAATGCAGGTAAAGGAGGGAGCAGAAATTGCGGCAATTCATCACCTTTTAGTCTCCGCAGGTGCTTGGCTGCGGCGGAGCACCGCAATTCCCACCGTTCCTGCTTTTCCTCCTGGGAGTGATTAACCCGCTCCCTTCTGGCAAGCAAAGCCCCCTCCACCTCTGGGAAGAGGCTTTCAGGATAAAGAGAGACAAAAGGCAAAACCTTCATAAGAGTTTATTGTTGTTTGTACTTTATTTTGTTACGGTTTGTTTCTTGCAACACAAACAAGCAAACCTGCAGGAACAGGAGAGAGGGCAATGCCAGAGCAACCATCTTAATCTGTCAATGTCACCCAATATTGTCATTATCGCCCAATATTTATTTCCAGTTCATTTTCACCTCAATGACATTAACCTTCATTAAAAGACAATGAAAGCATTAAAGCATTTTGCAGAGGAGGGAGAAGATCTTATTGTTTTATTTGCCTGAGCGGCACATGATGAATCACTACAGCTTTACTATTCACCTTAAGCACAAGTTTGGGAAGGTATTAACCGGACTAGTCCTGGCTGCAGCCAACAGGATCGGGGCCGAGCGCCTCTCGGCCAACGCACCTGGATCTATGTGGGTAGGAAGGATTCCTTGGCAGCACTTTTTCAGGATGCAAAACTTCTAACTTTGGATTTTCTTTCAAACGTTGGTTATAAAATCACACTTAAAACAGCGTAGCAGCGCTGGAATAAAGTCTAAATGCCCTCCAGTGCTGCCGTACGGGTGAGGTTGTGTCCAGGCCCTCGGCCATGCGCAGGATGCGCAGGGGAGGGGCACAGGAGACGGCGCTGGTCCAGGGTGTCCCAGCTGGGGGTGGTCTCTGGTTTTGAGCCACAGAGGAGAGGAGTCTCGTACCGACCCATGCCCACACACAGGCCTGGGTGCCTGTAACCCCCCCTCCCTGCCCGCTGCCCCCGGGCACGCAAGGGCAGGGTGAAGCTCACGGCCGGGTTTGGGCTGCCCTTTGCAGTCACTGCGCGCACCCTTGGGATGCCCTTCGCCTTCCCACCCCCCTGGGCACCCTTCTTTCACGGTGCCACGAGCCTGCAAAGAGACCGGTGGTGTTGATCAGCACTTGGCCCACAGGGAGCTTCCCCGAACACCCAGAAACATGCCCGGCATTCCTCGGGCTCCGCAGGTTCAGCTGAAGCGAAGCAGAGCAGGAGACGTTTCAGTTGGGCACCCGCGGCCGGCAGGACCCCGTGCCCGCGGGTGCGCTGGACGTGGGCTCACAGCAGCCCTCCGAGGGCAGGGGCAGCCCCCAGTGTTTCCCCCCTTGTAAGAAACGGGGATGTCAAAAGTAGATAATTAACTTATTTTGGATCATCAAGTTTCTGCCAGCAGCTAAATGTTCGTGCTCTGTTTTATTATATCAAGTACCAAGAGCAGACAGCACGATAATCTTCATTACTGCAGCTCTCTTTTTATTTTTTATTAGTTTTACCTTCTTTAAGGACAAAAAATCTTTGCATTCACTTTTTATCCCCCACCCTTGTGGACCAAATTTCCCCCACCCCGAGTCTGATTTCTGTGTGCCTGACTCTCATGCCACCATACATTTCCCTACATGGGAGATAAGGATTTATTCACGTTTCCGTTTGTGTGGAGTGGTAAAATATTAGACTTAAATTTTTTATGACATTCATAGGAGTGGTTATGGAGACAAACAAGATTACAGCAAGTACTACATAAAAGCTTGTTTATGCAGGGAGGGAAAAAAATCAAACTCAGAGACATGTTTGCAAAACTGCATAAGAACCCAAGGGGATGGTTTTTCAGTTTTTTCCTCTCCGATTCTTTCCCTACCTCGCTGTTTTTATTGCCACCGCGGTAACAACCCCCAGCTCTTAAAGGGCCGAGTTCATTTTCAGTGAGATATTGGCTCCAGCTGGGGGTTATTTCTGGAACCAAGGGCAGAGCCCACCCCGGACGGGCAGCACCTGCCCTTGTAATTAAAGCGCCACTTAACACACCCCACACCGGGGG
>VXBO01006536.1:328770-354416 GCA_013400135.1 Rhinoptilus africanus | reverse complement strand
TGGGGGGGTGGTGGGTCCGTCGGCTGGCGGGGAGCAGGATCGGGCCCTTGGGAGAGCTGAGGTGGGATTTCCTGATCGCTCCCGGCTGCCGGGCAGCGCACCTGCAGCTTGAGAGAGCCTGGCGTGGAGCATCTCTGCCTTTTTTCTTTTATTTTTCGTCTTTTTTGCCCGGCTGAACTCGGGACCAGCCTTTTGGGTCCCAGTTGCGGGTGTTTGCTGGGAAAAGGCTCACCCCCAGGCTGGCAAGCCGGAGCGTTGCCCCTGGGAAAGTCTTTTGCAGGACTTCTCTCCTGGCACATTTTCCTCCGCTTGCTCGTGTGAGCTCCCCGGCAGATGTTGTTCTTAATAAATAGGGGTTGTTAAAAGCAAATTAATTAAGGTGCATCAGTGCTGAAGTTGCTCAGCCATTCGTTTGCCTTTACTGCTGCTCGGGATGATGCTCGCATTTGGTCATAGCACGGAGCATGGATTGCTGGGGAAACTTCACCAAGGCTTTAGGAATATGCCAAAATGCAAGGATTTTAGGTGAAAAAGGAGTGATCCGTGGGAGGGGTAAAAGCAGCAGTTGTTCCTGGGGAAGGCACAGGGAATGCGTTGTGGTAGGGAAGAGTTTCGGGAGAGGTCCCTACAGGGACAGTGGGAACAACTTGTGAGGAAGGAAGCATCAGTCTGGGTGACACATAGACATGATGGACAGGAGAGCGTCCTTGCTCTGCTTACTCCAAAAATCAGTGCCTGCCCTTGCCCTCCAGCTCCTCCTTGCCATGGGGGGTGTGCAACCACGGGGGCACTTGCGGATCCTGTTGAGCAGGACATGGGGAGCGGGGCGGGGGCGCAGAGTGTGGGCTGCGAGGTTGGGGGTGCAGGGCACAGAAAGCGGGGTGCAGGTCGCGGGGAGTGGGGCACTGAGTGCGGGACGCAGGGCAGGAGATGCCTGTGGTCAGCTCTGCCCCGGCGGAGCGATGGCTTTCTGCTGCCAGCACGACGTCCTGTGCTCCCTGAAGCTCTCCTTGTATTTGAGGAGAGGTAAGAGCAGCAAAGGAGCAGGTTTTCTGTATGTTTTTTTTTTGTCTTTTATTTTTATTGCTTTGACACATTAATGATAATCTTTTCTGTGATATTCCCCCCTCCCGTCTCCTCCTGTGTGGGTAGCTACCATGGTGAGAGAGGGCTGTGGGTGTAATTCTTCCAGCGCTCTGAGTGCTTAAACATATGGAAACCCACTTTGAAACAGTTTGTGGCTGCAAACCTACCGTCGTACCCGTCCCCCTCCTCTGCTCTCTGAATGCCTCCCTGCACAATGTGCGCGTTAGAAACTCGCCGGGCGCTTTCAGCTCAAGCTGTGAATAACGAATCTGTCCCCAGCCTGCGCCTCTTTCTCCTCTCTAGGCTGTAGCATCCCTTTGCTTTCCTAGCAGAGCGCTGCCCCTGCCCCATCCCACCCCTGGTGTGGACCGCAGCCACCTCTGCGCCTGGAGAGGGGGGTTTGGGGTCTGGGAAAACCTCTTCCGAAAGAGGGGAGTGGCGGCAGCCCCTGGGAATGCCACTCTGCGGGGCTGTGCTGACCTTCCTGTGGCTCACTGTGCTCCAAGTCGCTTTTCTCCTCTGGGTTACAGGGGTTAACGAACCACATCTTGGTTTGGGTTGTTGCAGACGGGAGAGACACCTGCATGAGTCATGCCGCGATGCTGCCATCTCTGCAAAGCTCCCGGCTCACACAGACGGTCGTCTTGGGCACTTGCCATTTTTCTCTATTTATTTGCCTTCACTCCCTTCCCCCTTGCCAGGGCCGGCTCTGGGCAGGCTGCGTTTCGGGGACCGGAGGTGCAGCAGGCTGAGTTCCTCCAGCCTCTTCAAAGCGGGTGGCATTTGTTCGCCTGTCAGGCAGGTCCCCTAAATAGCTTTGTGAAGGTCCAATTAAGAGATCACTCTCCTGTCCCCGGGTCTCTGGCGGCCCGGCTGCTGGCGTGCGTGCGGCTGCGAGCAGAGGGTGTGCGTGTGTGTTTGGCAGCCGAAGGCTGCTCACGCCGAGCTCGAGGATGTCTCTTGCTGGCAGCAGGCCCCCGTTTGTTGCTGGCATCTAGGCAGGGGTTTTGGCCGCCGTCCTCGCTGGCGGCGGCGGAGCTGTCTCCGAGGTTATATGAATAGGTATGCTGTGAATGACCTGGATGAATTACCTGGATATTTTGCTTTCCTGCCTGCTGCCATCCCACCGGCTCGTTCCCCTGCCTCGCGCCCGGGCAGCGCCGGGCACCCCGGAGCAGGCGTGGGAACGGGGGGCTGGCTGCTGACGGCGGAGGGGGGGGATTGAAGGAACCCGCTACTTCAGCCCCTGTGAAAGGCACTTGGGCTGTGGAGCTCTGTGCGTGAGGAAGGACCTGTGAACTGCTTTTAGAGGCTGGCTCCAGGGAGGTGTGGGTGGAGAGACATTATGCTTATTTTATTATGTGTCCCTGTGTCACTCCACATAATGTGGAGGCACTTCTTATGCAGAGGCTCTTCAGGAACAAAACTGAAAGACCTGTATTATCTACTGTACAATAGATTTGCAGAATGTGATCATGCAAACGGTTGAAATGTAGGTTATTTTCCCTACATTAGCGCAGATCTCAATGTTCTATGCACTGGCCATCCAAACCGATATGATTTGGGGGATAGCGAGGGGGGTGGGCAAAGTCTGAAATGATTATACTGCCTCTTGCTCCAGCATCCATTACAGCAATATATTTCAGATATTCTGATTTTACTTCCCGTGACTATAAATCTAGAGCAGCTCCTCTGAAATCGGTGAAGCTGCTCTGGATTTATGCCTCGCTGCTGTGATCGGCGTTGGGCTCGCAGGGAACGTAGGAGGCAACTGTGTGACTTGTCCTGTGCAGCATTTTTCACTTCAAAAATTTCTCCTGTCACCGATGCTGCAGCCTCCTTGGTATATCTGAAATCGGGAAGTCAACATCACTCAGTGTTTTGGTTTTTGATTATTTTCTTCAATTTGTCAGGCTTGGTCGCAAAGCTCTGTTCACTGACACCTGACTCTTTGGCTGATCAAGAGTCTCTTGAGGTTTGAATGCCAAAATAGTTAGGTTTAAAAAAAAAAATCAATAAAGTGCAATTAATTTGCTGTATTTTATTACTGGGAATGATAGGCGTTCCAAGACTCTCACTTCAAGCCCAATTATCTCCGTGTTTAAAGCAGCTTAGTGTGACGAGGAAGGTACGAGCCCAGGAGCAGCTGCAGGAGGTCAGAGCAGAGGGTCGCTGAGACCGGGGCACGGTTTGTGCCTCAGACAGGATTTTTGGCTCAGGGATGCATTCCTGGGCCAGAGATGGCATCCGTTTATATTACTGCTGTGAGGAGGTTGCCATCATGGATTTTGGTTGCTTTTTGAGCCCAGGCAGATGTCTGGTGTCCACAGCACCTCTGGGCGAGGAGTCCCTTGTTTCGAAGAGCCTGGAGGGAAGAGTCTGTGCACCACGGAGCGTGGCAGGGATTTGGGCTGTGCGGAGTTCTAGGCTCCATAGGGTTTTGCCATTGGTGCCTGTGGGAGGGAGGTTTCCACCCCGGTGGCCCCACACTGAGTCGAGGTCCTCCTGCCCCTCTCTGTGCCTCCGCAGAAAGGTGACTTGAAGCCAGGCTGCTCAGGGGCCGTGCGCTAGCTGCCACCCCCGAGGTCCCTTTGCCGAAAGGTGGAGGAAGCGAAGGGTGCCGTCACTCGCGGCGTTGGGCTGTGACAGCCCAGGGTGCTGCTGCTCTTCCCGACCGCGGCGGCGGAGGCTGATACGAAGCGTGAGTTTTGCTGTGATGGAGGGGTGGCTTCACTGGGCGACGTGTCTCGCTCGTGGAGGTGGCTGCAAACCTGTGCTGTCCCAGAGGTGTGACCGGGGAGCAAGGGGGAGGTGGCAATCTCCAGCCTCCCGCAGGAAACAAGCGGAACTAAAATCTTCTGGCCTTAATAATGCCACTGAATGGGGAGCCATGCCACTGAAATAAAAACGTTGTCAGCTCAACAAATTAAATGCACCGAACTTGAACCCCCCCTTCTCCCCCCTGCCTAAATATAACTAATGTTTGTTAATGACAGGCGGTGACTTGATTCGTGGGCATAGCATTAGCCCTGACTCCTGTCGCTGGCTGAGCTGATGTGCTGGCACGTGGTGGTATCCGAGATGCTTTCCCGACTACGGCTGTGCAATCCTCTGGCGTTCCGTGCCACGGAGGCTGGGGAGTGCCAGGTGCCATGTGGTGCTCTGTATGGCGTGGAAGATGCTTGGATTTCCTGCTGTCGGGAGTTTCCCAGCTGGCATTTCAGGGAAGGCCGTTCCCACGTGAGGATGGGCAGGCAGAAATCACAAGCAAAGAAGTCCTCTGAGATAACTGGGCGGGGGTTGCTCGGTGTCTGGCTGCCCCTGGGTATTTCCATGCCCCCCCGCGGCAGGGTGCTGCAGGGGGGGGTAACGCGAGTGCTGCGTGGAGCGTCTGCCGTGGGCAAATTCAGCGTGGAAGGACTTTGCTGTTTGCGCAGTACCTTGCGCGATGGACTTCAGTCTCAGGTGCAGTGTAAATACTAACGCTCTGCACGCTATCCGAAAATTCTCTTGCAGCGCACTTTCAGCTTTTCTTTGTTTACATAAACGTGTTTGTTTCTGACAGCATTCAGAAAGCTTCATGAATTTATGATGTGCTCCAGATCCAAGCACACTTTCTTTCTTCCTTTTTTCTTTTTCTTCTCTTTTTTTTTTTTTTTTCAAAACACTCTTTCTTCCCAAATTTTGGTGATGAAATGGCAAGAGTTATGCATATTTCAGCAGGCTATTGAGAGGCAATGTAAACACCCATCTTTCATGGAAAATCAGTTTGTTCAAGTTCAAAAGCGGCCCAGCCTCCCCACTTGATCAATTTGCCTGTCATAGGAGATGATTTTACAAGTGGCGATTATGTCCTGTCTTGTCTCTCGCAACTTCAGGCGAGGAGAGAAAAATGAAGTGTAGCATTTGATTTTTAGCTCTGTTTTTTCTGATTTTTTTTGGTGACAGTGGTAGTTGGGAGTGAAGCAGAGGGGTGCCCTGAGGGGACGAGAGACAGCCAGGAGCAGAGGGGTTTCCAGGAGGCTGCCTGCTGCTGAGTAGGCTGATGGGAGACTGTGAAAGCAGCTCCGCTCACCTCCCCAACCGGTCCCCCAGAGCTGCTCTGCCCCATCGCTTCCCTTGGGGTGGAGGAAGAGACCTGCAACAGCAGAGAAATGGTATTCTAGTGAGAAAGGTGCTAAATCTCGGGGAGAAGGTGCTCGGGGCTCTGCTCTTGCATGGCCACGTCCTCCTGCCCCAGGGCATCCTGCTGCCCTCGGGTCAAAGCTGCGCAGGGACCAGAGGTGTGGTTACGGGAGGGGATGGTGTAAAGCCACCCGAGGTAGGCAGCTCTAGCATGACATCTATGATGGTGTCACAAAGCTGCCCTGGATTCAAAGAAATGCTGGAGAAACCCCACTGGTGCAATTCATGGAGAAGCAGGGACCAAATTCCTTATTCTGGCCAAGCCGAGGGGCTTCCAGGATGGCATTCCCACTGGGACCAGCATGTAGGCGTTGTGGGAGATGGTGCCTCCGGTCGAACAGTTGTCCCTGTTCCGAGCCCGTTTGTCTGCAGAGGGGTGACACATGCCCTGAATACACAACGTTGGGAGAGTTTGGTCAGGGGCTGAGGGAGCTCCGGGGGGAATCGACCTGGAGAGGAAACGCGTTTCTGCTTGAGAGGGGGGAAATGTCATCCTCATTACCCGGGAAATAAAATCCTTCAGAAGATTAAACTAAAGGTGCAGATATCTTTGGGGGTTTTTTGTTTTGCTTGTATGGGAACATTTCAAAAACAGATGGCAAAGCAGAGATTTATTTCGCGTTAAGTGCAGAGGGCTGGTGCACAGGACCTTATCTGCTTGTGGGCCCTGTAATAAACCTGCCAGCAGGTGATTTAAATCCAGTTTTTCTGATTGGGAGAGTAGTGGAAGGAACAGGGTTTATGTTACTTATGAATTTTATGGGCAATGTTAGATTTTTAAGATGCGGGAATGATCAGGGCATGGCTGTGTAGCACTGGAGATGTTCATTCCTTTCATAAAGGATCTTCCCGGAGTCAGAAAAATGATCCATTTTACATTATTTAGCAGTGGGGCTCCCAAAGCCAGCTGTTTGCATGAGTGACAGAGGCAACTATTTTATATCTCCGTTTAGGCGTTGTTGTCAATTAGCCACAGCTTTTGCTTATCAGCGAGACCTTTGCCACGGTGGGGAAGGAGGGCTGTTTAATGGATGCTGCAGCTCTTGAAGCAAATATTTATGCTGCAGCTCAAAAAAAAAAAAAAAAAAGAGATGAAATTCGCACCAAAAAAAGAGAGACACCAAAAAGAGTCTGTGCACCCTAAAAGGGAACCCTTGAGCAGATGGAGCAGGTTTCTATGCAACGAGCAGTAATTAGAAACTCCACAGATAGTCGGTAGCTGATGACTGTCTTTGGTACTGAGATTTTTGGTGGAAAAGAGAAGTCTGAGATGAGTTTTTTGGAAGGCCCAGGTTTGAATGGGTGTGTGGGGCAAGTCCCTGGTGTGCTGAGAGACGGCAGCCGTCAGCCCCCAGTGCCCCTGTCCCTGACTCCGGGGGCTGTGGCGGTCGGAAATGTCACTGGTGGTTTTGAAAGGCACTTAGAGAGTCGGGGGTGGAGGGCCGATAAACACAGATTGCCTTCCACTGGGCGCAAAAAGGACACGATGCAGACCCGCACAACGAAACAGGCTTTTAAAAGGGTGCAGCAGAGGCATCTAGAGAGGATGGTGAAAGCTCTCTGGAAGCAGCGGAGCTCTGTCAGGGCAAGCTCGAAGGCCAGTGTGCCTCAGCCATCCCCAAATCATGGGAATTAGAGCTGGAAAAGTTGGCGAATAAGCCGCTTTTCCTGTCTCCGACGGTTGTTGGGCACAGCCTGTTCCTGAGCGTGGCTGGCTTTCAGCGGTGCAGGCAGCAGGGCTTCTGCCGCTTCCTTTGGCAGAGCGTTTCACAGCCTATTAGACCTCTCCTCTATGCCGCCTACATTTTTTCTTCTCTGCTTTGTTCTGTCGTTCATTGGTTGACCTGAATCTACAACTTTCCATCCTTATCACCCCTCCAAAACCAAACCCAGGCAAATCTGCAAACCAGGGACAAATGGTTAAATAGCAAGTGGGAAACAGTCAAAAGGAGGATCTGAGCTTGGCATGTAAATACATTTACAGTTGGAGGTTATTTGGAGAATAAAGGGCAGGGACTTGAAATGCATGTGGTGATGAGCCATAGATTATGCTCTGAAGATGCTCAGAAGGCAGTTACAGTCACACTATCTAATTCATCTCCCACGAAGACATTCTCCTCCAAGGTGTTTGGAAATAATGGAGTAGCTTAGTTACTAACATTATTAAATCCTCATCTCTGACAGCTGCGAGAATTAATATACAAAGGTTTCCTCCTCTTTTTTTTTTTTTTTTTCAAATGCCGCTCCATTACTCATTTCCTGTCTTTTGCCTAGGAGTGGCCCACTGAAAGTTATTAGCATGAATACTGGTGCAAAAAAGGCTCAAATCCATTAAAGAAGAGAAACAAGCAGGAGAAAAACAAGATAGCATGAATTTTACCGCAGTCAAGGCTTTTTTTTTTCTTTTCAAATATTAATCATTCATTGTTCTTCCATCTGTAGATCTCAGAGGGCTTTAGAGAAGAGAGTGGGCACCATTGAAGACGTGGTCCGTGCTCTCCTGTGGTCCCCAGGGCAGCAGTCCCGTGCCTAAAGCGCTGCTGGCAGGGCGGGCAGGGGAGGTGTTGGGTGAAGCTGGGCTCTGGGGTTATACTTTTGAAGAGAGATGATTTTTTTTTTTTTTCCCCTGCTGTTCTTTGAGGAGCGAAGCTCACCTTGGAGGGAGGCTGCCAAGGCGGTATGGCTGGTTGGGTGTCCCTGGTGTGCTGAGCTCTGCTTGGGCACCATCTCCTCCTCCGTGTCTCAGCTTGTTTTGGTGGGTGAGCTGCTCAGCAGCTCCCACTCCCCTCTTTGGTGCTGCCGAGGCGTCTGCGTGGGTGCCAGGGCTGTCCTGGCGTGCCCCAGCGTTGGCACTGCAAGGCTGAGTGCCATCAGTTCGGGTAGAGAGGACAGGGCTGAATTAACGCTTGTTTCTTTTGCTGAGTTTGATTTGCATCAGCCCTGTTAAAACTCTCAGGTGAAGTCTTAAGCAGAAATTAAGAGATGGAGTTAATGTTGTTTATTGCTGAGATCAAAGACTCTGTCCTACAGAGCGGAGCCCAGCTCGCGGTGCCACCCCTCGCCTCCCTGCTGGAATGGAGCCTGGCAGCCCGTGGTCATCGGGGACATCTTTTCAGGGACTTCACTGAGGAGCTCTTCCTCAGATGTGCCCTTTTAAAACCCAAACATCCATGTCACGCACCACCATTGGGGTCCTAATGAGATTACTGCTGTCTGCTGTAAGCCCTGGGGGATCTGGGGCTTTGACAAGTGTCAGCTCCTGAGTGGAGCTTCAGCTACGTCTTACCAAAACATCCTGCCCATCAGAGTTAAAATATCCTCCCCCCTTTCTCTGAGCATATTGCAGCCCAACACATTAAATGCATTAGAAAGCTTTATTGCGTTTAGCCAATTAACAAAAAGGGAAAGTCAAAGAGAAGTCATTGCTTTGGTTCTTATACCAACCAGCAAACTTTCAGATAGTTGCCTCAAACTCCCCTAGGCTCTCTGTCCCCACACCTTCTCACTGGCTGCACGGTGGTCCCCATTAGCCCTTCTGTAGCTGGTGGTGCCAATAAATCCAAGTCCAAGTGTTTAACAGCAGCGGGGCTCCCCATGTGCCCTGGCCGAATGCCCCATGCAGTGGCCTTGCCCGCAAGGTGTGGGGCCCCGGCGAGGCCGTACACCCCCCGGCAGCGAGCCACCTCTGACACGAGCAGTTTACTTTGGTCATGGCTGAAAAGCCCTCAGCCATCCTGTGCCTGGGGTCAAATGCGCTTTAAAAAGCTGCTGATAGATGGCAGCTCCCCCGGCTGCTCCTATCGCCTGGCCAATGCCCAGTGCCGGCGCAGGTTGGGGGGGAGGAGGTCTGCACCCCGCCGGACTCAGTTGAGCCCACGTCGCTGGCATTTTGGCTGGCCACGTGAACACACGTCTAAGGCAGCGATGAGGGAGGGACCGTGGCCTTCGTGAGCGCAGGGCTGAGAGCAGGAGCAGCCCCCGCTCTAATGGGTGTCTCAGGATGCTCAGCCCCGTTGGTGCGTGGGGTCTGGGAACTGCCATACCAGACTCCCGTCTGTGGGACTTCATCTTGTGAGTTATTACCTCCAAAACACAGTTATCTCCCTGAATGGCAGTCTCCTATTGAAAACAATCTCTTTCAGCAGGGCACTTGCATTTATTTACTGCACAGCTTCTCCCATTAGTATAATCATTACTCCTTGGACTGGGTTTGAATTCAGAGCATCCCACTGTGGTACTTAAAGAATTAATTACAGCGATGAAAGAATTCCTCTAAAGACTTCTATGAATTGGTCTGGTTGAAGTGTTTTAGCTTTGCTTCAACTGGTGCAGCTCTTGTCAAAGGATTGTGAGAAAATGCATGGGTCAGTGATTTAGATTAGGCAAATTACGTTAGAAAAATTGATTTGATTTAGAAAGTGAGCTCTCAGATCACAGGGAATTGCCTGCTGCTTTCTCTGCTGTGCTGCTTCTCCCTGAAGATGAGCAGAGGCAGATAATTCAGGGTTAAAGTAAGTGGCTATTGTAAAAGGTTTCTCTGAGAGCGGATGAGAGATGGGTTGACACATATCTTTAGATAAAGCAATATTGACCCATATATTCCTATCCAGAGATACGGACGGATGGGGACGCTTATAAACAGCACTCATAGGCAGTTCTTGTGGCTTGCTGAAGGATTGGGTCCTTGGTTTTAGGTTTGGGTTTGGCTTTTTTTTTTTTTTCCCCAGAAACGGCTTTTCCGTACGGCATACCTTCAGAGCCGGCGTGGATCTGGGAACGTGTGATGCGCGGCTGCCTTGCCTGGCTCTGTGCTTAGTCATTCCTGGGGCTGGGAGTTTGCTTTGCATGGGGTTTTTTACTTCCTTGGATCAAACTGAGTGTTTCCTCCTTCTGCCCCTCGTCCTCGTCTTAAAGGGACTGCAGTCCCTGGGGAGCAGCGGGACGATGCCCAGTAGCGAGCAGTGTCCTCTCGGAGGACTGGTTCCTAAAAAGCACCTTCTGAATGAGCAGTTCCCTTCCCTGCATGCTGGGGAGATTCCTCCGAGTTCTCCTCCGGACCAGCTGTGTTTTGCCTGTGAGAATGATGGGTTGCGAATGGACCGGCTGCTGGCTGGAGACCCAAAATGTTCACGAGCATTCCCGCTCGCTGAGTTCATCAGGGTAGCAGGGATGAAGTTTGGCAGCAAGTGTTTCAGTTTTTGCTTTGTAAAGTTTCTCTTCTAAAAAATAAGGAGATGGGGTTGCATCTAGCAATGTTGTTTGTTACCTTGCCACCTTGCAGAACCCTTTAAATTCCAGTTTAAACACTGGGATGTTGGAGAGATCTCATTTTTGGTCTGGCTACCGCTGGTGGTGTTTCTCTCCGTCGCACCACCTGGGCATGAAAATCCAGGCGTGGGCTCCGGTGTGCCTGTGCCATCCCCTCTCCCGGCAGGGGCACGAGAGGGGTGTGAGGCTCCGGGGGTGCCGACGTGGCTGGGTGCACCCTTCGGCTCGGCGGATGCCTGCGCATCCCTGCGCCGTGCAGAGACCCTCTCCTGCACCCTGGCCTCGGGCTGGGAAGGGCGATGGAGAGTGCAAGGAGAGAAACGATGCTGGGGAGTGCTGGACCCAGAGACTGCTGCCAGCAGCCGAATTCAGCGCTGCAAAAAAAGAAGTTGCAAAAGTAGCAATCCATCTGTCCACTTAGTGGGAGAAAGCTAAGATCATTTCACAGTAATCAGCCCCCTGGTGTTTGAAAAAAAAAATATAAATACTGCAGGTTTTGGCTTTAATGTGGATAACTGGCAAAATCTAAATCACATTAACGTGCTCAGAGTCTGTGGGGCTTTTTTTTTCTCCTTTTGACAAATAGAAGCTGTATCAATTTAAAAAATAATACAAGAAAAATAGATTGCCTTTGCTTTTTAGATACCATGTATCTGCCGTAACATTTCAGAGGTATTCTTTCCTCCCTGAAACTCTCTAGTTAATTACCAGCAGAGTTATCAGCAAGTGGATGTTTTTCTTTGCCACAGGTACAGTTGGACGGTGAACGTTGTCGTCGTCGCATATCTCAGGGTAATACATTCTCAAGGTGATGCATTATGCAGGTGCATCGCCGCGCTATAGCTGCTTGGCTATATCAGTGTCTCCATTAAACCCCACAATATTCAGGGATTTTAATTTGGTTGTAAAACCTTGCTCCAGGCACTACCTCAGATGACAAAGTCTGGGAGTGTTGGGTTGTTGTTATTTTTTTTGTAATCTCATTTTATTTTTTTCATGCATTTCCTATTTTTCCTTTCCCCTTAACTGTAAGGACACAGAAGAAACAGGCTCCAAAGGTGCTGTTGATTCTTGCTTATGTGAATTGGCAGGAATTGAGTTGGAGGAAGATCATAAAGATTTCTGCCGCCGCGCGTTGGAGCGGTCACTCAGACAAACAGGGGAGTTACGGACGGTGGGGTTGAACGTGGCAAGCTCAAAGGCGGCTGTAGGGGCCCCTCGTTGCAAGAAGTGGCTGGGCAGAGGTGTTCAGGGAGGGCATTTCTGCAAGGCAGGTGCAGGGGGCATAGAATCGTAGAATTGTAGGTTGGAAGGGACCTTTGAGATCATTGAGTCCAACCATTAACCTAACGCTGCCAAAACCACCGCTGAACCATGTCCCTAAGCGGGTCCCTGCTGCCCATGGAGGGATGCACCCGCTGTCCCCAGCCAAGGCCATGGCCATCTGTGCCCGTGCCACTGGCTTGGTCTGGCGTTGTGGGGCTTTGGGGCTCTGCTGTGCGGAGCTGGACGTGGGGCACGCCAGGGAGACCCAGCGGGGCTTTGCTTTGGGACCCGAGCCGCTGAATTGCAGCAGATGCTTTGCTGCTACACAACAATTTGTAATTTAAACACAACTTGCTGTCCTGATTAGATTAAGCAGTTAAATTCATTTGCAATATTTTTTTCCCCCTGCATTGTGTAATTAGCAACATATGATGCTTACATTAGCTCAATTAAAAGTTATAATGATTAATTTGCACATCAAAGCCTCCCCATGAATCGACTGGTACAGCACACTGGAGCGAGCTCAGCGACGCAGCGGTTGTGTGAAGTGCCCGCGTGAACACTGTACCCAGCCTGCTCCCGGGGCACGACGGTTGCAGCGCCATGGATGCTCCAGTGCGGTGGTTACTAGTGTTTCGGTCCTTCTGGAAAGCTGAAGGCAGTGTCCCTGTGCCTCCAGTCCCTCAATAACCGATAGGACTGGACCCGGCAATTCCTTCCTTGCATCTGAGTCAGGGTGATGCATCCCAAACCACCTCACTGACCATCCACCTGGGAACATTTAAAAGTAATAATGTTAAGGTTACCGGTAGTTCTTGTTGATACCTTGTTGATACCATTGTTCGAAAGTGTTTTGGACAAATTCTGAATGTTTTACCCAGGTTAATCTTTGGTTAACATGAGTTTTGCCTGAAGGCTTTCTAAGTCAGATCGGGGCTCTAGCTAGTAAAGAACCTCATTTAAGTAAGCCAAAACCAACAAGAAAGCTTCTATAGGCTAATTATGATGAATTATTTTTTTTCTTTCTTATGCAGTCATAATATTGTCTTTCTTTCCACCTTCTGCTGAGCTGTGAAAATATTCTGCGAAATGATATTTTGGAGTTGATGGAAAAGTACACCCCTGTCAACAATATTTTTCTATTGTTCATCAGAGACGGGCTTCATAACAAAAGAGATCCGTGTCGGAAAAGTACATCGGCTGCAAACAGTTTATTCAAAGTCTTCTCAAACAGCAGGGACGGTTTATGAGTTCCTGCTCCAGCTGAAGGCGAAATGCAGAATGTGGCTTCTAATCTTTCAGAGAAGTGGACAGGGCAGGTTGTAATAATGTATTGCCATTTTCACAAAAGATGGATTTTATATATAAAGGTTCCAGTGGAAAAAGGTCTGGAGATGTTAAAATATTTATATATTGTTTAAGTTACTGTATGAGGGTGCCGTCTCCTTCCCTGCAGCGCTGTGGGGGTCGCAGACACGTAAGCGAGCGGAAAATGAGCTCCCACATTTTTTGGTCCGTGTATGTGTCTGTGCATACGTGCACGTGTGTGCACCAACGTTAAATTGGTAGGGTGTTAAATGTTTCACTTTTCCAACCATCAATTTCAATTGAATTTCATAAGCCATTAAAGTTCTCCGCTGCTTCCTTTGCTGTTCCAGTTACGTGAGCTCCAGCCATTTAGCTGCAGGTCCTGGGGCGCGATTGCTCTGTGGAGCAGCAAAAGTAAATTGGTTCCTGATGTAGAGTCTTTTATATATATATAAATATATATGCGTAATTTTTTTTTTTTAATGTTTCTAACTCACTGTGAGTGATGGTGTTGGGCTGATGATACAAATCTTCAAGCTTGGCTTTTTCTGGTCCAGTTCTGGATCTCCCCCGACAGCATCTTTTTAAAAAAGCTTTTGTGCCTACCTTGAATCGCGAAGTCTTATTTGTAGAGGAAGAGGATTTCTTTTGTTGTTTATGTATTTATCTTTTGAATCATGGTGGAAAGATTTGACTGGGGTTTTGAGTTTTCTCCCTGTAGGTTTGAAATGTTTTTAAGAATACCTATTTGGATCAAAGGAGATCTTCTGGCAGTCCTCTGACTTCGTTTCAGTACTGGCAGGGTGACAAGTAATGAAAAAGGAATAATTTCTCCCACTTTTATTCTCAGGATAAATGAATGGTTAAGATCCCTGTGCTCAAAAATAATTGCTTATGGCTCTTAAAGAAAAAAAGAAAAAAAGTAAAACGAATTAATCCCTAACACACTTTAAATAGATGATTTGATCTTTTCTGTTGGTTTGTGTTTTGCACTGGTGAGTGTCTTTACTTCCAGCCCGAGGCTAAACTTGCCAAAGTTTATATGGAGGCTGAGCAGGTTGAGTCTGTGGGAAGGGAAACGGGATAAATCATTTTACTACGTTACAAAGCAGTTCCCAGGAGGGGAGCTGAGCAGTGGGGACGCAGCAGGACCACGCCACCATGGTCCGCTGGTAGAACTGTTTTGCACAGCATAAAACTAAAACATTTGCCAAAATATAGGACAAATGGGGGGAAAAAAAGAGTAATTTGCATTTGTCATGTGATTAAAATAGCTCAAGCATCTTCTGACATGGGTGTGAGCGGCTGCTGAGACCTGCTGGGCAGGAGCTCACGGCCGCACGTTCCTCCGCTTGCTGCCCCTGGGGGCTGATGAACGGAGGGAGGGAAATGTCCGCCGGTGCTTTGCCATGATTTCTCTTTTTCTTTTCTTTCCTCACTTTTATGGCAGTGGCTGTGAGGATGAACTGCTGTATTTTACATCTCTCCTCCCCGTGGCCGGGGGCTGCAGCGGCTGCATGGGGGCACCCAGCCGGCTACCCATCCTCAACACCATGGACGTCACCTTCCCGGAGCATTAACCTGCCGTTGTTTCCAGCAAAGTCAGACATAAAAGATTAGGCACGGCCTGTAGTCCTTGTTTGGGGATAACTGCAGTGGTTTCATTCCTTTACTTATTTATTTATTTATTTTTAGTGCTGCTAATTGGTGCTCTCAGCCTCCGCTCCAGCTCCATGAAGGCTGCTGCCTGGGAATCATTGCGAACAGTACTGGAAATGTGTTCAAATGCTCAGAGATCTGTTGTACTTTTCTCTTTATGGGCTTATTCTTTCAAAAAGGATAAATGTGCCGCAAGTCCCCGCCCGCCCAGGATGAATGCTTTCCCTGAGCCCTGCGACAGGGCTCTGGGCACCTCTGCAGCAGAAAGGGTAGACGGGGGGTTTAGCACTAACGCCAGCAGAAATTCCAGCCCGTTGTGCTGAGGAAGCACCGCGTTCGGTCTGTTTGCTCCCTACTCCAGATGGGGCCCGTGGATGCTGGGGATGGGGACTGATAGAGCATCCAACTTCCACCTCCGCCCAGGGGAGGAGAGCACCCCTCCTCCTCTGACCTGCCCTAACAAGCATCAATTACTCAAGTCAGCATCCCTGTTAGATCAACAGGGCCGCTAATTGGATGCTAATGCAGCGTGTTTGCTATGGTCCTTTGTAATGCCAGGGCTGCACCACTTGTGTTGGTCTGTCTGGTGGTCACTGCCTGTCCCTCTTCTTCACGGTGGGGACTCCGTGTTTGCACAGAGGCAGAGATGGTCTAAGCTGTGTCTGTGCTAAAAGCAAAGGCAAAGGTCACCTAATGGGTTTTCTCATCGTGGCTGTTGGCTGTAGCCATATGTTCTGCAGTTTTGGAGATTTTTGGTGGTCCTGGGAGGTTTGGATGAGGGCTCGTGGTTTCTCCCAAGATGGAAAAGCACCATCCAGTTGGAAGTAGGTTCTTGCAAGCTGGGCCAATTAATTCTGCTCCAGGCATTAAGCCAGTGATGGTAGGAAGCAGTGATGAATAGCCGGGCTGTCGCTTCCTCCTCCAAGAGAGCATTTTGGGAGGTCAGGAGCCACCGCGGTGGGTGTGTTTCCAGAACGGTGTGCAGCTCGTTTCTGCTGGTGAGACACGGAGCTGGCAAAGGTGCTCATTCCATGAGGCATCCCCTGATGATAATGCGGGAAGTTGGTTGGTTTTAAATGCCTGTTTAAAAGCTGGATCCCCACCAAATTTATTCTGTTGTTACTAAGTTGTGAGACCCCAGGGTGGTGACTCTGTGCCCTCGGGACCATGGGGTTTGGGATTTTTTTTTGGAAAGTCTCATCTGGTGCTTGCTCAGGGGTCACTAATGGGAACCCTGTGCCAGCCAGTGGTGTCCGGAGGTTGTCACCCCTGATGGCCTTGTCTTGCCTTATCCAAAAGGAGCTGCAGGTCCCTGAGCAGGCGTGCAGATGTCCGTTAGTCGTTGGCAGCTTTAATCAGAAAAACTGGATGAAGCATCAGCTTATCCCTTTTATCCCAGGAGGTGGTCGCTTCAGGCTGACGACAGGGGGCAGGACCTACCTTGTCCTTCACTTTTTATCTACAGCCTTTCACTGGCAGGAAACACAAAATCCTTCCCACGGTTTTGGGGTGACCTTTGGGGCTTATGGATTCCCACCCCACCTGCTGTTTAAGGCAGGGCTGTAACCTTCCTCGGGAGAGATCCCATTCACACAGACGCCTTTCAGGGAGGGATTTCCAAGGTGCCGGGTGGATGTTTCTCTGTCTTTTTGTCTGCAGGCAAAAATAGGGATTCTGAGTGCTGCTGATGAGAGGAGGCAGAAATGCTACTCTCTCCCTTCCTCCCCCCCCAAAAAATTAAAAAAATTAGTTGGGTTTGTATGGGGGTATAATTGTGCAGATATAATTGCCTCAGTGGTTGCAAATGAATCCAACCAAGTACATGGTGCTTCACGACCAAGAGAGTGCCCAGGGCCTCCTGAATATGGCTGTGAAAGTAAAACAAGTGCTTGTGTTTAAAGAACAACGTGGGCTATTGTTTATTTTTGCTCCTAATTAGAGAGATGCGAGTGGTCTAATTCCCATATTTTAAGAGCAACATTCAGCCAAAATGATGGACAGGGAAGATGAGAAGAGACTGCTACAAGCCAAAGGCAGCAAACCCATGAAGCAGAGCTAGAGACAGCTTTAAAGCTATGAACATAATTGCCCGCGGAGTCTGCCAAGGAACCAGATGCTGCAAATGAAAGAATAACTTCCATGGCTTGGCATCTGCCCGCCATCCAGGGGGAGGAGGAGCAGGGAACTGCATGGAGGGCTGGGGAATGGTTGCTCCAGCTGCAAAATGGGTGCCTTCAGAAATATTTAGTCCATACTGGTATTTTTTTGTGTGGGTGAGAGTGAACCTATCGGAAAGAGGAGAGGTGATGGTCAATGTGCCTGTCTTCTGGGCTGTATGACCTTTCTCTGCGTGTTTGGTGTCAGTGCTCTGTGGCTGTTTGGCTGCTGGGACGATCTGGGTGCTGTGGCAGCTTAGGCAGGCGGTGGTAAATGAGGAAGATGTCACTGGGCTGAGTTCTGAACCTTTTCGGACCCATTTTTGCTCAGATCCCTACAGAGCAGTCTGTTTTCCATGCATGGCCAAGCTCAGTTGATTTTCAAAATAAGTGGCTACACGTGGCTTGTCTGAGGTCAAATCACACTTGGCAGCGCTCTAGTTTTGAAAACCAAACTGGAAAGTTCCTGTTATTTTTCTCCCCAATTTATTTTTACAATTACTGTTAAAATAATTGCAGTCCTAGCAAAGGTAAACAGCTGGGTTTGACATAATCAGTGCATAAACAATATCCGTCATTTACATAGTATAAAACCTCTGCAACACAACATATTACTGAGGCTGCATCTCAAGGAGAGAATAAAAAGCCTTTATGGGAAGGGGAGCAGAAAATCAGCTGGGGTTCTCCTGCATTTAGTACATGTGGATGATGGCACTGGTGTTTGCAGCAGTGATGCCATCTCCTTTCTGCTTCTGCTTGAACAGAACACCCCAGAAAAAAGTGATGACAACAGCGCTGCACATGGGGCATCTTCAGCAAGCCCTGCCAGGGGTGCTGCCCGGTGTGCATAAACATAGCGTGCCTCTCGCAGCTGGGGAAGTCAAGGCAGGAAGCAGTAATTGGAGGTAACAGGGGAAGTTCATGCAATTTCAGGCAAGGACAAGGAGGATAGTGCTGTTTTTCAAACCAGGGAAAGGAAGGAGAGCTTTGTTCATGGGTTAGGCTTTTTAAAACTATTTTAATAGCCTTTTGTTTTCTACTCTTGTTTGGCTTTAATCGACGGAGAAGAGGTTCCACATGCTCCTTGGGTGCATGGGGATGAGATGGAGGGGATGGGGGTGTCCCTGGGATCCCAAGGAGCCTGGCAGGGAGCAGGGGGAAAGGGGAAGTGGCTGGGGGCGAATTCAGCCCCTTTCCCTGCATGCCTGGGGCAACTTGCTGCGTGTGCGTCCCTGCTCGTAAGGAGTTGTGGATGTTCTGCCCCGAAATAACAGAGCGTTTTTGCAAGGAGGGGCGGGGGGAGGCCTCTGTATTGTGGCAGCCTGGGGACACCGTCGTGTGCACGTCAAATAGCCACATCATGTTGAGTGCTGAATGACTCTGCTTATTAATATAATAAACCAGAGGAACACGCTGTCATGACAGGCTCTGCAGGGGGAATCCAGGGGGTTATTTTAACCTAGGCAGCATTAAATCTTTCTGTCTCCTGAAAATTGCACCCTGGAGGTATGGGCTGTAGGGTGGGAGGGTAGGAACATTTAACAAGGGTTTGCAGGAGTTTTTAGGCATATCGTGGTCTCTAGAACAGTGCTTTGCTGTCTGAGGTTTTTATATCTTGCACATCACTACCGTTAAGTTCCTCAGACGTGATAAGGAGCAAAGCTCTCTCTTTTCTATTTTTTTCCCACCTTCTTTCCTTAGTTTCAAGATGATTTTTTTTTCTGCTGTAGCACTGATACAAGACCTTTTCTTCAGATGTACTATATGGAAACATGCTGTCATCCTCTGCTTTGGAAGCTGGGAAGTATGTGCGTGTATATGTATATTCTATATATACACATACTCACTACAGAGAGGTATGTGTGTATATATAGATATTGTTTTTCTCTTCTCAGATGAAATAGACCTTTCTCATCTCTTTAACAAATACTGAGTGTTTGTTAGGCGATGGAAGATCAAATCTCCCCCAGGGTCCCCTGATGGGCTCGCAGCCCTGGTCTGCTGTGATCGCTTGAAGGGCAGTAGCACTGCTCTCCCGCACCCCTCACACCAGGATTTTGGTCACTGGGTGCATGGGTGGGTTCACCAAACCCTTGGAGAAGACCTGACATGGGGTCAGTTAATGCCAGCAGCCCGGCTGCCTCCCTCGGAGTCCGGGAAGTCTGTGAGCCCAGAGAGAGACCTTTGCGGCTCCAGACGGTCCCATCATCAGGGCTGCCTGGTGTGGACAGGGCTTTCCAGGAGGCTCCAGTCCCTGCTGGGGAGGCAGATGAAAATGAAAAAAACCCAAATCCCTTGGGGAGAACAAGTTGAGGGGAGTCTTTGTAGGTTCCTCTGAAGTGTTTTGCATTGTCCATGTGCCAAATGCTGAGCGCACTGGTCTGGTCTGGGATGCTTTATTCCACAGTGGAGCTGGAGCACCCTGGAGCAGGGGGTTTTCAGCCTTTGCTGAAAAATGTGCCTGAATCTTCCTGTATTTCCTAGGGGTTGGCTCAACACTGAGGCAGCTTTCTCCTTTCTTTTTCTCATCGTGGAAAGGGTTCAATACATCATCTGAAATAACTTTTTTGCCTCGGCAGGGAGGTTCCTTGGGGCAGTAATTGACTCTTTCTCTCTTTCAAGCAATGGCGTTTTACCTGGGAAAACAGCCAGTCGGTATTTTCATCACAGTAGAATTCCGCCTTGCATTAAAAGGAGATGACTCCGAATCCTCCTTTGTTTCTTTTCCCCTTATGATGATCTCATTTTACTTTGTACCCTCTCTACCATCCTGTCCACAGTCTCTCCAGCTCCTTCTTAGAAACCCTCTCATTAGACGGGCACTTCTTTTGTTTCATGGAAACAGCACCAGCAGGACCAACAGATGAATAGTCTGGAGTCCTCAGCTGCATCATGATGGGCAGCTGAAATCTCTTTTAAGTGACCTTGAAATGAGGGCTTCATTATTACTGATTTTTTTTTTTTCAATGAGGATGTGTAATAATACTGAAGGTAAATTGAAAGTGAAGAAGATGCAGGATACTGGCAAGAAATCTGAAGAGGCCGGGAGAGAAGAATTTCCAGAGCAGAAACAAACTGTTCTTTGTTCTTAGTTTTTCATGCCAATTTAATGTATTCATGAAAATTGCCTCAATTTAACTTCAGGGAGAAGAGAAACTACAGGGTTGGAGTACTGAAAGGCTGCATCCTGTTTTTAGTAAGTTTGCTATACTTAAGGTTTTCACCTAGAGGGGTTTTTTTATGGTACTTTCTACCAGCGCTTTCCCACACCTGGTTCTTTTTAAAAAGCACTCTGCGGTCTGCAAGAAGAAGATGTTAAGCTCAGTTATCCCTGTTTCACAGGATATCCCTGTTTCACACTTTCACAGGAAGTGGCAGAGATGTGGAGGGACTTTGATCCCTGCCAGACCCAGGAACAGAGATGAGCCTTTAGCTCCTGCATCCCGTATGCTGCGACACCGCACGCCCCTGGCCGGGAGTCGTCCCGGCAGCGTGTGGCTGGAGCGGGAGGTGTGGGGCTGAGCCGGTCATCCCGCTCGACTCAACCTCCTCTTATGTGCCTGCCCTTGGGTACGGTGAATTACCCTCTGTGACAAGCAGTGGTGAATATTTCGGATTATGTATACCTCATATAGCTAGAGGCATGAAGCCTTGATAGACTTGGCTACTCGTCTGGCCTCTCTTGCCAGGTAAATAATCTGGGGTTGAATATCTCCACCTCTTTGGGCATTGGTTTTCCCCCCTGGTGCTCTCCCTCTTTGTTTCTCCATCGTTAATCTGCCCAAATTCAGGTGGGATTTAAGAAGTACTTGCTTGGCTTTGCCTGGTGGAACTGGCAAGTTCTGCTGGGGTCATCGAGGTACATAAAAATACACTAAGAGTCTGCCGATGCTGCTGGTTTTACTGCTTCCTGCGCAAGGTCGGTGCAGCCCCCCAGCAAATCAGTGTTAGTCACCGCTCCCTCTCCAGGGCAGTCTTCCTCAGCCCCACAGGGGTGGGAGATCTATCGGCATCTGGAGCCACTGTGAATTTACACTGAGGTACCTTGTTAACAAAGCAGCACCACCGCTGCCTGCCCACCTCCAGCAGCTGCACAGTGTGAAGCTCTGGGACCGCATGGGCACAAGCCAGATTTGTTTTCCAGGAGGTTTTGATGCTTGAAATGCAGGGATAGAGGTTTTCCCATGTAGTATATAGAAGAACATGATCCTCTGCAAGAAATTGAGTAACGCCGCCTTGCCTTCTGCTTAGGAAAGGGCTTCAAGGAGTTTTATCGTGCAACTTTAGCTGTGTCTCTTGTGTACAAGCTCTAGTTTCTAGGTCTGTTTTACTCTAGGTCTATTGTATTACCCGCAAAAAAAAAAAAAAAAAAAAGAAGTCATTAGTAAAGAATAACACGCTGTCACATTTTCATTGCTTCTTCTGCACACATGTGGCCTTGTTGGGGAGATCATGATACTGATAGGCACAGATCCTGCAGGTACTTATGCAGAGGCATGAGAGTTCGCAGGGTATGGTCTTGCAGCCCAAAGACATTTCTTTCCCATCTTTGCAAATGTTTCTGATGCTGTATAAATACTGTCTTTGAGGTTTACCGGCAGCTAACATTATGGTATGCTTTCATTTAAAGGAAAATCAGAATGCCTGTTTTATATCTCTGAGAATTATGAAAGCCCTCTTTGCAGCACTGCAAACAAATGGAGATTGACAGTCATTAGTTTATGATCTAACTGCTCTGACAGTGTTTGACACAGAGGGATTTTCAGTCATTGACTGTGAGGCTTCCCCTGTACGTGCTGGGGAGGGATGCTGAATCCCTCACACCATCGCTGACCATTCACTTGGCCCCTGCTGGGGGTGCCCAGGTCCTGGGGGGTGAAGGTACCAGTGCTGAGCACGCTGGGCAAGTCACTGAGCAGAAACTTGCTGTTTGCAGCAGATGCTGAAAAGGAGCATGAGAAGTTATATTTTTTTCCCATGGCCTTGTGTTTGGATATTTGGGAGCAATACAGAAACGGAAGATTATGTTACGCACATTGCAGGTCACTTTAGCAAGAATCAGCAGGAATTTAGCACCTAGCATATGTCCAATAAATCTGAATTAAATCTTTAATTGAAGGGCTTAATGTGAAGAGTAACCAAAAAATAAACATCCTGTTCCCTTGCTATTGCTCTGATGTTCACTGACTCTTCTGTGTCAGGTGATTCCTGCAGGTGATACAGTTTATTTTATCCAAGTACAAGCAGCATCCCTGCAGGAGTGAGGGCTCAGGCAGCACAGGTGCCTCTGCCCGTTTGCATGCACAGCGTGGGCCCTTCTCGCACCCCAGAGCACCGCTCTAAATCCCTGCCCGTCATGTCCAGCGTATGGCATTGCAGCCCTTAAATATGATGGTTTCCATTTGTCACAGCTGTCAGTGACTGGAATCGATCTCCGGTGCTGTTAATCCATCCTGAGTGGAAATCCCAGCAAAGCTTTCTGGTAGTGGGCAGAAGTTTACTCTCTGCTGATACTTTGCAACAGAAAAAGAGACAAGTATGTTATTGATCGCAAATGACTGTGGATGTGCCCACGCTTTCCAATTCCCAGTGCGGGCTGCTTTTCGGGTCTCTTTGCAGAGAAGTGGCTAGGATGGCAGCAGGGAAAGCAGGACATGGCCTTGATCAGCCAGCTCTGTCTGCTGTCTCCCTGCTTCATCTGATGCTACAGAGAACTGGGAGTTAAATTTTTGTAAATCACATGGAAAAGGCAGAGCACTTATTATTTATTTTGCATGCGGTTATTCCTCCTGCTTCTCCTCGTCAGTATTTGGATTGCTGTCGAAATCCCTCTCCTCCCCGGGTGTAGCAGCAGCGTAAGGCTGGGCGTGCTGGATTGCTAAGCAACACTGAGAGCGCCGCGTGCCCCAGGCGCTGTCGTTACCGCACATCCATTTTGCATCGGCCGCTGCCTCAGTGCTGCGCTGGCTGGATTTCAATCCCACAGACCCGTCGATATCATTGATCAGGGGAGATTACAGTGATCGTGAAGTTAAGCAGAAAATGGCACTGCCTGTTGCTGGTGGGAGGCTGACGGCACAGGAATGCCGTCTGCAGGGAATTGATGCTCATGGCTATTGATTGGCAAACCCTTTGCATTGCATTGAATGTCAGTCTAGTTAGTTCATAAATTTATGGATGTCATTCCGCATTCGGCACAAACATTCCTGCTTTCTGTGTCATCTTGTCTGGAAAGTTTGACTAAAATGGCAATGTGATCTGCTATGAATAAAATGGAGACGTGGGAATAAAATACTAGTTTTATCATTTGCATTTGCTCTACATCTCGGAGCAGTGTTTAGCATACCTCTGCTTTCTAATTTTACTTTTTAACATGGTTTGAGGCCCAGGGAGACTCATTATATGTCAATATAATGATATTGGTACAATATTGGTAAAATATTGGTATTTGGAGATGGTTGGCAGATAACTTTCATTTTCCATGCACAAGGGCATAGTAAACACACAACACATTTAATACTTTGGGGACAATTTTAAGTCGTTCAAATATACGCTGGGTAATTGAAAACAATTGTTAGCTTCTCTTCAGTAGTGCTTCACGGCAGTCAGGGTGCGGAGTGACTGAGTTTTCATTCTAGTGTTCTTTGGAGACATTTGAAGTATGTGGCTGCTTCAGTCTGAGCTGTCTTGGAGCACGGGCGGCGCTCTGTAAGAGGTGCTATTGCAGCCTTTGGCGGAGAGTCTGCAGTGAGCAGGGTTTGCCCCTCTGGGCTGTGCCGGGCCCGCTCACCCTGGGTGCGCTCCTCACAGCTCCCCAGCTTTCCGGGCTGCAATGCGATGGAAACGTTGGTAAGAGAGGCTCTCGTGTGGCACCTTCCAGCTGGGCGGCAGCCGCTCCATGCGGCATTCGGAGTGTTGTGAGCAGCACAGGGTCTCATCGTGCCCCCTCGGGGCCAGCTCCAGCCCACGGGGTGCTGCATTTGTGTGTGGGTTTTGCGAGCAGCGAGGCGTAGCAGAGGAGCTGACCTGCATTCGGAGCAAGGCTTGAGCCTCCCCATCAGCAGGGATCCTGTACGCGGTGTCCCCAAGGGGCCACCGGCCGCCAGGTGGATTCTCAGCGGTTTTACCGTGGGGACGGACTCGAGAGGCGGCTGGGCTTGGTTCTGCGGCAAAGACCCGTCCCTAGACCGCTGCTGGGTGCCTTTTCTCAGGCAGCCAAAAGAGAGCGATGCTTTTTGCTCCCCGCAGTGTGTTGAATTTGGGCTGGTGATGCCGAGGAGGAGTGCGCCATGGGTGGGATGTATCTTGTCTAACAATTAGTCAGCTAAAAAAGGAAGTTCTCTGTTTAATCACTGCAGAGGAGTTGGCCTCTTCAGAGGTAACTTGTCCTGCTTTGTCCCCCATGTCTGTGCACAGGGGAGCGAGTTCCCTGGTCCTGCTGGGTGGGGGGGGATGGTGTGGGCACAGCCATGGGGTCGGTCTCCAACTGGATGGGGTTTTCCATCCTGTATGTGCTGACACCCAGCCCTTGAGCTGAGAAGTAGCCTATTCCTCTGCCGTGTCTTCATGGGAATGTTTCTGAGGTGGGGAGAGGACCATCAAGGTCCCTGTGCCACTGCGGGAGGAGGTGCCACCATGCTCCTCTCCAAGGCATGGTGGTTTTGCTTTTAGCAGAATAAATCACCGCTGAAGAATGGGACGTAATGAAGAGAATTTGAAGTGCATTTATCCTTTGAAAAGTGAGTCTAAATATAGTGCTGCAGAGTTCAATATCTGTCTCTCTGAGATGTTCAGATCAAATGTACCCTNATAATAATAATAATAATAATAATAATAATAGCACCCATACAAGGGCCACCGTGAAAGCCAGGGGACCGGACTCAATGCAGGCAGGTAAGAGAGAGGCCGGGGAAGTGACAGTCCTTCCCAAGTGTTCCCCTGGCAAGTCTTTACCTTCCTCAGCCTGCCTTTCAGATGAGCTGGGGCCANGTCTAACAATTAGTCAGCTAAAAAAGGAAGTTCTCTGTTTAATCACTGCAGAGGAGTTGGCCTCTTCAGAGGTAACTTGTCCTGCTTTGTCCCCCATGTCTGTGCACAGGGGAGCGAGTTCCCTGGTCCTGCTGGGTGGGGGGGGATGGTGTGGGCACAGCCATGGGGTCGGTCTCCAACTGGATGGGGTTTTCCATCCTGTATGTGCTGACACCCAGCCCTTGAGCTGAGAAGTAGCCTATTCCTCTGCCGTGTCTTCATGGGAATGTTTCTGAGGTGGGGAGAGGACCATCAAGGTCCCTGTGCCACTGCGGGAGGAGGTGCCACCATGCTCCTCTCCAAGGCATGGTGGTTTTGCTTTTAGCAGAATAAATCACCGCTGAAGAATGGGACGTAATGAAGAGAATTTGAAGTGCATTTATCCTTTGAAAAGTGAGTCTAAATATAGTGCTGCAGAGTTCAATATCTGTCTCTCTGAGATGTTCAGATCAAATGTACCCTTTTTGAGATTTTTATTTTTTTTCCTCTCTTTTCTGTCAGCCCAATGGCCTCCTCTGGGAATTTAAATTCCAGTTGAGCTCCTTTGGACTCGTGAATCACTTCCAGTTACAAAGGCACCGCGGTGCGGTCAGGACATGGGTAATTACGTTAGTGTTCGGCAAGGCGCAGAGTAAAGCCCACCTCACCTCCCTCCTATTGTATCAGCTTTTGGTGCTGTCTTGGGAATAA
>VXBO01006536.1:65678-328729 GCA_013400135.1 Rhinoptilus africanus | reverse complement strand
AATAATAATAATAATAATAATAATAATAATAGCACCCATACAAGGGCCACCGTGAAAGCCAGGGGACCGGACTCAATGCAGGCAGGTAAGAGAGAGGCCGGGGAAGTGACAGTCCTTCCCAAGTGTTCCCCTGGCAAGTCTTTACCTTCCTCAGCCTGCCTTTCAGATGAGCTGGGGCCACGATCAAGCGTCGGCTTCTTTTGCGAGACAGGTATACCCAGAAAGGCTATTCTCATATGCTGTATAAGAATGGAAATTCATCCCTAAACATCTACATCCATTTGTAGAACAGTTAAGAAATGAAAACTGTCACCACCTGAAACTGAGAGTCATCCGGCCCCCCAAAAGAGCTCAATTTTCCCTTTGCTGATCTGGGCTAGGTATATAAATGTGATCGGCAAAACAGCAGCAGAGGTGCCCGGGCTCATTTCTGTTTGCATCCATCCACTAGAGACTTCTTTTTAAGGATTTACTAGGCTCCTGAATTGCCATCTTGTCATAAAAAGGGAAATAAATCCTTTTGTTTGCCCTGTGCAGCCATTATCCCCAGATCTATAGCAGTATTGGAAAATACTCTGCCTGTCATGGTGAAGTTTGAAAATCAACTTAACCTGTGCCTTGTCCTGCGTCATTTCGGAAAGATGTGCTGAATATTTGGTCTGTTTGTTCATTAAATAAAACTAGCAGAGAAAAAATCTCATTCAAATGCGTTATTTTCTGAGTGACATATGCTGTTGACTCACACAAATATGTCTCCTCTGGAGAGTCCCTCGTGTAAGAAATCTCGGAGCGCTTTGTCTTCAGTCATTAATGAGATTTTTTTTTCTTTTAGCAGAGCTGTTAAAAACTCTGATCTCAATTCTCCAAAAATGCAAAAGATGTCAAATCATACAAATCCGATATTTGATATGTTAATAACCGAATAGGTTATAAGAGGGGGAATGAAAATGTAACCTGAGGAAATGCATTGTCTTCCTGGTGGTGTTTTTCCCTTGGTTGCTGTTTATTACTATCCATGTTACCTTGGTAGCAGTTTCTGCTGTATCCCTAGATAATAGCATGCACACAGTAATACGCAGCATGTGTGGTATATAGGAACACGTATAGTACATGCAAGTGAAATGAGGTGTATTTTCTTTTTTCCTTTTCTTTTTCCTTTCAGTATTCTTGAGGCCATAAAGTCCTTAGAATTAACTTGCTGAATTTCCGTATCTCGTGGGCATGAGGGTGGTGTTTCTATACCATTCCCAGGGACTACCTTTGAGGGCTGCAACCTGTCTCAGGGTGGCAACAGTTGTGATCCTGACTGTAGGGACAGAAACATCGTTTTCCCTTTTATTTCAGCTAACAATTTGTGGCTGTTTGTGGCATTGGTTGGATTTTACTTCCTATCTGAATTACAAGAGTATCCTCTATATCAAGAAAAACCCCCATCTCTGAGATGGTATGTGCTCAAGTCTTTGTCTTGCAGATTGCGTAAGCAACCCATGAACTTGGAAATCTCAAGTTTTGTCCTGCTTTTGGTCAGTCTTTTGAAGGATACTCTCAATTGCCAGCTCAGATGTTTTTAATACTGTATTTCGGCCAAAAAGTTAACAAGTGTTTCTTCCTTGAATTAATGTGAGGTGCAAGGCCCCGTCTGGAGGGATGGGGTGGGGGTTTGCTAAACTGGGATTATCTTGGTGGTTAGGGGGATTAGTCTAAATGAAGCTGAAGCGTTTCAAATCCTCGCCCAAATCAATTTTTCTTCCCAATGAGATAGTGCCCCTCTCCCAGCAGAGGGAATTATCGTTTCAGCCAGGCAATTTAGAGTTATCTTAGGCGGTGGTGTCAGGGTCCGCTCCATGCAGGGTCGGTTCGACGTCACGATGATGGTTTTGAAAGTTGCAGTTGTATATATATATAGTGCTGTACTAAATTGAACATAAAGGAGTTACAGCACGTGAATGGCAAAGGGCATAACAAAAGCTAAAATCCATTTAAAGTAGGTATGAAATTCCAGTTATTTGTGCTGATTTATCATTTATTGTCATATATTATCATTTTTGTGCTCATGCAGGAAATGCCATCACAGTGGTGACAATATGCCCCCCCTCGTCCTGCGCACCTACCGTTAGCTGTCCCCTCCTGGCAGGGGTGCTTCCTAGATATATAGAATCACAGACTGGTTCGGGTTGGAAGGGACCTTAAAGATCATCTAGTTCCAACCCCCTGCCAATATCTTGGCTATTTGTGATGCCACTTGCAAGGACAGCGGTAACTAATGAAGCTGGTGCTTCTCCTGCAGAAAGGGCTTTCCACATTGTGCATCCAGCCTGGCTTGGATTCCTCAGGTTCCACGTGTCTCTAGTCCGCAGCCCGTTGGTCTCTGGTCATTGGGTTGCCCAACTTATTCCCCTGAGAGCAAGAAAGAGCTTTGAGTCAAAGAGGAATACAGAATCAGGTCTCTCTGGTGCAAACGGGCATTGGGTCGGTTGCTTTTAGGGTTTGGTAAGGATTAGTGGCTGTTATAGGAGCTTTTAGTTTCCTTTAAAGGATTTTGTATAAAAATTGTTTTTGGGATGCAAAGTTTTACTGAAAGCACAGAAAATAATAAATCTGACAGGCTCTGCTTAGGGAAGTCGTCTTTCCCTGCAGTCAAATATGTCACAGTTTAGCTGCTGGTATCTCTTGGGATGGCAGCAAAAGGACTGGATCTTCAAAAGCTTGCCTATCTCTTTGGGAGTCAAGCTCAGTCCTGCAGGATGCTGATTTCCTTTTCTTTGCTACCGGAGGATCCTTGCAATGGCTTCACGGATGCTCAAGTGCTCAATGTCTCCGACTTCAACCAGATTTTTTCAGCCTCATGTTTTCCCCTATTGAAGTCTGTTCCCACTGGAGTGGGAAAAAGAGGGGGTGCTTAGGGCTGAGCGGGGAAAGAGAGGCAGACCCGCCTTCTGGCTTTGAATTGCGTTAGCTGATGTACGGCCTTGAGGGCACTGCTGTGCTGTGGTGGATGTTTAGGAAAAAGCCAGCTGTTTTCTGGGGGTTGCAATGGATGGAAAGTTTTTTGGCTTTTGATTTCAAGATGCCTTAGTTTGCTGCTCTTCTGGAGTTAGGAAATACTGTACAAGTGCTGACAAATTAATGACTTGGAAAACAAGCTCTCATAAAGAAAATGTTAGGGTTTGGAGATCTGCTTGGCAGCTAGGGAGACTCCTGTGCTTTTTGCCATTGATTAAGAAGGTGCTGGAATGGCTAATTTTGCTCTTCCCTCTGCAATATTTTATGACATGTTATATACTTGACAGAACAAATCGGGTCACTGCCTTTGCTATCTGCTTGTGCAACATGTAACTCTTGGGACTGGAGGGCAACATTTGAAATTTGCACAGAAATTGGAATTTAGCTGTGAGGATTCAAGACACTTATTTTGCTTGGATTATGTTCCTGTTTATCAGCATTGGGAGGTATTTGAGAACCCAAAAATTGAATACTAGGGTTTGCATTAAAAAAAAATATTCTGTTAGAATGAGTTTTTCTTTGTGGAAAAGTATAGATCTGACTCTCCCGTGTCTGCAGGAAGAGGATAAAGGATAAACCAAGCTTATTCTTAAAAGGCACATAATAAAAAAAGAAATAAGAGTTTAAAAAAAGAGTCTATTGGACTGCTTTGAATCAACAAGATTGAACAGGGAACTTCAGAAACTTTTTAGAACAGATTGTGCTTGCTTTCTTTTTATCTCCATAAAAACTAAAACTTGAAAAAAATAAGTAGCCTCTAATGAAAACACTGAGGCAACTATTAACTATCATTTTCGACTAAACCATCTAGTGAGGAGCCTGTGGGAGTTGGCTTGAAAAAGGATATTATTATTACATTGCTTTAGAGCAATACCAATTTTTAACCACAGAATATGTTCTTTAGGCATTAAGTACTGGAGAGAGCAAAGAAAGTGAAGATCCTGAATTACATAAAGGTGATAAAAATACATTTATGGGATGATCTTTCTCTGCTGGTGAGAGAGTAAATGCTAATTTACTCTTGCTGTCTAAACTGAGCTGGAGTAACAGGCACACCTATGGTGAATGTTATGACCTTTGTGTAGTGCTGCTGTGCTCCCTCCCAGAGCTGGTAGCGTTTCATGGATCAACAAAGTGCTTCCCATTTACATAAAGACTTTTAAACTCCTCTCTTGAATATATGATTCACTTTAGAGATGTGCGTTTGTCTAACAGAGCAATGGCTGTTGCAGTTAGCAATGTATTTTGAGATCTTTGAGATTGGGAGATGCTATCAAACTCTATGATGTCTGTTATTTTAATTTTATGTTCTGCTCTATACAGTCCTGAAGCCTAATATATCTTCTATTCTGCTAGAGGGGACTGGCTTCTTTTTAAGATTTTACAGGCTGTTTCTGTTGTGCAGTGGAATTCAAATTAGGAATTATTCTGTTCTATTCAGAAAACAAAATCTTATGTTAGGATGGAAAGATAGGCAAGGTTCAGTGGCAATAAAACTGTGGGGGAACCGAGTCCCTGACAGTTAGACACCTGCTGTAAGGTCCTTTGCATACGGATAGTAGCTGGGATTTTCAGCCAGGGTCATGTCATGTAAGCCCCTTTCATGTTACTTGGTGTTCTTCTAAATAAAAAGTTTTTCTTCAGTGTTTGTGCCCCATTCTCAAAGAACAAACTGCTTAGGCAAACCCTGTCTTGGCTTTGCAAAGAAAAATAGGGAATGGTTCCTGTTCCATGCTCAGGGCACTGGTGTTCGATCGCAGCCTTTAGGGATGACAGATACGGGCCTGACAGCGATGCATTGATGCATATTGATCTCAGAAAACTGATGAGGGACCCAGACTTGAGCGCTGCATGTACATAGAAGCGGCTGCAGTCTTATCTCACAGTTTAATTGATTATTGAAGGCTTTTCTGGCTTGCAAGCCAGCATGAGTTCTTATTAGGTTTGGCCTTTAATGGCAGCACGGTTACCTGAGGGCACAACTGCAATGTTACGGCTCCTGAATGTTTCCTGGCTCCTCCCTTCCCTCCTGAACGCTGCTCAAGGTGACTGTCAAACCCACAGAAGGCTTCCCTAATGAAATGTAGAAACTGTGTAAATCTATCTTCTGCACACAGAAGTTTTTTGTTGGTTTTTTTTTCTCTGTTCTTTTTATCTCCTAGTAATTGTTCCCCTTAGGATTGGTTGCATGATATTAAAGAATCTTTTCTTGTTGTGCAATTAGTTTCAAAATGGCATATTCTGCTGGTGCATCAATCTTGTTCTGCGGAGGCAGGCGGCCACGGGCCAGGAAAGACCTTGGCACCGCTCCTTGAGGGGCTCTTTTTGCCCTTGTAGGCTGGGGTTTTTAAGCCTTGGTGGTGAGGATGTGTGCCACGAGCTCTGTCTGCCTCCGTCCCACTTGTGCTTGGGTGCTTACAGGTGACTCTCATCTCCTATCTCCCCTGGGAAGTGCTGACATATTCCCATGGGATAAAATCAGCAGCATAGAAAAACCTAAGGCCCAATATGGTATTTAAGCACCTAACTCCCATCAAACCTGGTGGTTTGGTGAAGCAAAGCTTATAGTATTTGACGGGAGTTGCATAGGAGGCAGCTGGCATCAAACTTGGATCTTCCAGCCCCAAAGCTGGTTCCTCACTGTTGCATCGTTGTCCTTCTGTGGCAGCGGGCGATTGCGTTGCTGGAGGAGGAGCAGCCGCCGCTATTTTTGTTGCTTGTGCTGTTAACGCAGGTCCCTGCGCTAGCAGAGCTGCTGGCACTGTTACGTGAGGGGCTTCGAGCCTGTGCATGCCCTTGAGTCTCGCTCGTGCGAATTGCCAAATAAGGCCCCTGCTCCTTGTATGGTGGAAGGGCAGCAGGGAGGGTGCCGGGTGTGAGGTTTGCTCCATAAAAAAAAGAAACAGATCTGTGCAATTCTTTCATGTCGACGAACAAACCCAGATATATTGTACAAGCCTTTCTGGGCTGCTGACTTGTCTAGATTTAGTCAGAAATTCGGCGTGGATGGACTAAACACAGAAACTGCTGAATGAATTTAGCTGGATCAAATTTTCAAGGAGAGCGACAGCAATCTGTGCCAGTAAGGATATAAGAGCTGTTCTCTACCATTTTGAATAGGTTTCATATTCCTGCGAGCTCTGGATCTTTTTTTGGTTTTGTTGAATATATCCTAGCTGTTGTAAAGCAACCTAGTCTTGTTTTAATAAATGCTACATAGCTCTGTGCTGTAGCTCCACAGCAACAAAAGAAAACTGGGAAAAAACATTCTCAGCTTTCGGCAAGCCTGCGAAGCTGCTATGGGTTGTATTCTTGCATGCGCCACTGTGAAATTAAAATGCCAAGAACGCTGGAAAACCCCACAACAATGGCCCTACCCACCTTCTTATTCCTCTCTTCTTCAGCTAAGTTACAGCAGTGGTAACTAGAAAAGATCCTTTCAACTGTCTTTCTGTCTCCCATTCAGAAAAGCAAAGCTAATAATGTTGCTTTTTACAGACTGTTTCCATTGTGGATGTTCTCCTGCACTGATCTAACCTTAATCTAAAGTTTGGACTGCCAACCATGGGAAAGAATATTTATTAAATAAGCCACCCCCATCATGAAATCCCTTTGGACTTAAGGAAGAGATGTATAGAATAGAAATGAAATGTAGCAAACAGAAATTTAATAAGGTTCTGTAGGAATTCCTGTACAAACTTAAGGAATTTAATAGAAAAAGAGAGGTTATTTTTAATCATCCTCTGGAACTCCATAGCACGGTTTTAATTAAATTATGTAGGATGAGTAGGAAAAAAAACTAAGGAAAGATGACTAATTTTCTATTAACCTTTATTCAACTTTTTCATAAAATGAATTAAGTTAATGACTCACTTCTGTTTGTGTCGTCTTGGTGAAAGCTCATATTTACAAAGCTTAAACTGGCTCCAGTATTTCCCGTCTGTCCTTGTCCTTCCACCCCTCCTTTGGTGATTCTGTGCCCCAGCGTGGGCACTCAGCAGGAAGATGAACCTATAGAGTACGTGCGACTGTAGGGTCCTAAGCCCTGCAGACCCTTTGATTTACTTTGGGACCATGGGGATTTTAATATTTTTTTTTTCCCTGATGTGTGTGGTTCTCCCTGGAAAGGGGACAGTCCTGAATTCCAGGTTCCTCCAGGCTAGTTGGAAATGAGTATCTGAAAGAACCACCTTGGTTCTGGCCATCAACAAGTCAGAGTTGAACCATATGGACCCGCTGGCTTTTTTTTTTTTCCTCTTTTCATGGCCTTGTTGGATTTGATTCGCTGTGCTGCTTTAATAGCTGTAAAATGAAGTAATTAAAGAAAACTTGAGAAAGTCGTCAACCTTTTGGACACTTGTAATTTTTCGCTAGGCCGCATCTGAGCCTGGTAATGATTGCACTCATATGGGCCATTGGGCTCTTAAATGAAATTTCGCCCTATGCTTTGAAAAATGCTTGACGTTTCCTTTAGTATGAGGGAAACCAAGTCCACAGATACTCCCTTGAAAACGGCTTTAGTAATTAATCCCACAAGGCTCATCAATGTTGCTGGTGTCTCCATTAGTTGAATGCAGAAATAAAGACAAATGGCTCTTGTTAATAGCCCCAGGAATGCATAAATCTTGCTTGTTTATGGGAGAAGGCAACACAAGGAGACATTATGTTATGAGGCTTTTTGTTCGATTTATGGTGTGTTGCCTGCCTCGGCAGTCATGGATTTAAGTCAGAAACGTGCAGATGGGTAGAGTGTCCTGGGTTGGTTTGCACTAGCCCAAGGCATGCCCCGCTGTCGCTGCGGCCCTGGGGCTGGGAAACGCTTCCGCTGTGGGACGGGGAGGCTGGAGGATGGGGTGGGGTTGTGGGAGGCTCTCTTGGTGCCGGCCCTCCCCGCGGTGGAGGGTCTTGAGCCTCCATCCTCAGCTTGAGTGGGAAGGGGTGCCCGTGCTGGCTGAGCGCTCCTCCGTTGCCGCAGGTCTCAGCTCATTGCCCTGCAAAAGATCAGCCAGTTTTCATAGAAAAACTGTTTTTGTATAATGGCACATCATCCTTAGGGCTCCAGCCTCCCACTTTTCCTCTTCTTCATGGCCTGTGCTCTCCTGCATCCTCCTTCTACCAAACGCATCTCGTTTAACCTCACAAAGGTGGTATCTCATGTCGGTGTAGAAAGGCTGGTTGTAAGGCTCTTCTGGAGGACTGCTGCTCACATGAGGTCTGAGCGGCAGTCGCTGAGCCAAGCCCCAAACCACCCCCTGGGATGGGGGTTCCTCCCCTCCCTGGCCTGTTCTGTGCTCCCTCTGAGGGAAGACCCTCCCGACCCCCAAACTAAGTGTTCCAAACCGTGACTTTTGGCCATTGCCCCTGTTTTCCTGAGGGATCTCCTTCTGGGATCACTCTATCCGATCTTTGCTGCACTCAATTCAAGCTGCTTCTGCTTCCCTGCAGTCCTTGCTGACCCGTTAGCACCCTCCCTCCTGCCTGCTGAGCCCCCCCACTCCAGCAGGGTGAACGATGTGTTATTTCCTGAAAAAACCAGTTTTTCAGCTGTCACAGCTCACACCTTTCTTTGCCCTTCCGTTGCGGCCCTGCTTATCTTTTCCTGCTTGTCTTAGGAGAGCACTGTCCCTGTTGGGGACGGACCCCTTGTCTGATGAGGAGCTGGCTGGGGGTGCTCACGATGGCTGTGTTCATCATCTTACCAGAAGGCTGGATTTTTCTAAAAGGGTGCAGATGAGTACTTTTGAAGATCAGTTTGGATATCTGTCTTAGAAAATTTCGGCTTAATTTTTCTCTGTGGCTGAGCAATGCTTCATGGAGTCAGACCTCCTGGAAATCGGTAATGTAGCGGGAGGGGACTGTGGCTGCTCGAGCCATCACTCGTTCCTCTAACAGTGCAGGAAGGACTGAGGAATTTCCTCTTGACTTTGAAGTAGAGGAATAACCGCCCTATGTAGCTTGTTTTAACAGCTGATGTAATTAATTCTGCTCTTTTAGCTGGGGCTATTTTTGTCAGCCCTGGACTTGCGTACTGCTGTAGTAACAGCTCTGGGGCAGACCTCCTGTTCCTCCCAGTCCCGAGTGTGAGGTACGGCTCTAATTATATTTACAGTTAATTCACAGTTCACCGAGCCGAGCTTGGGGCCAGTTTCACAAGTGCTTCGCTTTGTTATCAAACTGCTGATAAATATGGGGAGCCATTGTGAGCGAACGCAGGCAGCAAAATCTGAACAGGAGTGGAAACTCGTGTGTCATTAACTCCACGCTACAGAGTTGATGAAAAGCAGAGCCCCGCAGAAGGAGCGCACGGGATATCACAGCACATCCATCACAAAAATGATATTTTACTGAAACACGATTTAATTGGTGTGTAGGCTTTCCTGCTCCCTTTTGAATCTTTAATGATTACTGAGATATTTGGATGGAGGAGAGTAGGAGATAGTCTTGTGTTTTAAGTTATTAGTCTGGGATCAAGAGCTGTGCGTTCAGTTCTGTGCAGTGGCTGGGCTTTGAATTTCAGGGGACGCTTCATCTGTGCATGTCTCGGTTCTCCGGTTGTAAAGCAGAGATAATGTTTGCAAAATTAGGCTGCCATCGCAACTCCTGCCTGGCTGCCTCCAAGCCAGCCGGAGGCGCGACTCCTCCAGCTGACGGTGCCGGCTGTCCTCTCTCCCGCTGCCTGGCCCAGGGCAGTCCTGCCGGCTGGGAGACCATGAGAATTCTTGCTTTCCCACGCCAGGCGGGCACTATGTGGGCAGCGCTGGCGATAACTGGGGTGGGCAGCATGGCTGGGAGAGGCGACCAACCCTCCCACAGAATTGTTTTCTCGGAGTATGTTAAGGCAGCTCCACTATTGCAGCTTTGCTGCCCAGGCAAGCCCTGTGCTGTATTTGCCTCTGGGTCTGTGTTAGTTCCATCCCTGTGTCCTCCCCAGTGTCCCATGGGATTCCCTGTGGTGGGATGATGGATGTAGGGGGGATATCCCATAGTCCTTCCCTTCTTTTCCTGTAGTTGCATCTGTGCGCGGTGACTCCTCCTCATTTAGACCCTGATTCTATGCAACTGTTTTCAAACTGTAAGAACAAGGACTAATGGGAGAAGAGGGTGTTTGGGTGGTGCACATCTGTCTCCCTTACTGACTTAGCTTTTTCTGCAGCGCTCCCAGCTCTGAGAAATAAGGTTTCTTCCTTCTTGGGTCTCCCCAAAGCTCTCAGTGCATTTCTTCATTAGGTTTTCTCCTCTCCAAGCCAGTTCCAAGCTCAAGACTGGGAGCTGGTGGGATCAGAGATGGGGTGTCAGGACAATCAATGCCAGCCTTGCCCATTAGTGGGAGCTTTCTCAGGGGGTGGTGCGTTTTTTCTGAGTTCCTCCTGTTAAAGTTGTGGTTACTTGTAAAATTTTATAGCAAACACCACAATTGTGGTCAGATCACCAGACCAGTTCACTCTGTTATGGAAATATTTTCAGTCTGATTGAGAGCCCCATGCACCAGTGAGGAGGGGGAAGGGTATGGTACAGCCTGGCGTTCAGAAAAATCATAATTCGTTGATATTTCTGACTGGGGCAGTGGATATATAACGTGGCACCATTATACCATGCTTTCCTCCCAAGGAGAGGCTGTGTATTGATTAGAAGCTCATCTGTATTTTCAAATGTCTTAGCCAGGCTAGAGGTGTTGGAGAGTTTTTCAGTGAGTATGGAAAAAATGTCAAAGTTATTTTGTGGATTAAGCCCTCTACCTCGACTCAAAATCCCCTCCTGCCTTGACTCTCTTTGTGATATGGATGTTGATGTTTATATTTTAACTTTATTTTTAGGCTACTGAGCCAGATCAAAGGGAGAAATTGCACATGGACAGTAGGCAAAAGGCTGGCCATTAAGAGATATGGAAGTCATGCAGATTTTCTATGCTGGAGCTATGCAGGAGGCTAAAGTCCCTGTGGTAACCTATTTTCCCCAAAACCACTCCTGGGTGGTTAGTGTGAGCATATAATTTAGGCCAAAGTATGCAAAAAGTAGGGAAGAGCCCCCTCTGTCCCTGCTTTTTTACTTCCCAGCCAAGTTTTGTCCTCCTGCACCTCCCATGGCTGTTTGGCATTTCCCGGGAATCTGAAAGTGGTGTGTCCGCGTGCGGCAGGTCTGTGTGTCCCTGCTCGCTGGCCCCGTGGTGGCGGGGCTGGTGTTACCCACCACGCAGAACTGAACACCATGCGGTTTTCCTGCATTTTGGGACTATTTGTGTCTCTCACTAATATACCAGCTTGCTTTGCTTGATAAATACCAGGACCTAGTGACAGGGGGGCACAAAAGACTGAATTCACCTTGTCCAAAATTGGTGCTCTGTGTTTATCTTTCCATGCTGGTTGCCAGCCATAGGTTCTCTATTAGGTTTCATCCAATTAGCATCTGTTGTATTATCTATGATTCTATGATTCTATTTATTTAATGTTTGGATTCGAAGCAGGGTTTGAATGCCATTGCCCTGTACGTGGCGGCAGAGAAAGGGCAAGTGCCTCCAGGGCACTGATGTACCATTTCGGAAAGCTGGCCAGTGGATTTGCTCCTGTGAGTCCCTGCAGAGGAGGAGAGTGGGAGCTGGAGCTGGAGCGGCTGCGGTTGAAGCTCTCTGTCTGCAGACAGCCGGTGGCTGGTCAGCGTGGTGCTTCCCCATGGACTAGCCCTTAGCATCTCTTGTGTGGGAGAGGGACCTTTTTTCCTTTTTTGGTCCTTTCTTTTCTTTTTTCCTTTGCTTCCTCTAGTCCGCTCTAGAAGCGGATCAAGTCACCAAAAGGATGGGGCTGATATCAAGCTGTAGCTGCTGTATCAGTAATTATAATTAGCTGTTACAGTGGGAATTATATTGGGAAGGAAGCTCTGAGGCACTGAGTCCTCCCTATTATTTAAACTCCTTAGGTGCTTATGTTGCTCTTGAGAGTCAGAGTCGAGCTCTTAAATCACTTTGAATCCTTTTGGACAAAATAGTGATTAGAGCTGGGGGCTTTTTTACAAGACCTCGTATGCGTGAGATTTCCCTGTGACGCACAGAGGTATTTGTAAAGTCGTAGCCTATATGTTTTAATGGAAGAGACGTGGCAATGATTAATAACTTGGTCAGCCCACGCTGGCCCTTCTGCTTCTAAGGCAGTAGAAGATGGAAAATGCTGTGCAGAGAAACACGTCTTCTGGTGGGATGCTGGGCTGGAAATGCTGGGTGAGGCTTAACAGAATACTGCATAAATGATACGATAATGCTGCTTAACTGAGGATTTTATACAACGGCAAATAAAAATTAGGAGTTGCATAAGAGCCTTTGTAAAACCCAAGATGGTGAGCCCTTCCATGACTTCAAAGGTTTAAGCACACAGTGAAGTTCTTTAATAAGCTGAAGTCCTTAATTGTGAGCTGTGCAGTGCTAGGACTGTCCTCACGCTGTGAGTGCAGACCTACACGTGATTACAGGTGATGCGCGATGACATTGACAAGGTGTCGTGGGCGCTGGAGTTGCCTGAGACCACGTGCCCCTTGGCAAGGATCAGTCTAAAAAGCTGCCGACCCATACCTGCCCCTGTGCGAATTCATGGCGGTGTTGTCACGGAGGAGAGTTTTGCATCCAGATTTCTGAGAACATGGATAATATCAGGGATTATGGCCTCTATCAGTGGGTAGCAATTAAGGGGTGTCAAGATCATTAATGCATAATTAATCTTAATCTTTCTACTGCTGTACATACTAAACAAACTAATAACAGAAGCAGGGATCCGTGCGCTCGTTTTGACACTCCTGATAATAGAGGCCAGCAATAAACTTGTTCACTGCATACTTTTATTCTTCCTTGTAAGTAAGTTCTGAGCTCAAACAATTAAACATTGCCTTAAAATTTATTCCCATTAGAAATCACTCTAAGACTGAAGAGATTAAAGAAGGAAAGGCAGTGATGGCTTTTGGGCTCTGGCCTGCAATAATTGCTTGCCTCTGAGTTGCTCGTTGAAGTGCAAGGTAGGGATTTGAAAGGAAATACAAAACTTTTAATTCTTTTGCTCATGTTTGTGAGCAGTCCTGAGTTAGCAAATCACCAGGAAACTCACTAAAAAGAAGTGATTTCTTAGCAAATGAATTGTTAATTATTGAGCTCCTGTGAGTTCCTGTAATTTTAAAATCGTGTTGGCAACGGATCAAAAGAACATGTGGTGCCACAGTGTTAGAGTATTTTTATTTATATCTGATTCACAATTGTCTCCATGGCAATGTGAGAGATGAAGGCAGAGGAAAGAAATGAGTTATCACATTATTAAATGACCCAGTGGAAAAAAAATTAAGACATGTTAAGGATTAATTTTACATTATAGAGCTGCCTAGCAAGCCATTATCATTATAGTTAAGGATTTGTTAGCATTTCTATTATAAACGTGTTTTTGAAGTGTTTATTACTGTTTTAATTTGCATGAGGCTGCAACTTTGCATACAGGTCCTCTGAAAAATTAATTCTAATTTTAAAATGCACCGAGTAGACCAGTGTATTAATTTTAGAACATTTCAGTGCTCTGTGTCTTGTAGAGAGTGATATTTGTCCACTCTAATAACTAAATAACGGGTTTTTCCCTTCAAAAAAGAAACCCCAGCCCCTCAGTTGGAGAAGCAGCCTGTAGTGGTTTTTTAGTGGAATTTGGGGCAGAACTGTATATGGCTTTTGGAGAGGTTTAAACAGCCCAGCTCTTTGCAAATTGTGCTGTTTCTGCTCTGCTTTTGTCAGAAATATTGTCCATAGATGAATGACTAAAATGGAGCAAATAGCTGGTAAAAGTGAACATCTCTTAAAGGACAGAGGTTTTGTTTGTTTGGTGGGGGTCGTTATTTTTTTTTGCCCCCTGGCAGAAGCGGGGGGAAATGCTTTTCATTACAGCACACAGTTTATGCAAAATCCCCCTGTTCTCATTGAATTATTGCATAATGCAGGACAGCTTTTTCGAGCTTGGCTAGCTGTGATTAGGAAGCTAAATGGGGGGGAAAAAGCAACAATTTTTGTTGTAAAGCAAAAGCATATTTGCACCTTTCACCAAGCAGGGCGCCGGTTGGGAGCGCTGAGCAGGAACAGGCCAGAGGTGCCCGGCTTTCTCCGCAAGGGCACTGGGAGTGAGAGGCCCCACGTGTTCCTCTAATGGAGCGGAGACCCCCCCATCGACTGCAATTTTAGTATTTTCAGCGGGGTCTTGGGACCTTCAGATGTTCCAGAGACCTGGCTGCGGCATCACAGAGTGCTTTGGGTGTGCGTGCGAGGTGGAAGTTGCCTGGAAGAAAGATAACAATAAAAGTGGTGCCAGTGTTTAAAACAGAGGGGAAAGAAGAGTCAGGGCTTTTTATGGACCAGCCCATTTATCTTGGATTCCCAGAAAATCTGTGAGGCTCTGCAGGGCTGGCTCCTGTCCATCTCTGTTCAATATTTTCATTATCAATCTGGGTAATGGAATGGAGGATGCGTTTGTTAAACTGACAGGTGATATAAAGTTCGGGAGGGACTGCAGATTCTTGGGGAAGAAGGACCAGAGTGCTTTCTTAAAATAATCTGGATAGACTGAAATGGTGATGTGGAAAAAAGGATAAAAGGGCCAAGTGATAGCTTGGGGCAAGAATTGCTGCAGATGGCAAATAGCAGGCTAGGAACACTTCAGGAAAAGGATCTGGGGTTACAGTGGGCTATCAGCAGGACAAAAATCAGTATGCCATGTAATGATAAACATGGGCTGTGTGCACACGATGCTTCTGCTCCAGCAGCCCTGGGGAGGGCTGAGCGGGATGCAGGGCACAGCGTGAGAAACCGTCACTGCTGATGACCTGGCTGGAAGGGAGAGAAAACCTTCCAATCTTGTGTGAAATCTCAAAGCAATTCAGGTAGGCTAGGTGGCTCGGTGGGAGAAGACACTGGGAGGAGCATTGCTCTTCCTAGGAGATGCCCTGTGTAATCCAGGACCACAGGAGCACTGAACCTTGCTTTGTATTCCTCGGGAAGCCGTGGTGTCTGGCTGGGGTGTTTATGCAGAAGAAAGGATTGGTAATACACAATTTTTTTCCAGCTCACCCATTTTCTTGCAGGTGTCTCTCGTCTGAGCACTGACCTAGCTTGTCTCTTCTTAGCTTTCAACTTTAATTTTTAAAAAAGTTATTAACAGGGTAACAGCAGTGAGCAGGACAGAGCTATCTGAATTCCCTCTATGAAATGCTACTTTACTTGATTAAGTCCGATGACATCTTTGCATTCAGTTAACTAGCTCTCTGCAGGTGATAGAATAACTAATCAGAGTAAAAACATCAAATGAAATGAAATATAGACTGTAAACACCATTCCAATTAGTAGCTTTATGGGACTCTGTCAGTGAACGATCATGGAGCAGATTTCTTGTTTTCCGTCTTGAGAATATTTGGGGTATTAGTCATGGCTGAATGCCTGCTTGTGTCTTCCTAGCTGGGATTTAGGATATTTTAATCCTGGTTCTCTGTGCAGACTCTGGCTATTATGAAGTGCCGAAAGCTGTCCTTGGGCTCGCGCTGACCTCTGGTTTTGCCTTTTTTATCAGTGGGATAAAGCTAGAGAAGGCGTCCCGGGTTTGGTGCTATCACCGCCATCAGCGTGGTTGAACGATTTGCTGTTTTAGCTGAGTCTTCTGCTGGTTTTGTTTGGGCTCGGGCTGGAGGCACAGGTGGACAGTGGAGCAGCGCAGGGGGACGGGGCACCGAGGGGTTTGGTGGGTCCGTAAGAGCTCCTCTCCCCGGCCCCTTCCCCTCACGCCCTTCTGCTCCCCGTGCTCTCTCCATCGTGGCTGCGGGGGACTCTGCCCTGGCACCCGCAGCACCTCCTCCCGCTCCCCCTCCTCCGCCCTGGGGGCTCACGGGACTGTTTCACACTGTTTTCCTCATTCCGTGCCAGTTTTGCCCTTCCTTAGCTGTGTTTTCCCTGAGGCCCCCCCAGCCGGGCTGCGGGGCTGGGCTGGGACCTGCTCTGGGACCGGCTGGAAGTGTCTGGAACCACCGGCCTCCCCCCAGCGCTGGCCCCGCAGCCCCCCCAGCGCCTGGCGCGGGCTCCCAGCACCGCCTTTTAATGGATTGTATTTTGAGCACCGTTATCTCTTCCTCTGTCTTTGGAGCCAGATCAGCCCCGCTCCCTTTCTGGAGCCAGCAGCCTTCGACTTGGAAGTGCATCAAGGGTGATTCTCCGTAATTAACTTTCCAGCCTGTAAAAACAACCAGGCTTTCTTGACTGCAGAATGACTGCCTGTTGTATAAGCAGAAAATTTTTTTTTAAAAAAAAACCCCTAAGCACTTCATATTTACATCTACATCTCTCTCTCTGTATATCTCCATGCACACACAGAGCAGAGTGTCTGCGCCCCGCGTGTGATAGCTCGTGGCTCCGGAGCCGTGGGGGTGTTGCACGCCTGAGAAGGAAAGTGGTGTGGCGCATCCAGAGGTTACCCTGCTGATGTATTAAGATGATATATTGTGGTAGTGCCCAGATCCTGGGGTCGTGTCGGCCCAGGGCTGTGGGAGAGGGGCACCGGGGGCCACATGTGGGCTTTCCCAGCCCGGCAGAAGGAGCGGCTGGGGCTGTGGTGGGCGCGGGGCGGGGGGACGTGGGGAGGCTGATCGCTGGAGAAGTGGTAGAGCAGGGGGCTGGTGGCTTGGGGGTTTTATTTGTGGTTTTTTTTTTTTTTTTTAAAGCCTTTCAGTAAGATGGAGAGGAGGAATGATTTCCATGACAACAATTCAATTAGGGAGAGAAATGAAGGCTCTTGGAGAGGGAATCTGAAGAGAAGGTGTCACTGCTGTGAACCTGGAGGGGGCTTGGGGGAGAACGGGGGCCCAAGTACGATCAAAACATTAAAACACAAAAGCCTTGATTATTGCTCATGAGTCAGCTCTTTCAAAAGGAAATAAATGATGGGAAGAGCTATGTGAAGCAGGTGGGCTGTGAGGAGATGGCGGGGATGGCAGGGAGGAGGAGGAGGACCAGCTCCTGCCCTGTGGTACCTGGGTGTGGGAGGGCAGCAGGGATGGGAGGTGGTCGCACACCCTGCGGAGCTGCTTGCCTTCACTCCACCGCTGCAATTCCTCCATACCTGTAAGTGAAACCATCTTCTCTGTGGTGCAATGGATATGGTGGGTCTGAGGCCCATCTCTGACCATTCAGGCTCCTTCTCTGTTACTTTGCACATGTGGTTTCTGTTTTTTCAGGCTTTCTCCTCTTGCCCTGAAATCTTGTAGTTGTGTGTATCCCAGAAGTCAGGGTGTCCCTGCAAGCTGCTCCCCAGGTCAGCCTCTAGCTATCTTTTTATTTTGTCACTCTTCTTTAGATGATTTTCTCCCTGTATCCTTGAAGACCAGCTCCTTTTAATGCTAACTAGAAATGGCCTATAATCTCAAAATTACTTGGACCTTGATTATGATTATTATTCTTTTTAGACACTATGATTTTGGGCAATATGTGGAAGGGGAGACTGGGTTCTGACACTGATGGTTTTGAAAAGTTTGCTTGGCCTTAAGAATCCCATCCTAAGACAATACTGATTAACAAAAGACAAAACAAAAATGTGAATCACATCAAAACTAAAGTTTGTAAGAACGATGCTCATTGAGCTATTTGAATTCTGTGCAGCAAGAGCAGGTTTGAAAGGCACTTGGATGCATTTTCCTGCTGTAAACCAAACAGGTTGTCAACTTGAAAGGTGCTTGGTTATTGCTGATAAAAGACGTGGCCAGTAAAAGGCAGGAAGATACACTGGGAATAAATAACCTAGTCTATAAACAATTGGTATTTGTTATATGACTTTGTAATGCAGTGTTTGGGCAGACAAGTGTACTGAAATTGCAACTTATCAGATTAAAACAAACAAAAAAAAGTAAATAAATTCTGCTTGGGATGGGTGAGATAGTGTTGTGCAGGGTAATCGCTCTCCTCTGAAAGCTCCATGGGAATATAGGAGCATGAAGTATTGCTAAGCGCCCCGCAGCCCTGAGCTGCTGAGGGGCCGTGCTGGGTCCGGATGGGTGCCGGCAGTGTAACCTGTGCCTGCTGGCACCGAGACCCTCCCCAAGGCTGTCTGCCACTGTGGGGACCCATACCAGCACGGGGACTAGGGCAGCAGCTACTGGTTTAAATTGGTGCTGATGGGGTGGAGGGCGTACGCAGAGCTTCCTGCATTGGTCCTTCACCTTCACTGGTGATGGACAGTGCACGCTCCCAGGGAGCGCTAATGGAGAAGCAGAAGTCCCCTTTGGTTTTGGTAAGCCCATACATCAGGTCGTTAATCACTTGGGCTGGAACAATCCATGGGTGGAGAGATTGCCGTCAGGTAGAGCGGGAAGGGAGGAGAGCAGAACCAACTGATTCATTTTTAAAATGCCCTTCAACATTGATAGGAAAAGCAAGACTGTGTGATGGTGCATGAGCCATTGAGAGTGACTGATGAAGCACTTGGGCCGATATATCCTGCTTTTTTTATTATTTTGCTTTTTCCTTTTTTCAAGAGATGATCTCGCTTCTGTTTTCTGAGCTCGTTGGCTCCCGCTGTGTTGCTGTTCTGAGTTTAGTCCCAGGTCAAAAGGTCCCAATAATCCTGGCAAGAGTGGAAGGCAGAAGGGCTAAATGCGCTCTCCCATTCCCAGCATAGAGCTTAGCCACGTTTTTTCAAGTGACGTTGTTAAAAAGTGGATATGCTTTAAAAACATACATAATACTGACGCCCGAGTTTAATTGCTGGTTACAGATGCTGCTTTTGATCCAAGCTAAACTTCTGAGCCAAGCTGAAGTTCTTATAGAGAAGAGTTTGTGAAATTCTAAAGAGGAGGAAATCAGCATTAAAATAGCGTTTGTAGAGAATCTTAAGCAAAATGTGCACTTTTCAGTAAAGGCCTTTGCATCATAAATTAGCAACATCTGTCCTCCTATTCTATATGTTATTTCCTCTCCAAATCCCCTCCAGAATCTGCCATTTTTCAGAAGTATTCTTGGATACATTGAACCGTGGTTGAAGATGCTTCATAAAATATGCATAAGCACTTGTCGCTTGGTTAATGCTTCTTAGTACTTGCCACTTTGCTGTATTTTAACAAATTAACCCTCTAAACGTGACTGGTACCCATGGTGAGTAGGGGTTGGGTTTCTCAAGTGTTTGGTTCCCACCATCGGTGGCAAAAAGCTGTTAAATTAGTCCTCTCTGTTTTGGTGGTTTTGGAGTGTTTTTCAGAAAGCCCTTCGCCCTTGCATCTGCCACGATTCTGAAAACCTGCCCAGACTTGTTCCCTTCCCTGGGTGTGGGCTGGGAGTCCCTAAAAATCTGGTAGCAAGGGCCAAATTTGACTTCCAGCTGTGTTAGTACCAACTTCTGAGAGCTACAGTTGGAGAGAGTTGGGGCCAAAACTCAGAGGTTTTCTGCAATCTGCTGGAAGGGCAAGGACACTTCTGCTGTACTGTGCACTGGAAAAATAACAAGGGGAGAAATTTTGGTGCAAAACTTGGCAAGTTGTAGCAGCATAGGGGTTGAGTTTATAAAAAACCCCACCTCAAATGCCTTAAAGAAAAAAACAAGGCAGCTTGTGTGTGACCGCAAGGGAAGATGTCCCATGGTGGAGGGGTTGAATGGTGTGGGCTCAGTCCTGTCTTGACTGGGGGAGAACAGGGTTTACTGCCTCTGTGGGGCCAGAAGGAGCGTTGTATCCTTGTTATCGCTCTGCCTCTGGATGTTTGGCGGTAGGTAAAGTTACCTGGAAGGCACTCCAGGTTTGGTCAGCTGTGGGCAAAGTAGTTAGTGGAAAAGAGAAGTGTTATGGGGATGTCATCAGGCAGGACATTCCTGCAGTAAATCCAACCTTTAAATCCAACAACTGATGTGCCACACTGCACTTATTCACACAGTGAACCGCACTGACCTTACAAGAGTTGCAGGTGGCATGAATCTCCCTCTCAACATTTCCCCTCCTTTGTCCATTAATGTTTTTGCCTTCTGTAACTGCACATTAGACTGTTGCACTTGATAACACTCTAGCGGAAAATTTTGGAAGTAATTAATTTTGTCGTAATAGTCTCAAAACTGTGTGAGGGTAAATACGTATATGTGTATTTCCAGTCTTGAGTGAACAGGCCAGTATAAGGACGAGACTATATTGAACCCAGGCAATACTGTTGTAGATGTGTGCTCCGTTTGAGAAGCTGCTGCTCTTTTTGTACGATACGTTGTGGTAACTGATAAGATCTGGGAAATTCAGACTATGGTTTACCGATAAGCTCCGAGAGACCCAGATTTCAGAGGTGTGACATAAGGTAGGGTAACGTCATCTTCCCCACCACTGAGATGCTGCTGATATCTCAAAGGGCAGATTAACTCTCTTGGTGTGCTTGACTGCTCACAGAGAAATAGGGCTGGGAGGGAGCATGAAGAGTCTTCTAGTCCATGTCTCTGTCACAAGGAAAGCGCAGCTCTGCCTATGAAATTCCTTGAAGACAGCCTGTCCTTACGGACTCCCGGTGATGAAGACCCTGTAGCGCTCCCAGGCAATCTGTTGCAGTGTTTCACTGTTCAGCGGATAATATTGAAGAGTAAAGTCCAACCCTGGAAAGCTTCTAAGTGTGAATGAAAACATTTAAAAATCAATACTGTGCTTTATAAGGAGAAAATAGGTGTGCAGTGACACTGGAGAGAGATACCAGGTGGATTTAATGCCTGATTCAGAAGTCCTTACTCAAGCAGAAGTTTCATTTTATTCCTAAATTCTTTTATTTCTGCTTTACTGAGTTAATGGGCTGTATGCATCCAGTAGCAGCACGTCCTGTGCTTTGGGCCACGCTGAGGCCAGCTTTGGGGTGGTCTGACTGCCGTTTGGGCTATTTGTTAGGAAACCACCAGCAAGTGTCTCCTGCTGTATCTGAGTGGGATGGAAACCGTCACTGTCTCAGGAGTGAGCAGGACAGGGACTGCACCTCCTCAGTCGCCGCAGGAATAGGAGTCTTTCCCGGTGATCACCGAGTCCCCGTGTTTCCAGATACCCCCCTCAGGTGTGGCCAGGCTTTGCTTGCAGGTAGAAATAGCTTGGAGGTGTCTTCGTGCTTCCCTGATCCTTTGGCCCTAGTGGACTGGTTAGGTGTGATCAGGAATTACATGATAGTAGGGAGAAGCCAGCTCTGAACTTCACCGGAACACTAGGCTTTGCTTTTTGGAAAATGCATTGCAACTACTGTAAATCAAAGAAAAGAAGGCAGAAAACATGAATGTATGCTACACTAGTCACTGAAAGGTCAGCTGGCTTCATGCACATTAGTAACATGCATAAAAAATTAATGGGTCTCACTAATTGGTTTGTTGTGGTGGAATTTTATTAACGAGACAATCGATTTTTAGTTTATGCTAAAAACAGAATGAAGTGCAGTGAAAGCTGGTCTTCACACGTTTCTGGTTCTCACTGATAAAATGACAAGATTTGAAGCTGGAGTGGACTAGGCTGTCGGGGCAGCGTGGGCGCAGTCCCGGAGCTGGGGATTGCGCAGGTCTGTGGTAGGGCAGGAATTCAGCCTTCACTGCCTCCGTTCCCCGCTGCTGCTCCCATGGCCCGAGCACCCTGATGCTCGCCCTGATAGCAGTGCTGCCAGGAGCCCAGACTTTCCCAGGACTTAATTTCCTGCTGTTGTGGGATGTCTTTATATTCAGAAGGTGAAGATTGGCTTATTTGCTTTACAGGTTTTGTAACGCTTCTTGCTTTTGGAAAATTAACTGGTTTGCGTCTTTGTTGCAAGCTGTATATGCTGAAACATTGTGATTAAATGTTCAGGAAAGAGTAAGATAAGGCTTTTGATCAGTTAAAATTGTATTTTTCCTTTTTACTCCTACACTTAGGAGAAGGAAGGGATATTTTTGTTTTTATTACAATCTATCCAATTAACTGCATGAATAAATATACTGCATTTCTGAAAACTAATACTCCTAAAGAAAACTGCAAACCTGTTCTGTGTAAAATACGATAATCTCTTGTGAATCCTGCACTTGTGTTCAGACAACAGGCCTCTAAGGCACTAGTGTTATGGGGAAAACAGGGTGAGCTCTAGGGCTGTACAGCTGTAAAGTTGATTGAGATAAAACCTATTTGCAGCCCGTGCAGGGGAACAGTTAAACATCTGCACCCTCCTGGTGTGAGGAGGGGAAACCCAGTAAATCCAGACATAAGCCAAGAAGAAGAGGAAGAATGTCACCTCTCCTGGGCTGTTGTCCATTCCGTTGCAGATACCTCCAGTTTCTGTGGACATGTGCTGGGGAGGGTGCCTTGGGGACCTTGCGTTCCTGGATGGAGTTGCTTTAAATTTGATGCTTTCCCAACCGTTCTGTACAGCCTCTCTGAGTGCCTTCAGCAGCCTGGTGTCCTTGGAGTTTGGGGTGAGGGAAAACATGGGATCTCTCCCTGCACAGCCTTGTGCCCTAGTCAGATGTGGTTATGTAAAAAGTGGAGAAATGATGTGCAAGGCAAACAGGGAAGCATTGAGGAGCCTGTATCTGCATTAAGCCCTTACACAGTAATTTTTCTTCTCCATAACTTACTTGGAACTTGTTGAGAATTCATTTGGTTGCAGGCTATGAGAAGTCTTGATGGATGCCTCACAGACAGGTGCATTTTTCCTTGCTGAGTTTCAGAAAGACTTCTGCAGCATCCTTGTTCTTCAAAGCAGGTTGCTGACAAGCAGTCGAAGTGCCACATTATGACGGGTGGTCACTGCCGAGGTTAAACTGGAGTTTTGTTGTGATCTTGCATTAGCAGCTTTGATTGACAGGTTCCCCCTCTTGAGCTAATTCACCCTCCGTCTTCATGTTTCTGTCTTGCCTAGCCTTGAACTGGAGGCTAGGAGGGTCAAATCAAAAGGGAGCTTCATTTATAGTCTGGTGCCTATAAATATTTGGCTCTAAGTTTCATCTAAAATTCAGTGGAGATGGCGAGGTTCAAAGGGTGTGTTTGAAAGGTAAGGGCTAGGATTTTTGCTTTAAATAAGTAAGTCTTTATTTTCCTACTCTTTGTTTGCTTTTATCAAGCTTGCAGCAGGCTTTTATAAGGATTCTTAAGAGTAGTGTCTCTCAGAAGGGACTCTTGGTGGATTTGGGGGCGATGGATTTTTCGATGTCAGCCAACAAAAGGTGCTGGTCTGCACCCCGCTGCACAGAGCAGTATTCTGTTTGCAGTTCTTGCAGATTTTCTGTATGAGTGAGTGGCAGAGCATTTCTGGAAGGTCAGCCAGGAATAGATCTAGAATAGGCTCTCTTTGGGAGGCAGTGCTTCCTGTTGATTAATTTAACATCCTACTTTGGTAATCCAAATGTACTTGGTGTTTATGAGATGTGGGGTGAGTAAATGGCAAAATAACTCTTTTTGCCAACAAATGGATTTGCAGTGCAGGATGCGTCCGGAGTTGTTATTCCATATCCAGCATTTGTACGTAGAGGCAGAAATGCCCATGGCTCAGTATCTAAGCCTTATTTCTGTACTCTCACAACAGGACAACTGAGCCATTCAACTCCTTACAGCGAGCTGAAATGCAGACATGAGACTGTCGGGTGGGTGGTGAGGGTACCTGCATCTCCTTGGTGGCTGCTTGGAGTGGGACTGTAGAAACGGGAGTCTTGGTGTGAACTTCCCTACTTGGTGTGTTGGTGCTCTTTCTTCTTCTACCAAATTAGCTCTTTCTGTCTTATCTCTTTGCTGATGCATCTGGCTGGCAGAGCAACAGTATGGATCAGGCCGTGGTTGTGCTTCAGGGTGAACACAGCACGGTCCCTGTGCCCTCTCCTCCTCTTGTTATCCTATGCCTGGTTTCTCACTCCGGGTGTGACCTGTGCTTGTGTCTCAAATGGGAAGCGGGGGAGAGACTCAGACTTCTTACCATGAGGTCCAAGTCCATCAGAATAAGGGTGGTAAAGTTTGCAGAGGACAGTCCCCACCCAGCTGTCGTGATGTTTATCATCATTCAGATGTGGATTTGTATGGTCAGGCAGATGTGAGGCCAGCAGATAAATGTGCTGCCTGGGAAGTTATCTAAATAAATTTTCCAGATCAAGGGACTGTGCAGGAGAGGAACCAAGAATAATTAATCTCAGAGTGCCTGGAAGAAGCAGCTGTTCTCCCAAAGGAGGGGGAGAAGCATAGGTGGAAAGGGAGGAGAGGATGGTCCCAGGTAAACTGCTGCCACTAGTGCTCCAGACCAGCAGTGTCTGAGGAGCTTTAGCCTCCTGGGGAGGATGCTGTGCTGGTGGGACCTCCGAGGCAGGGAAGCCTTTCTCCCTACCTGACCCAAGTGGGTTAAGGGCAGGACACCTTCATCCCAAGGAGAAGGGAAAGGCTTCAAAGTACCTTTTAGCTTTTTGGACAAATTATTATTTTTTTTTTTAAATGGAAATAGCAGGTGTTCAATCTTTGTACATTCAAGCTTCATTCCTGCTCCTGCTGCCTCCTTTTTGCTCACTGCTCTTCCTGTCACTCTGTCCTGGACTTTTGCCCCCTGCTTTTCCTTGGGACTGTTTTCCATGCCTACTACTGTCTCTTTTCTCCCTTCAGTCCAAGCCTGTCAGCCTTGAAGAGCGTATGAGCTTGGGCTCTATGTTGTGCCCCTTCTAGAAAAGCATCCAGCTGCAGCTGGGAACCGTGGCCTCAGTCTTCACCTATGGGTGTCTAAAAGGATTGGGCGCTTTCCTTGGCACCCAAGGCAAGCCCACCCCAATTAGCAGAAGTGGGAAGCATCTTCATTTCCTTTAATGTCAGTGGGGGCTGCAGGTATTCAGGCCTTTTTGAGAGCAAGCAACTTTTAAATGTGTGCAGAAGTATTGGATTTAATTTGGTTTTAAGTACTGGCATTTGAAATTTCTGGTTTTGCTGCCATGTATTTGTCAGTAGAAACAAATTCAGCTAGGAACTTGGATGAGACTGTTTTCCCACCAAGCTTGGGGGTGTCTGGTTTTATGGATACCAGCCTCCTGGTATGGCCTGTGGCAGTTACTGAGTGCTCATTAATTCTTAGAACCGATCTTGAACCTAATTCTAGACTAATATTTGACTGCATCCCTTTAAAGATGCAACATCTAGTGTTGTGTTAGTAGATTCCTGGCAGTTACTTCTGATATAAATCTGAAATGCTGATATGACGAATGAGCTCTGATCCAAAGTGCTTATCCTGCAGGTGAAAGTTTTGGCTCATAAATTCATTAATTGTCAGATCATTATAAAAATCAATATTGGTCTACCATTTTTTGCATATTTATTTACCTGAACAGTTGTTCCAGATTTACAGTTGTGTGTGATTGTGAGTGTTGTCTTTATTTTAAGTCCATATACTACAACGAGGCTCCTATACCAGCTCTAAAGGAAAATATAGGACCAATTTTAATGACGATGTACAATTGTACCGACATGTCCCAAAGCCTGGGGAAACCTGTCCGTTAAAAATTAATGGAGTAGGAAGTCCTGGCATAAAGTAAAGCCTTGAGTGAAATTCTGTGGCTTCATGGACTGTTAATTCTTTATTAGGTTTTCCTAAGACTGAGATAAAAGGCATTTTATCTTTTTTAAGGTTTGCATTAACATGTCATTGAGTTTTATAGATACATTGATCTTCATTTGGCTAATCCAGAAAGGGTAATAGAAATGTGTGTTTTAAGCTAGAGCAAAGATAACTCCATAACACTTCAGACTTTTTTGTTATTTTTATTTATTAAGTTTTCTTAAATACAGAACTGTGGTCAGTGTCCAGGGTTGCGAAATTCAGCTCACTGTATATTTTTATTGGCTAAGTTTCTCCCTTTCCTTTTTCCTGATGTTTTTTTAACTGCCTTTACTTTCTAGCTAATTTGGCAGTAAGGTTGATGTATTTCCACTGAAAAGTAGCAAAGAGGTTTGGCAGTATTTTTTTTTTTAAATACTGTCTCTGTCTGTGATGGATTCTTGGCTTTCTTGGCTACCTGACAGGTTTGAGGTTTTTTTAAGTGTATTCCACTTTGAGATGGAGCAATGAAGTGTGTCTTTGGATTCAGAGAAAGGACCTGAATCTGACTGACGTCAATTGGTTTTTTTGCTGCCGCTGCCCATGAACAAAGATTAAGTGCTGGGGTCTGCAAATTTCCAGAAAAATATACCATGCCGTAGGATGTAGCTGGGACAGTGAAGGCGGCACTCGGAGCGTTTGGGAAGATAAAGACAACTCTTGCCCCCGTACCCTAAAAGTGAAAACTCGGCTTGGTAGAAGTTGGAGGGACTTTGGCAAGTCAGGGATTTCTCTCTGCTCTTTGGGTCAGCAGCCCTTAGTGTTCGTTATTGCCTCGCGCAGCAGGGGAGGCTCTGTCTTCCTGCCAGGGGCTTTTAATTGTGCCTGTCTTCAAGAGAAGTGAATCATCCTCACCAGAGTCACTATATGCATTCATTAAGGAGGCCTCTATGGACAAAACTTTATTAATAGCTGTCATTATTAATGAAGATTTTGCAGTGGTCAGCGTATTAGCGCTATGTATGAAGGCGCGTGAAAGGGGAACATAGTGACAAATGGTTTGTGGCTTCTCTGTCTTGAAACTGTACATCCTTTCTTCAGTTCTGCATGTGCATAAAGTAGGGCCAGGATAAAAAAGAGGGTGGCTATGGAGCTCTGCTCTTGCAGAGAGCTCAACGCCGGGTTGGATGCGTGTTCCCAGCCTCGTCAGATCTCTGCACCTTGACAAACAGGGGATGAATCAAGCACTGAATTAGGTCCCCTGTGCAGCACTATGTGCCACTGACCTTCTCTACTTGTTGGCTCAGAGGTGGGAAATCTTCCCTTCCTCCACGCTGGATGGACCGCAAGTACAACATTCAGAGCACAAGAGCACAGGTCGGTTGATTTTGGAGATCGTCCCTTTCATATCAGGGGTTTATTTGATCCTTTCCTTGCCAAGCGGTCTTGCCAAGCCGACACGTCAGAGCAGCTCAAATCTCGCTCACTTCTCATCTTCGGCTCCCACTCTCGCAGCCTCTAGCAAATGCTTATTTTAGCACCAGCTGGCTGTGATCCCTTTGAACTCTCTGATACGAGATTAAATGTTAATTTATTACATATCATTATAGGATTATATGTTATCTCTAGGATAATGGAATCCAAATGTTAGAATAGTATGTTTGAGATTTAGTGCTTGCACACATTTTCCTCCACTTGGGAAACAAGGATAGTTGAAGGTAGAAGACTGAAAAAGAGGTGAATTAATCTGACTGATCACAGCTAGCCAAGAGCTCAAGCCCTGGAAGCATATAGCCAGAGGTTCGTGATCTTTTTGCAGAGTTTGTAAAAAGCAGAGAAGTTGACTGAATTTTCTAAAAAATAAGTAAGCCTGAAGAAATTGTTGTCTGCTTTGGGTGTTGCGTGTGCTAAATCCTATGGATAAATTATGCAGTGTGAATTATGTAGTTGGCTGTAGTTATAAAACACCAGACAAAGCAGAGTGCTGAAGTGACCCGTGTGCTGAGTTCCTGCAGAATTGTATTCTCTAGGCCATGGGTAGGTGAGCAGTACTGGATGTAATAAGATATGACTTGAACTTGAATTGACTCAAACTTGAACTGCACTTGTGATGTTTCCACGCAAAGGCTTATAGGAGATGCCACTAAGCAGAAGGTAAACACGGCTTTTTTGCTCTTCCCTCTCACTGCCTATTACGGCAGCTGCGTATGGGCAAATGCTGACACTGAGCTGTGACGGAGCTGCATCCTCAGCAGGCACAAATGCTGGGCTGTGCCCGTGCTGTCTGTCACACGTGTGCAAAACCCTGGGCTGGCTCTCTGTTGAGCTCAGGCAGTGGTAGGTGTGAGTTTGCAGGGTCTAGGATGGGAGCAGTGCTGCTGCCTTTGGCAGGAGCGGAACAGACCATGCATTTAGAGGCACATAGATGAGATTGGGGTTGATGAGGTCACACAGGATTTACAGGGTCTTATTCCAGTTAGAAACTGGGCCTGCAGACTTGTGTTAGCGCAAGAAGTGGCCCAGAGGAGCAGGGGCCAGCTGTTCCCCTCTGCACTAAATTATTACTGGTCCAAATTCAGTTCCGATTTCTTAAATGGCTCATTTTCCCTGCAGTAGCTGACGGCTAGTAGTACAGGGTAACCCTATGCACAAACACTCCTGGTGTGGAAAGGTTGTTCCCAGATGTTCCAGATCTCTCAATCCTCAGTCTTTTTCCCAAGATGCTAGAGGTTACTCTCAGTGAATTGTTTCAGTTCAGAGGTAATAGGGCAAATTGGGAAACACTGCTATGAATGTGTGTGCATCCAAATCACACCCTCGGGGTAGTTTATCCAGGTAGGTGAGCACTTTCTGCTCTGGTTGAGGCACTATCCTAGACTGATCCTAAATTAATCATCATTCTAAACCAATAATCTGATTATGATCTGGAGTTTCCTAACTAATATACTGGGTTGGGCTATGATAGTGATGCCCTGTCATTGAGAAAAGAATTAGATCCAGCTTTGTGCCTTCTCCGGCAATCTCAAATCTGACCTAATTTACTTCTCTTGACTCTTGAAGGGTTTGAAAATGCTGTCAGCTAATACTCATTATCTTTTTACCTTAATATATTAACACAAGTGAACCACATAGCACATTTGACCTCATCCAACTTTGTTTTTTGCTTGAGAGTTCTTATTCTTTGCCTGTAAGTTAGTAAGTTAAGCAAGTTAACCATATTTGGTGCATCGCAGTATGAAAGCCAGAATAAGGTTTCACTTTCTTTACACACCAATATTTTGACAAGATCTCCTTGAACTGCCTCCTCCAGAGCTACTGGGAATTTTCCTTGTGCTTAGAAATCAAACTCTAAATTGCTAATCGGCAACAGACAGAGAAACAAACACCCAAGAAGTCCTGGGTGAGGCTGCAGGCTCCTTCTCCTCTCCCCGAGAGGAGCTGTTCTCCACCGGTGAATGACAAGCTGCAACCTTTGATCATCGTAGTAAGAGAAAAGTGGTACCAAGGGATGGTTATTTTGTCCTTTCTGACAGCATCTGCCTTGAATTTGTAAAATATGTCAGCTGTGTATTCATAACGTGAAATAATGCATTCAAGCGTGAAAAATTATGCTTTGTTCTGATACTGGGATGTGCTTAAGCAGGACTGTTTCAATAAGCAAGGGAGTAGGGGAGGAGGTCAGCAATCACCCTTGGAATGCAAAGCTCTTTTTCTCCGTAACAAATTAATGGAGTTGCTCGAGGCTGTTGTCATTCCAAAAATAAAATGTTGAATTAAGTAAAGGAATCTGAGAGAAAACAGAAACTTTTGTTCTGGGCATTTTGAGTGGGGTAAAAAAAACCCAAAAGCTTCCTAAGAAAGGAAGGATTCATGTTTTTGTGTGCTGTTCCTTGAGAAGCAGATATAAATTGATAACTTAATGATATCTGAACTGCAGAGCGAGGCCTGTGTGGTTGCTCCGGTGGGAGCCAGAGAGCACACATTGCTTTGGGAGTCTGGTTAGTGCGATGTTGGCTGCAATGCAAAGTGCAGGTTAAAGACTGGGTTCAGAGAAAAAAGGCGCAGATATCCCTGAACAAATAGTGGTGAATCTGTAAAGCTATGGAGCTTTTCCCAAGGCAGCTAAAAGGCTGGGTGGCCTCTCAGGTCTCCATCCTGAAACTTCGCAGCTTGTGCTTAAATTTCCCAGTGGGAAAAGGCCCTGACTTGGTGAGACTGCACACAAACTTGAAATGATAAACGTGCAAGTGTGTCACGCGGGATGGGGACACAAATCTTGCTGGAGGCAACAGCCTGCACCTCTGGAGTTCAGTGGTGAAACTTAAGTGAAAGCTGACTTCTTCCCACAGACCTCAACAGTGCAAATATTTTATCAGGAATTTAACTCTCTGCATTGCAAACAGTCCCAAAAATCAGTATGTGTAGTCAGGGTCACTATCCAGGTGAGAAATCCAACAGTAACAGGGAACGCAATGAGAATTGCTCCCAGTGCTCGGGCAGAGCTGTGAGGCTGGTGCTGGACCCAGGGTTTTCCTTTGCGTGTCTCTGCATCCTGTTTTGTTTTATCACAGTCCTCCAGTAGGGCTGTGCATGGCATATACTCTTCCTGGGATTACAGTCACAGTGGGATATGGATGAGTGCTGGTAAGACAGAGGATTTTCTGTGCATTCAAGACGTATCTGTGTTCTTAATAACTTTACAGGGGTTTTATTGTAAGCTGCTTTTGTGGTTTCCTGCGGCTGTTCGGGCCCATTGGTGTGGAGCTTGTTTCCTCCAAGAGCTTCAAAACAACAGGATGGGGAATCCAGTGAAAGCCCATTGCTCTGGAGAAAGGCTTTGGACCAACCTCACCTCCTTCTGACAATGCCTTTGGAGAAACTGCTGCCAGCATTTTAATATCCTGTAATTTCTGGCTCCTGCAAGGAATTTTTCAATATCACCAAAGGCAGAAGCTTCCATGGGGAGAATCAGAAGCGGTATAAAACGATGTACCTGCGTAACCTGTGGATGCAGGAATGCAGAAAGTCTGTATTATATAGAGCTTCAAGTTTCTTTGTTTCATTTAATCTTTAGGTGTAATACTCTGGCCATGGACTGCAGGCACAAGCTGGGGTTTGCAAAGGGAAAGGCAGCCAAGATCCAGGTCCTCCAGGAGCCGAGGGAGAACTGCCAGGGAAGGGTCAGCCCAAACTGAGGCAGAAGCCTGGATCCAAGCTACTACTGCTTAGAGGAAAAATTGAAAATGCTGAAGCAGATTTAGGGAAGGATCCTTTTGAAATGGCATTTTTTTTTCCTCCTTAAACTGGGAATGCAAGCAATGCAGTCAGCACTGTGTTTCCCTGTATTGTTTTAATGGTGAATTCAATCTGGGAGTAATGGCAACCTGCATTTGTGATGTAGGGAGGATGGGCTTCCTGGAAACTTGGGAGGTGGAGTCGAGGGGGACTTTGGTTCCTGTAACTCCACTGTGCTGTGATGTTGCAGGATGCTCTTTCTACCAGTGCTCCTGGCTCTCTGCCTGCTTCTTTTTGGGGTGCCGTTTGCTGGCGTTGTGAGGGCAGTTACCCCGGTGCCTTAATGCTGTACCAGTGAGCAACTTTGTGAGAGATGGGGATGCACTTTGCTGTTCAACCTTAGCTGCTTAGATCAATATCTGCAGTGGGAAAGTGATTTTAATAAAAGGACTCTCTCTCAGCTTTCCTATCTCCATGACAGATAGACCCCAGCTAACATAAATCCTGGCCTTTCTCCTGTCAGTCTCTTGGCTTTGTGTGACATAGATATTTTGACACTGAATACAGATATTTCGCAGCTGGCTAATAGTTTAGAGCATATATTTAAGAGATTTACTTTTGCAATCACCTGGTGCCTTTAGTGAATGTATTTGCCTTGTAAGACCTTTCTGTTATTTGTAGAATCTATCTACACACTCCCATACACGTATTCATTATCTGTTGTTTATGAAATATCACTGAGGGAAAATGAGTTTTGCTTTGGATAACGATAGTAGGGAGCCCTCTCCTAACCTCCTCTTTAGCAATGAGAACCTGCAGTAGCTGTGACAAACCTCATTTATCAGGTCTCAGAAGGGATGCGCAGGGGTTTGCAGTGCTGGCAGCTGAAAGCACTGACTCCGTACCAGGGTAAGGAGCAGCACTAGGACCAGTTCTGTGCAGCGGGGAGCTGGGGAAGAGGTCCGGCAGCCTTGCCGTGGCTCCTGGGACCATCACCTGGTTTAGCTTCACCCGGAGTGGCTGTGCCTCTCAACTCCCCCCGCAGTAAAGGTGTGCCGCCTGGGTGTGCAAATTGCCCTTCCCGGGTTGGTGGTGTCCCGATTTTCAGGGTTCGTTTTGGCATGTCTGCCTCCAGCTGGGCAGAGCTGCGGGGTGTCTGGAAGGGAGAAGGAGGTTTTAGGGAATCCTAATGCTGCTCATGCCTGGGGGAGGCACTTTGAGGTGGGATGCGGTGTTTATGGTTTGTTTAGCAGGGTTTCTGCCCACCAAGTGGTAGGTTATGCAGAACCTCTGTGTGTATGTGCACGGCCTTAGTGATCATCTCTTCCCTCCAGGTAACCAGAATAGAAACCCTCCTTGGTTAATCAAGTGTGTTTAAACTTCCGTTTAGCTTGCAATACTGGCTCTGTCATTCAGTTCTTTCAGCTGATGAATTTGTGACCTTTCGCCACTGTGCTAATGCCTCTAATTGTAACTGGCAGGACAATTCCCCATTGCTGTTGTATGAGAGATGCAGAGAAACTTGCCAAGAGCAACCTGTGACTTTTAGCCACCGTATCAACACCACTGATCAAAACTAAAATGGCAAGTTAGGCCAGTGATCAACCCGGCAGAGCAACCTGAGAGATTGCAACAGCCACATTAAATGAGAACACTCACGTCCCTGAAGTTCGGGCAGTTAAAGTAGCTTTGTCAGTTATCCGCACTGAGGTAGCCTTGGCTGTGCTGAGTGTGCTATGGAGGAAAGCTCCCTTCAAGCTTTCAGGGAATTAGTCTGGGCTGGAAAACCTTAGTTCTGCAAATACCTGTATTCCCTCTGTCAGAGAAGGCAGGAGCTGGAGACGGCTGATGGAGACTTGANCCCAAACACTCTTTCTTAAAGAAACCCTATTTCAAAGAAGAAACCCTGTGAATATCTCATCTCATTTCTGCTGGGTTTTTGGAGAGGGAGTGTTCAGTGTCCCCATGCTCTCTCCATGCTCACGCTTTTTCTCCATAGGTTCATCCTCAGTATTTGTTCTGTGTCCTTCACCCACTGGAATGATCCCCTTCTTCTTAATGGAAAGAATATTTTACACCCAAGAGATTTGGGCTAGAAATCACTGTCCCTGGGAGGCCGTGAACACTTGGCTTAGGAGCACTGTTTTCCTGTGCTTTATACACTCCGTGGATGGACCACATAGTGCTTCTGTACAACATACAGGTAGTACTACGGGAATACATTTTATCCAACTTCTAGATTTTTCTATCAGACACATTTGAATAAATGGTTTTAACAATGAAGACTTTGGCCAGAAGCATGTGTGTAAGAGTGAGGAGGAGATGAATAAATAGAATACGTGATGACATAAAGATTTTGTGGGGTATGGGGATGGGCACATTACTCACAGATGGTGAAACCATCCCGGTATGTTTCAATAAAACTATTTTAGGGATGTTTAGAGAGTTTTAAAATTTTTTTTTATTGTGACTGTTTTTTCTATTACTCCAGCCCATACAACCGGGTGTCTTAGTTACTGTTTCCTACTGTAGAGGGTTCAGAGGGAGCAATAAAAGCCTCTAAAGCTTACCTAAAAGAGCATTCCTACAGTTACAGATGTCACAGGGTTATTGTCCTGTATCTCAGGTCCTTCCAGGCCTTGACATGATGAAGGGGATCTCTCTTCCCCATGGCAGAATAAAATTTCCACTTTATAACTTATAGAGATGCTGTATCTTTGGCTTAAAAGCTCTGAAAAATTTAACTATAAGAGCCAGTGTTAATGATTCAGGTGGAATTTGCATGCCTCAGGTTTGGACAGCATAATTTTGGGCAATTTCATTTTTGGCGGGAATTGTGCTGAAGTCTGGTAGTTCTCAAAGTAATGATGCTGCTGGGGCAGCAGAAGGGTGTCCTGTCTAGGGAAGTCAAACCCTCAGGAAACGTGAATTTAAGTTGTTACAATGCTGAAGTGCATTACATGTGTACTCTTATTTCATCCATAAGTACTCTGATTTAATCCTAAATAACATTTTTTATTTTTTTTTTGGTTTCAGACTGTGTCATCTTTAAGCTAAAAGAACTCTCCTCTTTTGAAATAAACCTATCTGCTCGGAGAACCATTCTGCTGTAACGATAATGGCTCATCTGTAGCTTTATACCTGATAAAATCTTCTAATGCAGGCAAATCTGATGTCTGCATGGGCTAGCATGGCAATCAGAGAAGGAAGCAGAGTAGCTTTATTGCTTGGTTGCATGCTCTTCCCTGGCTAGGGTAAATATGTGGTCTATTTTGATAAACAAGCCTGAACTCCTCCTTCCCAGTAATAAAGTTGTTAACAATCATCTTCCCAGAGAATGGCAAATAATGAGGTAGTGGTTTAACAAGGCAGTTCCTCACCCTTTTATAAGTAGAGCCTCATTTTTCTCAGAAAAAAAATATTCTCTAATCTGCTGGGTATGGTGCTGCTATAAGGGTTTTTCTTTTCAACTAAATAAAAAAAAATCAGGGCAAACTTTGCGTATTTGATGCATTTACTTTACCCCGTTTTGTTTGTGTGCTTGCATGGGCTTGTGTAATATTGTGTTGTCTTATTTTGCAATTGTTTTTAGGGATCCTCTGAGGTGTCGCAGATAAGGGAGTGCAAATTAAGAAGGGCCATACCAGGTCAGAGCACAGATCCATCTGGCCCAGCAGCCCGTTCCTGATAGCACCCAAAAGCAGATACTTGGTAGGAAAGAGTAAGATCGGTCAAGTACAGAGGATGCTTCCCCAAAAAATGCTTTCAGCAGCCTGTGGCAGGAGTTCTGGTTTTGCATGTCGCTGGTTTAGGGAGTGCAGTGGGCAGTATTCTGTCTGGAGTCCAACACTTCACGTGCTTTCCTTGCTGGAGTAATGGCAGTTTTAAGCCTTTTTGTTTTTCTCCAGTTTTCCAAACTTTTGCTGATAGAAAACCCTGAATTAATCTTCAGGCCTTTTGGGTATTGGATTACACTCTGCCTCACTCCTTTCTGTGCCAGCAGTGCTGGAACTGGCATGGGATGCTAATCCTGCCGTACCTATTCACTCAGTCGTAGAGGAAAATGTATGAAAACAAATTGCTAGTCCAAGCTAAATTTACATTTATTCAGTTGGAGTTAATTATAATCTTTATTTAGTCCCAAGTGATGCCTTCTTATCATACACTTATTATAGCTGAGAAAATTAATTTTTATTCTACCATAAAGGTGAATGTAATAATCTGGGTTCAGGGAAGGGATTACTTTAATAAGATTTACAGGCAGCCTTTCAGACAGTACGGTTTTATTACTATCTGTAGGTGGCCTTGCTGTATGTATGTCTTTCAGTATGGGTGACTGTGCAAAATGCATGCAAACTAAAAACTGTAGTACCAGCTCAGAAACTTCCACATCCAACTTAATTTTTTAGCAAGGTAAGCAGGCAAAGCACTTGACTTGCTTTGGAACACAATACTACAATTAATTACTGAACTTGTGGCCTGATCAAGGGTTTCATTCATATGCATGGTTTAATTTTGTACTGAAAAATGTATTTTAGTAGACAAAAGATTTATGAGGTCTGAGATGTTGCTTTCAAGCTTTTTGGAAGCAGACTGATGGGCAAACGTGGGCATGTGGTGCGGGAAGAGAAGCTTTAGGGAAGAGTTAGCCATCAGGACTCCTTTGCCCGTAGACATCTAAACCTCCAGCATGCGGGTCTGCACTGGCCACCTTTAGCAATCAAATAAATGGATAGAAATAGGCTCTTCCCAAGGGTGATTTATCACCCCTAAGGTGTAAATGTCTAGGAGAGGATGAAAGCATTCTGAGATACCCTTTTCTGTGATTTACTGAAAGGGGAGGCTGGAGCGTGTGCTGGGCTTACACGCCTGTCTAAAATGAGATGGGCTGACTTCATGGAGGGTGGCCAGAGCGCGTAGCTGCAGTGAAGCTTGGCTAACAGAAGTTTGACTGAAACATTTGAAGATAAGCATGTGAGACGTTGTCCCAAGCCTAGAAAAGTTAATTAACCTCTCTTCAGTTTTAGATGTTCGGATTAAATAGACTCCTTTTTTTTAAATTGCATCCTTTTTCTTGTCTTTCAAGACACGCTGCCTGACTAGCAATGTTTTGCAAAGTGAATCTCTGTGTTCACAAATGTGGAATCAAGATTGAATATAAGGATTGTAAACTGGTTGTGAGTCCTACATCAAGTTCTGTCCTTACATCAAACAAGGATAAGAAGAAGAGAGAATGAGAAAAGATTAAAGGGGTCCTGTCATCTTTCCTTATGCTACAGTTTTTTATATATTGACAGATTCTGGGCTGACTTTAAAGTTAAAAAAAGTATTGGGAACTCTTCTTAGCTCTTTCTTGTAGTGTCATTTGTATCTTCAAATTATTCTGCTACAGTTGAGAAGATTGACTATTATTATGGGTTTTGTTCTGTGCCAGTGTGGTTCACTGTATAACTACCCCAAGTGCTAAAGGAGTAAGGCTTGGTTTTGAATGGTAGGTGATGGGAGTTGCTCCTAGTGGGACTGTCAAGAGTTTTTCTCTTCCTTTTCCTCCCCAATGTGAAACTGAGGAGATGAGTCACAGGATGGACTCTGAATGTAGGAAGTAAACAGTGACATCCTCCTTTCATACTTATTTTATTAAATTTTGAATGAGTCAGGGAGAGCACGAGGCGGGTGTTCATTTAGGCTCCTTAAATCCCCACACAGTCCAAACTTATCCTACTCATAGTGCTCAAATGAAGCCTAAATTTATGATAGATTTTCACACTGTAATCATCCTCCTCGTTTTCCTGCTGCCAGGATTGAGAGTCAGAGTTTCCCCAGCGCTAGGCAGGCCAAATCACCTTGCACAACCTCTCATGGCTGGGATCCCTAAAGAGCGTCAGTTCTTACCCCTTGCATGTATGAGCAAAAGTGACCTGCACAGCGGGTCCGGAATTAATTATTCTCCTATAACTTATCAGTTCCAGAATAGCTTTCCTTGTGTAGACACCCTATTCTGGGATACAGTGTGTTTTTATTCAAGGATAATGCCCGCATTACCAGAGCAAAATAATTATTATGAATAGAGCCATTTTTATAGTGGAATAATGTACATGTGTAGTTTGGTCTTTATGGTCTTTAGTGAGGGCTGGTGATTTTTCTCCCATACAGACAAGCCATTGATTGCCTCCGTATGAGTCATGGATAACATCATAGTACTTACTGGCACCACATTACTTGAAATTATTCCTCTTTTACAAAGAGGAGTGTCTGTATGATCTCATGCTACAATTCTGATGATGCTGTAGGAAAGATGAATTGTAAGATTTTCACAGTTTTTCCACAGGTGTAGGATTGACTTTCTTGTTTGTTTTCAGAGAAAAAGGATATTGAAAAAGTTGCAATTTTAAATGCTCCTTGTACCTCCAACTTCAGAATTATGGAGGGCTTATGAAGACTTGGCTTCTGTTATGTAGTTAGTTAAAGCAGAGGGAAGATTTAGATATGAAATTTGGATTTATGTTCCAACAGAGTTATTTTCCTTTTTAGTTACAAAATGATAAATTTTAAAGACTTTTCTCTTACTACAGCTTAACATAGATGCATTAGTTTTTAATGCCGACCTGTCACTGCCACCACTACGTTCTAGCAGGATACTTGTTTTACTTCTTATTAAAATGTATGAAAACTAAGAAACGTACCTTGGATGAAATCTTGAGTTACATTAAAGGCAGATTTTTATTGCACAATGTGACCCACAGCTATGGCTTTGCATGTGCCTTGGTCCTGTGCTGCTATTTGTGGCATCAGTTCAGGGTCACATGAGATTAAAAACAAAAGCGATGGATAATTTTATGGTTAAATAAAAAGTTATCAAGACACCAGAAAGGATGCTTTGTTTGCGGTCCGAGCTGGTCGGAGTAAGGACCAGGAAGGGGCATCTCCCTGACGCAAGCATTGCATGACTGGTGATGTGCACGGTGGCTTCCTCTCTCTCAGCTCTTCAGAAACATCAGAAGGGTGTTTCCTTTCCATCCGCACACTCAGAGTTTGCAGGATGAACTGGGCCATGAAGCTATTGCCCAACTCTGGAGAGAGGTTTTGGCTTAAAATGGGAGCAATGAGATTTTACAAGCTGACCTGTTGCTCTAGGAGTCTTGGTATTTGGCTAGTCCAAAAAAGGGTTTTAGAAAGGGAAAAGCACCTGCTGAAAAACTCAAAAAGGTAAAAGTTATTTTAGAAATTCAAGCTAAATATCTCAATTCATGTCCAACAACATGTTATTTCTATACGTCTCCCCTCAATGCCCCCAGTGCCATAGTAGTAGAGAAACAGACTGTTCAGCCTTTGAGATCGCACTGGGCTCTGGGGATGCTCATTTGGCCTCCATTTACTTCTCTTCAACTCTTGCTCCTTTGTTACATGATTAGGACTAGCCCCCTTCTGATCTAAGGCTCTGCCATCTTTTGATCTTGCTGGAGTGCTCATTAAAGGAGCAGGTGATTTCTTAGTCGCTTTGTTGCACACCAGAAATCTGGAAATGTGTCCTGTTTCTGATTGTTACTGTAGGGAGATTGATGCTGTGGTGCTGACGTGCCGAATTAAAAAGGCGGGGTTGTTGGCCTGCCATCGTATGAAGTATTTCTTTTTAGATGTTCCTACAGCACCATAAAATGCTGCTAAATTCAGATATCATATTTTGTTGCAGGCTGGTTCTAGGACAAAGCCCAGCCCTGTCTACTGGTGTTTATGGCTTCCCATATAAGCTTTCAGACAAAATTTGTGTCTCATTTTGTTTGAGTTACAGCAGGCTGATATCTTAGTTCTCGTACTAGTTCCAAGAAGAGGCACTGAATGTTGCCGCTGTAATGAAACAGAGGAAAGGCAAAAAAATACCTTTTAAACTTCCTATAAATCACTGTTTGAGAGATATAAAATATCTGCATAAAGGATGGCAGTGAGGAGTGGAGGAAAGGCCTATAATGTAAACATAAATGCATTTAAGCCTTGCCTTGGTTTTGGTTCCTGTTTAGGCTTAGGAGCTACGTCAGTGTTTAAATCTCCTCTGCGATCTGGTGTGTCTTGGGAGAAGGCAAATTTTAGCTTTTCTCCCTGAAAGCAGAGGGTACTCTTGCTTCTGTGTGTCTTTTGCTTATCTGTATGGCTGCACAATTTTAATGATAAACGCAACTTCTCAAAAGTATTGCTTTCAAGTGTTCAGTTTATCTACAATTAATCCAGAAGGTGCTTGTCTGCATTTGACTTCTCAGTGAAGAAACAACACCCTTCCTCCCCTCGCCGCCTTGGCTTTCACAGGAGCAAAGTTCACTTTCAGAGTCTGAGTTGTGTGATTTGCACAACGGCAGGGCAAGCCATACCGTGTCACGGTGCTCTATAAATAGCAGAACAGTAATGGAGCTGCTAAAACATCTCTTGGTGACTTTGGTTCTAGAATTGGCATTGATTTCTCCTTTCTCCCTTCTCCTCCTACTAGGAGCAGGCTGAGGTTTGACCCGCAGCGTGCTTCCCGAGTGCTTTGTTACTCAGTGGTGGGATAAAAGCCCTGGGGCTCCCACAGAGCAGCACAGCAAGCAGCGGTGGGGCATTGCCTGACCCCTGCTAAACAGTGGTCACCAGCCTCTGCTCTTTGCCTCCATCCCTGTTGCTGGTTGCTGTGGGTTCCTTGTCTTGTGCAGCCTCCCGTGCCCGGTGCTGACGAGCAGCAGCGTCCGTCTCTGCTGCACAGCACCTACTGCTTTCTGTGGTGTCTCTCACCTGTGCCTCCTGCCTCTTGCACTGCTTGTAGCTTGGTGAGCCTCTTGCCTGGGGATACTACCTCTGTCTTCTTCCAGAAATGCTTATTGCTACTCACACCCTATGCATTCCCATAGAAAACCAGTGTCTCCAGTTTCTGCACGCTGCAGGGAGTGTGCCAGCTAAACATTGTTCACATCGGAATGAAAAGACATGTGGAAGGGAAAGGACAAGTCAGTTCTCTCCACTAGAAAATTGGGTGTCCCCTATGTGAGCTACGATACCATAGCAAGCTGCCCAGGTCAGTGCTCACGTTGGCAAGGGAGGAGAAGGTCTCTCATCAGGTGGATTTCTGCATTTCGGGGTGCCCAGGTCCGTGGCTGCGTGCAGCTGGGGGAAGGTGCTGGCTGCGCTGGTGTCTTTTGAGAGGTGGGCTGAAATGTTTATGCGTGGCCATAAGAAACGAGAGGGCACCCAAGTGGGGCAGTTGCATGGCAGCTGCTCTGCAAGTGCGTTTGCTTGTGGAGCTAAGAGGAAACCCTGATTTGATCCCCATGTGGAGCAGTGAGAGAAGAGGCTGTTGATATTGGTTCCTGCTGAGAAATTTTTTGTGCTGTATGTTTTTGCCTGTTTTGTGCTTTTATATATTTTTTATATATTTTTGCCTGTTTACTCATTCCCACAACGAATTTCCCAATGGATGAAGAAAAACCTTGATGCAATTAAATATAGAGCAAAAGTAAAGGTATAAGTATTGTGATGAAACGAGAAGCATTTAAACAAGCGTAGATAATATCAAGCCTTCGAAAATAAATGAGCAGAATTTCAACTGAGAACAAGAGTGGAGCAAAGTCAAATGTATGAGATTTGCCCTAGAATCTGTCTTCGATAAGTGCAGGCTTTAAAAATACACAACCTGAAAAAATAGCTTAAATATTAGAGCTTTTATCTGTGCTAAATTGTGGCTGCAAGTACCTGAGTCATCTGGTTTGTAAGAGGTGTAATTGTTTGTGTGGTTGTCGCGTTGTGTATCTGCTCTCCCCAGTCCTGACAAACAGTAAAATCGCTGCTAAGCTTCAGCGAGAGACAACAAGAGGTTTGACCTTAGGATCTGTCATTGTTCCTTTGTTATCTCTGCGCATTATGGAACTGCTTCATTTTAATTCATTTGGTTTCTGTTTATTTCTTCTGTGGCGGTCCCAGGAGCTTGCATTCACTGGCTTTTTGTTGGAGCGTATGAATTGTTAGTTTGAAAGACCCACCATTTCTTTCTGGTAGAATCGCAGCCCAGATTGAATATATCTCACTATTAATTAGAGATCGGCCCAAACCAAAGACGTCTGTTTGATCCCTCCCTCCCTCTGGAATCTTTTCTTGCCGGGGAAAAATTGCTCGGTGCTGGCTGGAGGATTGACCATTGTGCTGTGCAGAAACTTTTGTGGTTTCCAAACGTGTTTCATTCTCCTCTGGAATTAAACCAAAAAATCCTTCTAAGCATCTGTGAACCTTCTGCATGTAAAGGATTTCTCTCCTTCTCTCAAGTTCATTCTTGCCTATAAATCCATCCCACTGAGACCTCTATCAAACCCCGTATTTTTGTGTGTGTGAAAAGTTTTGGTTTCAAGAATACAAAGCTTTTATCAGTTTGCCACCTACTTCCAAACTGCTGACCTGGCAAAGGTGGATTGGGAGTGATGCAGATTTGAAACACTCATCACATTGTACGTTAACGATGTTAGACTAATGAAAATGTTCTGTTTTACTGCCTACTAATATTCAGTATGCCAGTTTCATACTTATATTGAAACGTGGATGAGGAAAAGTCGTAAGTTTAATCTGGCAATAAAAGAAAGATAACCAACCAGTAAAAAGTTTTGTAACTTAGATTGGGATCTGGCCAATCAATCTCCTCCTAGTTTTATCCAGTACTTGATGAATGGCTTTCAAGTAGATATTAGATTGGGGAAGGTGGAAAGGGAGCTGTACAGCTGATGCAATGGGATGGTTTCAGTGCGTGAGCTTTGAGCCAACAGTGTTATTCCATGGTACCTGTGTCAGATTGTTTCATAATTGTGGCTAACAGTATTGATCTCTGGTAATACTTTGCTTTTGAGAAAAACTGAGGGGCATGCTAAGCAAACATTAGAGTTTGTCTTTCTGTTTCCTTTTATCTTTGGCCTGCAGTGGTGGAGAGCCGAGGAGGGATCATGGACAGCATACAGAGATTTTCAAACCTGCCAACATATCTCCCCGTGAGCTATCACATCTGCAACGCTGATATTTTCTTCTTCCTCAAAGAAGCCAACCAGGATATCATGAGGAACTCCAGTTTGCAGTCTAGGGTGGATTCATTCTTTATATACAAAACCAAACTGCCACCCGTCCTAAATGCCACGTATGGACCCTTTTCTGTTGAACAGGCTGTTCCCTTGGACCTCATGCTGACTTCTGCATCTTTTGGTTTCACAAATAAATTCACTTTTAACTGGAAATTAAAATCTCACATAATCGACAGCTCAATCTATTCCAACAAACCTAAAATACAAACCTTGTTCTATATTGCGGGGAAGGACTGGGATGACTATAATTCTGCGGAGAGGTTGCCTTGTGTGAAGATGTTTGCATTCCTGGAGTCTAGAGAAGTTGTGGCCAGCTGTAGATTGACAGGTCATCTAGGATTATGCGTTGCGGAGCTGGAATTATCTCCTAGCTGGTTCAGCTCCCCTCCACCCCTGGTTTCAGAGGAAACAGACTCCCTGGAAGGGATTACTGTGGAGCTCTTCTATAAGATTTATACAGCAGATGGGGAATGTTCTCCAGAGGATGCAAAATGGGAAAACAATATCCATACAGGTCAAGATAATGAACACAAGGCTTTGTCAGCTATGGAGAGGATTGGTAGCATCATTGTTTACCCAAATCAAGACAAATTAAGACAGTCTTCGCTGAGGCTAGATGAAAACATCGTTATTCGCTTACCACTCAACCCGGTCAGAGAAGGTGATGTCGTGACCTTTCATATTTCCCTGGCTGATGACTCCCTAGCAGACCAGTTTGTGTTAAGGTAAGTGAATTTTTGAAGTGCTGTATGCTGAAGAGTCTACAAATAGGGACAAATTGATGTCAGGTGTAATTTCAGTGTTTTCCTGAGAGAACTTAAACGTTTCCTCTCCAAGCAGGGAAAACTATAAATAGTTTTGAATTATCTGTGTGGATGACATTTTTAGAACATGGGAATTTATTTTAAAGTATGAGCTATGAATGTTTGTATGATTTTTTTTTTGTTTGTTTTAATTCTATTTGCTTCTAGTCATAATTCTGCCTCTTAAATTATGCCTCTGTAAGTCAGCCAGGGTAACTGATGCAAACCATTTTGCTAGACAGTTTGCAGGAGGGTTTTCCATTTCTTTGGTGAAGCTTCCTCTCTTTTTATCAACTTTTTTATCATCTTTCCAAAGTATATGGGATACATCTTGCACAGGTCATATGTGGTGAGGAACTATTTTGCTGCATTGTACGGAGGAGAGTTGAGAGGTGAGAAAATGAGACGTGCCTCAGCTTGCGTAGGAAGTCTTTGGCAGGGCTAGGATTTGGGTACAAACTTTGCAAGTTGTCTTTGGTTTTTCTGTAAGACCGCCCATCCTGCTTCCTCAAGCTTTTGACTGCTTGTTGTGTGGCCCATTTTTGTTTTAAGTTTAGAGACTTTCTGGTGACCTTTACTTGTGAATCTGCCTGTAATAGGAGAATTCAGGCATTTCTAACCACCTCGAGGGTTAGTGCTGTGTATCTGTTGTGTCCTTAGCTGTCAGACTGTGGGTTCAGAGCTGCATAGAGACCAAATTCAGAGAGAAATGTGAGCCAGGCTGGGGGGAATAAAAGGGCCAAAAGGTAATTGGAAAGTGTCATATGCTGTGAGAATGTGAGACACTTGGGAAAGAAGGAGTTGCAGCCTGCACTAGCAACCCTCAAAACGGATTCGTGCCGTACTTCTAACTTTTTGATCCGAGAACGATGGGAGCAGAACATGACAGTAGTGCACTTTGGGGACAGATGTTGAGAAAACAAACAGCAAACCTTATGCAGCACTTTCAAATCATTGAACGTTTGTGAAATAACACATGCATATTAATAAACTTGCAGATTGTTGTGTGAATCAGGACAAGTCGCGCAGTGCACAGGCAGAGGGAAGGGAATGGTCCCCAATATCCCAAGCACTTCCATCTGCTCAGAGTGTTGGTGTGTAAGAAATGTCATAAGGTTGAACCAGACTTTAAAGCGTTTGGGCCAGGAAGGGTCTTCTTATAAACCCAACTTATTCTGGCCTTTACCTGGCTTTACTGGCTTTTCTTCATTAAACACAGTTTTGGACAGCATCCACTGTCAGCAGATGGCCCAGCCTCGTGGAGCAGTCAGATTTCGGCAGTTGAGTTTTGATCCTCAGTGCTATAGCAAAGAGATGATGGAATTTGCCTAAAGATCTGCAAGGATTCAACATCAGCTCTTAATTCTCAGGTTTTTGTTCTCTTTGCCACACCACAGATAAAATTCCCTAGGAAATAACCTAAGATGCAGATGTTTTCTTTCCACTGGAATTTCTAAAATAACATCTACCTTGTAACAAACAGACTGCGTGTAGAGTTGTGATATTTCTGCTGTCCAGGAAAGCACCAAAAACTTGTTGCAGAAATAGTTTTGAAATGCTCTCTTTCAAAAGCAAAATAGTTTCTGGAAGTGCTGAGCAGAGTAACTACCCTGGGGTTTCAAGGAAGCTCAAACTGGGGGAGTCAAGAGCCTCCAAACTGGCAAGCGCCAGGATGAGCCACAAGAAGCTGGCTACCACCGAGACCTCGTCTTCTCCCACAGGCCCCCATGACTTGCATGTCTCCAGCTGTTAGGTAGGAGTCACTTTGCGGTGCTTTCCTGGCACACGGAGCGTGCATCTCGCTGCTTCCGAGCTGCTGGGGAGGCAGTCAGGTTTCCATGGGGATTTCTTCCTTTAAAAAATGTGTGTGGAATCGGTTCATCTCCAGGAGATGTTTCTGTTACAATAAATCAGCATGTTTTACGTGCCCAGAAATATTTCCTTCAAAAATTCACTATCGGCTCTATATAGTCTAGCCTGTCTGGTCTTCTATTTGGCCTTGCTTGCATTGTGCTTTTCATCAGGGAAACTGCAAGTATTTTTATTTAACCTTCAGTTGAATGCTGAAAGTAAGAGGCAAAATACAATTTTGCTGATGGTTCAGCCATCCTCCAGGATGGAGAGCATCAGCAACTGTTGCTATGATTATTTTGAATGACATATGTGGAGCCCATGGAGAGATTATTCAGCTGAAGTTTACACAGTAGGCAGGGAATTATGCTGAGGGAAATACAATGACTGAGCGCCTGCATCTAATTTATGCAGTTTCCCTCACAGGCTTTCCCTGTTTTTCAGCTCAATGCTAATGTCCATAAAAACCCAGAAGGTTTTTACATACATAGAATTTCTGTGTGTTATAGCCAGAGAAAAATACATTGAAGTGAATGTTTGCCTTGGGAAATATATTTTTGCCTAATATAACTGATTGTTTTTAATCATACCAGTTATAAGTGTAGCGGGGTGAACTGCAGTCTGGCTCATATGAGACAATAGATCAAAATCAAGTCATTCTCAACACAGCATTTGATGCCGACCTTGAGCTCTGACAGTATGCAAAAAACCAGATATGCTCAATTTTATGTGCCTCTTTACTATGTCATGCTGTGTTGTGTAGTATTTTATTTTATCTTGGATTTTGTTCTAGCAAAACTGACTGCAGCTCTCATACGATAGCAGATTCTTCCTCATTTTGGTAAAAATTGGGATTCTTAAACAAGCTTTCAAACTGAAAAGCAATTGGAAACAGTTTCTTGATTCAGCAGTCTGCTGCGCTGAAAGATGCTTGTTAAACGCCGTCCTTCCAGTAATGTCACTTACAGGGCCATGCTGCAGGTTGTATTGATGCTCCAGCTATTGCTTCCAGTCCCTTTCATCAGTCCAAACTGGTTTGCTCTGCTTAAGCTAAGTCTTGGTTCTTTGTTTTCATTCAATAACTAGAATTTAAGATTGAGTTGGAGCTCTGGTTGTGCTGTGGTCCCAGGAATTTCTTTCTTTTCATACTGCAATCCAGCCAGCGTGGCTTGGTGTAGCTGACGGACCCGGATATGTCAAGGGGCAGAATTTGGAGGCTAAGCGTGCGTGTAATGCTTTTGCTGTGCCTGACAGTCGTATTGCTCGCTTTGTTGACAGATGACCTATACATGTGTGCAATGAAGTTCTTAAGACACTGGAGATTAATTTTTGGTTTTGCTGGTCTGGTCTGGTCTGGTCTGTAAAATTTACCATCTGTGAACATAAATTTTGCTCATTATGTTATGTGGGTTGCCACTAAACATAGTTTAACCATAAAGACAGGTGAAATGGGCTATGTTGCCATGATTAAACCTTTTTATGAGATACCTAGTTTAAAAAAAAAAAGGAAAAATGATGCACAGCTTTGAGATTCCAGCAGGACTAATGTATGCACCAGTGTCACAAATTTTCAGGCACCTTTTGTCTTTGATGCACAGGAGTATCTGTTACCTTCTCTACTGACAAACTTAGGTGAAACATAGTAAATGAGGAAAGATGGAAATCATGACTAAAGAACAGGAAACACTAACTTTTATGCTATTTACTAAACTGAACAAGTCTCCTGATATACATGGAGAAGTTATAAAAGAGGCAGGAGAAAACAATTCTTGCTTAACTGGAAGGAAGCAATGGAAATCTCATCCGATAGCACTGGGAATAGCTTGCGTTTCTTTTGTGGTGTATGTTATTGTTTAACTCTATCTTGAGACTCAAAGGGTGTATTTAAAAGAAAAATGGGGGTCATTTTGCACAGCAGGAAAGCGCTTAATGGAATAAATGGACAATCGCCCCTCAGTTATAGGAAAGAAACCAGGACACTCTCATTATAAATAAATGGTAGGATTTTGTCCCGTTTACCAAGTCTCCCCATTTAAATAGTGAGTGAGGATGTGCTGGTAATGAAGGCTGAGCACTAATACCGATTTGTCGAGTCACAGACAAAAAGGGGGTTTGTCGGCATTTGTTACACGTCCCTAACACGAACAACCCATCCTTCTTTTATCCCCAATCAGAATAGAAACGGAGATTGGAGATATTCCAGGAATAATAGTGAGGGACTGTAACCAGGTAATGAATCCCACGCCAGAGAAATGAAAGCGGCTGCGGTCAGGAGGTGGCCCTCTGTCTAGAGGGGAATGGTGGGACCGTGCAAAGAAACCTCGCTGTCGTTCGGTGCCTAGGCAACCTCAGGGAAAAGGATTATCCGCTTCTCCCTGCCATGCTCCACATATTGCAGGGCAAAGATTACTTTCTGATTTTTGGATGAACCAGTACAAGGTGTAATACACGCCTGTTGCCTTTTACTGATTATTCTCACTAGGAAAAATGATATTAAGGATTTATATTAATAAACATATATCCATATGGAGGAGGTTATGTCTCCTGCTAAGGAATAAAAATTGCACAGGCCATTAGAACTGACTTACAAGGCTTCTGCGTTAATAATGAAAGATCTGTAGAAGTCTGAGCAGTCGTCTAGAAGGCCAGAAAAAGATCATTAAGAGGATGTCTCCTGCCAATAGCTGCCAAGAGCAACCAAGGGAAAGAAAACAGAAGATTTTAGATCTGGAAATGCATAGAAAATGAGAGAATACAGACTGGGGGGAATGCAGGCTGGCTGCGTGTGAAGAGAGGCTCCGTGTGGCCTTCATCGCTTGTAACCAAGCTAGTATGGATGGGGAAGCAGAGTAGGATTATTACTGGATAGAGAAATGAATGATTAACAGAAACATCATTTTAGGATGAAAATTCAGCAGAAGTGAAAGTGTTGAGAAAGGGAAAAAATATATTTCTGAAATTAATCAGAAATGCTAGTTCAGATTTAGAAATAATTACAGAATTAAAGCCTTACTGGCAACTTGGGAATATTTGTTTTTTACCCAGAATAAATGTTTAAATTTGTTATTTCTCTCTTTTCTTTGAATGTATATTGAACTAAATGTAAAATATGAAATAGTAATATGTAATATTAATAACAAATATCAAGCATTGCAAAGTCTGGAAACACCAGAGATGTCTTTGCAGCCTTAACTCAGTCCCCATGTATGTATGCATTATAACATGTTCCTCAAAGACAAATCCACACTATTTATTTTCAAGATCTCCCGCTTCATTCGATGCCTGCATTGTCTTCCTCCCACTGTTTTCTTTTGTTTTTGTCACTGAACGGGAAAGGGAGTAACATCCTTTCAGGACACTCCTGTGAAGCCTGGGGGAGCTGTCACCAGAATTTTTTTTTAGCTTGGATAAGCCATTTCTATAAATTCTCTTTCAGAAAGGGCTGAACCATGCTTCTGTTTTTCTCATTTCTATTTGAGAAAGGCACGTGGCCCAGAAAAAGTGGCTTCAGCTGATGAAAGCCTGGCATGGTGGTATGGGGTTATAAATTTCAGAAGGATGTTGTATGAAGTAGTTAGACCTGAATCGGTGTTGACTGAAGTGAAAAATGCATCCTCCTGTACCTCCCTGGGTACCTGCAGGCAGTGCATGGCTGTGCTGCACCCACGTGCCCGAGCCAACCCGCCCTGGCAGCAGTCGTACCACACTGCCAGGCTTTCTCTCATTTTCATGTGCTTTAAGATAACCTTTTCTGCCCTAGCCACACTGGAGAGGGCGAAGAAAAGAAACTCTCTCATACAGTCTTAAAAACAGTTAAAAATGACCAAAAATAATAGCTCCTTCGTAGGGCTCAAGCAGCCCTAAAAGCTTAAAAACCAGTGGATATCTGACAGTGAATAAATGACCCAGTGAATCCTGAAAGACCCTGCAAAACTACAGTCAATAAAGCTTTTTAATGGAATTTTAGATAAAGGTCAACTATCTGCTAAAATAATCAGCCGTCTGCGATCGCTCTTCATAGGAATACACCAGGCAGAGCACAGCCCCACGCGACAGCGAGAAGCTCTTGATAGTTGTTGGATATTGGCTTTGAAGCACTTCCAAATGGGATTGCAGCGTAGTGGTGATAAACCACGCTTTTTTTTATTGTGACATTTTCTGACGATGACTTCTCTCGCCCTGCAAAAGGGGACCAGAATGTGCCGCTTTGTCCAGAAACACAACTGCTCATTACTGCGGCGTTATTAAGGTGTTGGTAAGGTAAGGGAAGGTGATACAGGGATGAGAGCTGTGATGCTGAGTTAGGGTGACTGTGGCAAGTGTCCCTGCTGTCGGTCCCTTCCCTTGCCCTCAGCAGCACTGGCTTAGGGAAGTTGCCTTCTCCATGGGAGCAGGGAATGTTTCTAAGAGTTGGAGGGGAGGAGCTGACCAAAATACAGAATTAGATTAATTAAAAATATTTAGTCTCTGGGTGTATTTCACCAGGGTGTTTTTTTACTGAAGGTGAATAATTTGACTGCAAGTTATCTTTAATTTTGACAGTTTGGGGATATTTCACATTTATGGTGGGGGGACACTGAATAGAGCTGGAGTGAAACAAGAACCCACTTTCTGTTGGAAAAAGGTGTTTGATTTGCCTTGAAACCCCACTTTTTCTTCCATTTGAGTCCTGCCAGCAGCACAGCTCTCTCATTCATCTGCCCCTCTGCATCTGTGAGCACGAAGGGATGTGGCAATGTTATGTAAATGAATTTGCTGTATCTCCCATTCAGAACTATAAAGTGGAAAAAAAGAGAGTTATGTTGGTTTCAAGTCAGTTGGTGAGTGAGCAGGCATCTTGTCTCTGCAGGATGAAGTGCAAGTGGGTAAGCAGTGCTGTGTGTAACTGGTGGCAGTGCATCTTGTTCGACACATCGGATCGTTTTGCACGTGTGTGACAAATAAGGTTTATAATAGGAGCCCCAACAACCTCTTGTCTGCCCGCGTGTTAGCAGGCACTGCTACACTCTGCAAACAGAGATGATGTGAAAAGCGTTTCCCATGGATTTGGAAGGTGCCAATATGCCCTGTGACTTGACACAAACTCAGCCTTGTTGACGGTAATGGAAAGAGATTTTACATTTTTAAATGGCTCGGGTTCTACAAGCTTGTTCCTAGGCTGATCCCCATCTCCGAAAGCTTTGACATGACAGCTCCGGCTAATTAACTCCAGCCAGCTTCTGCACAACTCAGCGCTTGCGTCGGGGCCGGGTGCGGATCTGCAGAGCCCTGTCAGCAGATGTGGCACGGCACAGTTGTGCTGAAAGCAGGGTATGAGCCGCGGTTAAAATGCTTGTGATGCAGAGCCTGCCTGGGAAGGAGGCAAGTGGATTTTGGAGGAGACCACCACTAAAAGGACACCCTTGGTTTTGTTGCATCTGCTCAGACTCCCTCTATGCAATGTGAAGGTGCGCTGGTGGTGAGCCCCCTTGGATGAGGAGCTGCATCTAAGGGGATGCCGAAGGGCATCCCAGTCTGCACAGGCATTGCCACTGCCAGTCTCCAAATCCTTCTTTTGCTGGGGGCTATCCTGTCTGTAGTTATTGCCTTGCAGGGAAAGCCGAAGACAGAATTAGGAGTGGAGTTTTGCCTGTGAGCACTTGGCTCTGAGTTCAGTTACCTCTGTTAATGAACACAAAGTTGCCTTCAAGTGACAAAAATACTTAAATACAGTGTCACAAAGAGTAATTTAAGGAAGACAGCTGCACGATAAAGATAAACATTTTCTTTGTCCTTTTTTTTTTTTTTTCCCCCCTTTTTTACCTTGTACTCGGGTTGGGAACACAGGTCAGAAGAGGTTCCTGTCTTTGAGTGATCATTTCAAGTTCAGGGACACATTGTGGCTTTCTGTGAACTGTGTGTCCTAGTGAGCGAGTCCTTGGCAGGGAGCCTGGGGGGAGGTCTTTGTTTTGGACAATATGCTGAGTGGTCCCTGCTTTGTGCTGCCAGACAATGATGGCATTGATCAGCTTCTTGTACCTCTCTTCATTAGCTGGCAGTGCAGTAAATCACGGTCTTGTTTAAACAAGTCAGACACAACAGTGATTCGGTCCTTGATGCAGTTACTTCTAGTGTTTAACGAATACTATTAAAATAAAAGTATAAAAATGTGTCTACTTTGAAATTTACTTTCTTCCTGAGATAAATGGTTTGGGCTGTGCATTGCTGTCATTTTATCTTGGTAAAAAACAGATTACTGTCCCACGAAGCTGATGAAGTATTGCTTTGAGTGAGCACATTGATCTCAATTTCTTCATATTCCCGCTGATGCAACAGAGCGTTGCTTTCATCCTTGTGTTTACCCATAAGTTTTTGCACGTCTGATACAAGAAGACCAGTGTGACTTTTCGCTGACAGCTTTGTGGAGGGAGGACTTTCGGAACAATCAGGAGACGGAATATTGCAAGAAAATTGTCAGCGTATCTTCTTGTGTTGGGTGCTCCTCCTGCACCCCACGCAATTTATGTCAATAAAGGACTTGTAAGAAAATCTGGTTTTGGACAAAGCAGAGCAGGGACCTGTGTTTTGTTTGAGGTATTTAATGCTTCAGATAGCTGTACTTGGCCAGGGTATGAAAGACATCATATTAACAAAGTTATTGGATCCCGGATGAATCAAAAGAGCTGCAGGAGAAGAAAACAGTGACAAATGAGTCTGCCATCCCGAGGCACAGCAAATGGTGCTTACAGTTAAAGCTATTTCACTTCTTGCACCGTTCGGCCGCGAGCCCTCCAATGCTGCGTGGGCAGTGGCAGCGGGGCAGCATGGGGAAGGTGATGCTTCATGCTGGCAGCACTGGAGAAGACCCCCTGCAGTGGGGCCAGTGTTGCTTCGCATGGGAGTGCAGCAATGGCAGCTCTTCTTGAGCTTCCCAGAGCCAGGGGAGCTGCTCCTGTGTGGCTGGGTTCATCTCTCACCTCCCCCCCAGCTTTCAGTTGCCTCTTAAAAGCCCCTTGCCCTGAGCAGTGCTGGGTGTCAGTGCCCTGGGTGGGGCAGTGCTTCGTCCTGCATTGACAGTTATGTACGACTACAGGAGAGGAAAACGTCTCTAAAATATATTCTCCTTAGGATCCCTGCAGAGCTGCTGTGGATGTTCCCAGCAGAGGAGGAACTGGTGAGAGCAGCAGTATTTCCAGGGGTAGCCCAGTGAGGAGGGTGCCGTGGGGAGGGCTGTATTCAAGCAGCGCCGTGTTTGTGGGGCAAATTTTCCACCCTTATCACTCTGAGCCATAAGGCATGGCTCCACCAGGGCTCCCTCTGCTCCTGCCATGCTTTTGTTCCTCGCTAGTACCAACATGGACCTTCTCCTTCCTGCTACATCCTTTTTAAAATTTTCCTGCCAAGTGAACTTTCTCAGTTGCTTTTTTTCTCACTGTGTGGCCCAAGTCTTTGTGGTATTACTGAAGGAGTCGTCAAATGCATTTTCACTGAATCCCCATCTCTAATTGCGCCGGTCCTAGAAGACAGCAAGTGGGAAAGGAAGAGAAGCAGAAATGTGGGATAGACGGTTCCTTGTTCATGGGCTTTCCAAGCATCTGCTCAAGTTAATGAGGGTCTGGGCAAGAAATGTGCCAAGCGGTCACAGGAAGCCCACGTATGAGCGCTTTGATGCAGATCCCTGGTGGAAGACGGTGATAAAATACACCAAGTGATGCTTGGGGACAGTCTGAAAAGTTTGGCCCGTGCTGGGAGGTGGCAGAGGGTGAGGGAGAAGTGGTAGCAGACTGTGAGAATCTGGACTAGGATCCAAATGCATTGTGAGTTTTGGGTTGTTTTGGATCTGGGAGTTTGGCTCTGGCCCATCTCTAATTTAATTTGCCTGGCCAGAGTCTTCTCTCGCTTACACAGAAAAGAGGGGTGATTTAATTGACTTCCGTAGAGTTGCTTAGGATTTGCGCCAGTAAAACTACTTGAATTTGGTTCTGTGGAAGGCACGCGTGTGTGCCAATGTTCTGGCTTCGTATTCCTGATAATTACTGTGAAATTTGTTAGGGGCAGTAGTAACCCTGGGTGGGTAGGACACAGATGGATAGCAAATGGTCATGTTTTGGGTACTGTTTTTAATGACATACAGTAACACTAGTAGTACAGTCTTAATTATGGCATTTCCTGCTGTTATGTCCATAACGTGGCAAAAGTACCTATACTCTTCAGCTCAGATGACTTTTGACTCATTTGCCAAAGCTAATAACCCTTAAAAATAATTTAAACCTTTTCAGAAGTATTTCACTGATGCTCTTGGGACCAGTAGTCCTGTATTTGTTATGGAGCAGATACAGAATGAATAGCAGTACTGTGGACTCCCTCAAACAGCGACCTTATGTGAGATGTAGTGATTACAGCAATTAAATCCTCTTTGCCAAGGCAACCAGGGCTTTATTTCAAACTGAAGTTAGGTTTTTTTCCCCACATGAATCTCTTCTGTATGCATTATTCATTTTTCTTTGGAACATTTAGCCTGTACGAGTTGCATGAGCTCAAATTTAGTATTATTATTTATTAATTATTGCATTGAGGTAACGTCTAGCACAGCCTGCCTCAAGGGGTCAGAGAGCACAGAGCTCCCCCGTGCAGCCAGAGGCAGAACAAGGCCATAACCCTTGTCTCGGGGTTGGGGTTGAAGACTTAACAGCATTTCTAGAACAACTTGCGAAGAGTTTGCATCTGCTTTTTGCTTGACTCCGTAACATATGCCAAGGAAGTTTTGGGCATTTTTGGTCCAGCGGATGTGTAAACCGTACGCTTAAACCATACTCTTGACAATACTCTTAAACCTTTTTTCTTAAGTATTTGAAAAAAAGTAGGTCTCGTCAGCCCAGGCTTTCTAAGTCCAACTACATTTGGGTGACTTGAACACTGAACTTCTCATCATGCTGGCTCTTGCTTGGAGAGGGGAAGATCAGTGATCAGAAATGATGGTTAAGATGGAATGTTTTCATAAAGAATTTTGGAAATTCTAGCTTAGAATGGATTTTCAATTCCTTGTTTTTAGAAGAAAAAATGTTAAAGGAGTGCCTCTAGCCCTTGTCTTGTATTTGCTACATCCTCATTTTAGATTAAGTGAGTTCATTGTCTGTTTCTGCTTTATATAAATAGCATCTCGATTGACAAGAAAACTAAAATGATTCTTTTTTAAATCTATACTGCTCTCCTAAGAAATCTACATTCATTATTCCTGGGATGACTGAAAGATTTACAATAGTTTATAATCTAGTATCTTTTCATTCTTCTTCTTGGTATTATTAATCACCTTGTCATAAAATGTCAGGAGAACTTTGTTCAGCTTGCATGATTCGGGCTGAGAAAGCCATACTTTAATATTAATGTTTCTTAGGAAATTGGGTAGGTATCTTTGCATTCTGGGAACCATAAAATGGATGAATGATGTCCTTTGACTAGACATTAGGTGCTTACAGGATGCTGAATTGAAGAATGGTTGAAAGAAACCTGCAGGTGTACCAACTTGGAAAGAAGAACGACCATGCAAAGCAGATCTGGTTCTACCTTGCTTGTAGATGTCTGAAATGACGAGTACCACGGAGGCTGGTGTTTGTGGTTGATCCTTCTCTGTGTTAGTGCCGGATGGCTGTCCTGGTGTGGCCATGTTGATGGTGGTGTCTCTTTGATGACATGAAACCCAGGTCCCAATTATTTGGTCATTTAAAGATTCCGGGTTGCATTTCACAAGCCCAGAGGCAGTCCACCAGGATCCTGGCTGGGTTTCAGCTTCAGTAATTACAACTTGCCAGCACAGATTCTCTCTGCCTCTTAAATCACATTCACTATTTTTCATTTCCTCTGCTAAAGTGCTGTGTCCCCCACGCTGTTTTGGTGATAATAGTCGTAATGCTTAGCCTACTCACGTAACGTTATTTTATCTGTAACGTCTCACGGTGTTTTTACAAGAAACAGACGTTTGTCATTGCTTTCATTTCACAAATTACTTTTTTTTATTGCTCACGTTCCAGTGATACACCTCGAATATGAGATGTTTTCCAAAAAGGTGGAAGGTAATGCCCCTTCTACCCCAAAACTGTTATTTTTGAATGAGGACTGTGGGGCCGAGGAGATGTTCCTGCCCTTTCTGTTAGCTCTCTTACCAGGGCAAATGCCTTTGGGATGGCAAAAAGAGTCCCCACCACAAGGGTGGTGAGTTTAGTGGGCATGGAGGTGCCATCCCGTGTGTGCATCCTGTGCTGCAACCCCCGCCCCCCAAAAGGTGATGGATGCCCAGTCCATCTTCCCTGGGGCTCTGCCCCTCCGGCTGTCCCCCAGAGACCCGGTCTGTTCCCAGCCCACCCGGATCCTCTCCGTCCCTGCCCTCCACGCAGGGGGGGACGCGGGACGGCTGCACAGACTCGGCTCTGCGCAGGCCAGGAGAGGGCAGAGCCCACTTGGGTCTGAGGCAGAAAACCCAGGCAAAAGTCATCAGCAGGTGGGGAGGGGAATGATTTTGGGCAAGGATGGGCTCGGTGCTGGCGCAGGTGCCCCGGCTGGGGTGGGAAGCGACTTCACCGGCTGTGACCCCCCTGTACGGGCTCAGCCCACCCCTCAAAAGCGCCTCACTGGGGGAGCTTTAGCAACTTGTTCACCCAGTGTTGCAAACCCTCTGCAAAGGGCTGGAGTCCTGGCAGCCCAGAAGGCTCCCCCGGGAGTTATTCCTTACTGAAGAGGAGCCGGTCTCTGCTGGGGTGTCCTCCACGCACCAGGCTGTGGATGACGGCAGCGTGCTCAGGTGTGCAGTCTTGCTACCCAAAACTGAAATGCACGTAACATGGTTTTTTCTTTCTTTGTTGGTTTTCTTTTTCTTTCCTTCCCTTCCTTAAATGATTTTTGAAGGCTGTGCAGTTTTTTTTCAGGAACGCACTATGTGCCTTCTGTGTGCATTGCAAACGCGCTTCCCAAAGTGAACTTCTCTGCTGTCTGTAGGTTTAGAGTCTAAATGAGCTTGCCTCTTCGCAGAGCAACTTTCTTTTTGGACTTGAAAAACAATGGCAATGTAGTTAATGTTCAGCCTGACAGAGTCTTAGCAAACATATTAAGGGCTTCATTTAATAAAATCATATTTCACTTCCATAGACAAGAAGCAGAATAGAGCTGAGTCTTTTTTAATGAATAAAGTCCTTAGTGAGGCACTTGCAATCTTTCTTTATGTGAGGCTCATTCTCAGCTTTTTATTTTAGGAGCCAGGGAGATTTAGTGCAGCATTTTCTAAATTGTCGTGCTTCCTCTGGAACAGAATGGAAAGGGAAATGTATCTTAACCAGACGTGAAACAAAAATGTGGTTTTTCCCAAAAGAAAAGTTAAACATTTGCAAGAAAAATGTTCTTCACGTAAATTTCAATTCTGTTAAAACCACATTTTCTGTCAGAAAATAATGGTACTGGATGAGCTTTAGTAATAAACCAATTTGTGCGTACTATAGGAGTGGACTTTTTCGGTCTTTTGTTGTAAGCCATGCTGGAAGGGCTACCACTGGGCTAAAAGAGCACAGACGCTTTCACACTGGGATTTGTCTACTTGAATTATGTGAATAACTCCATTGAAACACGACCGGGAAAAAATTAATCGTGTGAGTTATTATGAAAATGTTGCTTTTTACTCCATTCAGCGATGTTGGAGCAGCTCCATGTATTTTGCCCTCAGATTTTTTTTTTTTTTTTTTTTTTCTTAAATACCCTCTTTGCCCAGTGCCTGGATTGTACCGCCCGCCGAGCCTGCGACAGCAGACTCCCCATTCCTGGGTAGCTGGACTGCTGCTGCTAAGGAGGAGCAGCAACGGGCCGGGCGTGCGCTGCTTTCCCAGGGCACCGGGGCTGCACGGTGCTCTCCTTTCCTCCATTGATCCAATTTGTTGACATCAGCAGGTGCACCAAAGCGTGCAAATTTAAAATTTGCTTTGAGGAAAATTGAGTGACGTTTTTCCCTGAAATGAGCTGTTTCGCTGAGCATTGCTGCCAGCTAGCTTGCTTGGGAGAATATTTGCAGAAATGGAATGCAAAAGTGGTACAAACGCAGCCAAATTGAATACATTTACAGATGTAAAAGGCTTGGCTTTTTTTAGGCTTGCAAAACTCTCTGGGGTGAGGACTGTCACTTTGCGTAGCTTTCATGGCATCTTACATATTAGGTCCCTAAACACATTGGCCTTCAGGTGCCCCTGCAGCCTGATGGGTTTAATAGCGGTGACGGTGACAACGCTGGTGCCACCCAGCTTAAAGACCTGCAGGTTTCTAGGACAGTGCAGGTACCTTTTATCCTCTCCGGTCCAGAGTCAGTCATGCTTGATAACAGTGTGAAAATTGGATTTGTCAACTAGTAATCCCTCAGTGATCAATAATTAGTTGTAATTATGTGCTGTTTAAGTGCTACGGAGAGAAAATTGAAGTTTGTGGCCGGAGTAGGAATGAAGAATGGCAGGTGCACCAAGCCATTTGGTGTAAGAGAAATTCATTTAAAGACCTGAATTTGCACAAATAAGAGTGAGTTAAGCTGCCTTCTACAGCCGGGCCGTGTCAGAGAGCTGTAGGGCTTGTAGTGTTTAGGCTCAGCAGGCTAATATAGTCCTCACTGAGCTTGCTGACCGTAAAGCACCACAGCTTGAACAACAAGGAGGTTGACTTTTTTTTTATAGTCTCCCAAAAGCATGCCTGGTGTGAAATGTTATGAAAAAGCCCTTATTTGTGGGGAAATTCCCGTTGAAACTTCTACTGCATTTATAATCAAAGATCCTCCCCCCACCCTGGTTTAAATTTTTGTCTAAATCTATGTGCTAGGAGAAACTGAAGTCACTGCTTGGGACTATGCCATCCTTTTGCACTCTGCTTCGAAAGGTGCAAGCCTAGACATACAGTTTGGTTTTGGATGGAGGTCAAAAAGTCATTGTTCACTTCTGTTTGCTTTCTTCTCTGCTCAAAAGAGGACAACAGACCAAGTTTCCAGATGGACAGTAGTGTTATTCCAGCTGTGTCTGTGGAGCCTCTGAAAATCCAGTTGTGTGTGTCCTGGGATTTCTGTAGAGACTTTGAAGTTAACTCTGCCACCAGTAACTCTTCTAATTCAAGGAGCCAGAGAGGATCTTTGTCTCTTTAACTTTATACTCATGGGTGATGTCTGCTTCCTCATATATCTGATTGTCATTCTCTAAATAGACATGGAAAATTAAGCTGTTTAAGTGCAGGAGGTGGGAGTGAGATAGCTGGACTGGACTTATTACCCAGTGGTATGTGAGGAAAAGCCAGCAAAATTTATGGTTTCTGAAGGACCAGTGTGTTTTTAAGCTTCTTGTATTCCTACACTTCACAGCCAAGATTAGCAGACTGTTGACAGCCCATGATATATTTGCCATCACCTGGCTAGAGTCCGAAGCAAGTGATAAATTTTTAGTTTGAATGAGCTTGTGTGAAGTGCAATGACAGATATATTTGTGTTACTATGAGTATGTAGTATGTCCTATGGTTTGGAGATTTTGGTGCTATTCTTGGTGTGGCCTTGAGTGATTTGCTTGCTTTACTCGTGCTTCTCTTTCACCATCCAAGAAAAGATGGAGAAAATGACATATTCCTCATTTGCTGTGATGGCTCATTCTTTCTCTGCGATGTTGGAGCCTGACACAGGCTTGTATCATTTTCGTTGAGTTCAGTAAAGACTGTCTGCTGGCAGGAGGCAGTCAGCGCTCTGCAGAAAAGAATCCAACATCTCCAGTTGCTGCTGCTAAATTTCATATATCTTGGGTATATGTCACATGAACTTAGATTTAAAAACTTGGAGTGTTTTTGGAGTGATAATACTATACTCTGGGAAGATCCCTCTCCCAGAATACACATTCAATATGGGAGAAGGGATGGTATGAATCAATTTTGTCTTCACGTGACTGAACACCTAGACAAACTGAATTTGCATATTCTGGCACGGGGATAAAACCATAGTACTATATATTGGTGAACTCTATTCAAATGAAGAAGAAATAGAAATGATAGTTTATTGGATTCCCTCATCTTTATACTTTCTGGTGTCTATATTTATCTCAACAAAGTGAAATGTGTCTTCCCCAGGCCTTTTAAAAGGTCTCACATATATCGGCATTAATGGGATGTAGCTGCGTTGAAGCTGGTGGCTCTGCTGCTTGAGAAAAATCTCAGCCAGGTGCAGTGGCTTTGCTTGCAGTGGGAGGAGGAAGAGAAGTACAGTGGTACACTCCAAATCAGGGGCTTCTCTTTGATGGGGGAGCTGGAGCTGGCTACGGACTGCGCTGGAGATGTCATCCATGGCAGATCAGCGAGGGAACCGGTGGTACAAACAGTGTTTGAAGCCACTGCACAGTGTAGCTGAGAACTGGAAGGTCTGTTTTGGTCTAGAAATTGTCTGTCACTTGTAACAGCAGCTTTTATCGGCTTGAAAAACAGGATGTTTGAAAAGCAAGTAATTATTTTATTCTCTGGAACAGGAACATTGAATTTTCTCACCGAAGACCATTCAGAAATGTATGCATGCTAACTACTTCAGCTCTTCACTTGGAGGATAAAAGCAGAAGTTTCCAAGCCAGGTAATACACATCTGTTTGATGTGACTGCTGGGAGGAAGCAAACAGAGAAAAGAAATTTTCTGAGAAGGCTGCTGCGGCTGCCAGGGAGGAGAACGGACAGAAGTGCAGACTGCAGCACAAAGGCATTTGGGAGCAATTCCACTTGTGTGTGCAGCACAGGGAGTGTGGGCAGCCGGGAAGCTGTCCCTTCCCTTAGTCAGAGGAGGAAGCGGGGACCCGCTGCGGAGGGTATACACAGCACGTGTGGCAGGTGGACTCCTCTGGCGCCCCATGAGCTTTTGCTGTCTGCTTTCAGTGGCTGGCGTGCCAGGGGGGAGCTTGGCAAGGGTTCATTTTGGTGGAAAACAGTGCCCTGTAAGGGCATTTTACAGTACACGCGTATGCGGACTCCCCGAATCAGGCCTGATTAATGGATTTGGCCAGGAAACTGAAGGGAGTAGCTGGTTTGGGAAGTGGCACTGCTGTCTGTGCAAGTCTCCGTGGGAGCATCTGTGCCCTCCAAAGTGCCAAGGAGGGAACAGCAGCAATCTTACAAAGTGGGTAAAATAAGAAGCTCTGTATGTACAGTACGTACATATGTAAAAGACCAAAGCCCCCACCTCCACTGGGTTGGGTATTCATGCTGTTCTGGAGATAGGTTCAAACTATGTCTAGAAATGGGTCTTTCTGAATTTGAGAGCAGTTTAACAGTAGATTATAGCAAACAAAAAAATGTGAATATGCATAAGTAAGATGCATACTTTAAAATTCATGTCTTGTGGGTTTAGATTTCTTAGACATGTTTTCTGTGGTTTTAAACCCTGGATGCTTCCAAAGACCAAGAGATTTGGGGCCAAAAGTCCATCATGTTATAGGGCCTATGCCATTTTTACATCCCTTGGGGTGAAGGATACAGGAATTCATAGATTACAGGGGCCAATATTCTTTCTTTTAAGTGTAAGTATGCAAGGCAAATATATTTGAAACAAAGGAAGTGTCGATGTCTGTACACCCAGTTTACCTTGAAACAGCTTACTTGTTTATGTAAATTATTTTGCCTTTGTGTTGCCAACGTGGAGTTGGAGAGGGTGCTGGGAAAACCAGAAGAGGTCAGAGACCAGAATTAGCTTGAAAACGCAGATCACAGAATCATAGACTCGCCGGGGTTGGAAGGGACCTTTCAGACCCAGTCCAACCACCAACCGAACTCTGACAAAAATCATCACTAAACCATATCTCTAAGCACTACGTCTACCCGTCTTTTAAAAACATCCGGGGATGGTGCCTCAACCACTTCCCTGGGCAGCCTGTTCCAGTGCTTAATAACCCTTCCAGTGTAAAAATATTGTTGGTGGAGACTGAGAAGCATCAACAGGCAGGGAAGCTGCTCTTTCCATATCAAGGAATTTTTTTGCTTTTGTGCAGGCAGAGCAAGGAATTAAGCTTGGGCAAAAAGCTTGAGGGCTGTGTCTGTTCAGCAGTACCTTGCAAGTTGCCCCATGTGGAGCTGGAATCCTCTGTCTTGTTTGAGTGGAGCTGTGTTTCATGGGGGAGACAGGGGGCAGGAGGTGGAGCCCCTCTTCTTCGTGGTTGATTCTACCTCCATGGCCATTCTCTGCTGCCTGCCTCTCGGCTCAGCTACCCGCACACCCTCCCTCAAGGGTTAGAGACTCTCTGAAGCACCTCTGATGTGCTTAGACACCAAAACTGGCCGGCGTACCTCTCCCGCTGCAGAGTCGTGGTGCTGGCTTGCCTGTGGGGGGAGAGCAGATGTACAGCAAACGGACACTTGTATAACCCTATGCGCTTCTACGGTGTGGTTTCAACTGTTGGTTTGCCACGGGGAGCTGGAGAAGAAGAATTAGCTAATATAAATAGAAAGATGACATCCTCAAAAAGAGCGCCATTCAGCACACGTTGCTGGCTGGCCTCATGGTTCAGAGCCGATAAGCAAATCTGGCCTGAATCCTCTTGCAGCATTGTACAGTGGCACCAGCGTAGCAGAAGAATTGGCAATATCAGCAGAGGTGGATGTGATTTCTGCCACCCTTCCCCACAGCTCTGACTGCAGGAGCCTGGCTCTCAGTGGCAGAAACCTAGGGCCAAATTAATTGTGATTAATTTTGATTACGGACCATTCCCTTTGAAGTGACTCTCGAGATGAATTTGTCCCATGCGTGCTTTAAATGGCAAGTTGCTCAGAAGGGCTTCTGCTAATGCATCCTCCAGGTTTATTTCAAATAGCCTTTGTCTTTCTCTCAGCAATTGGTTCCTGGTACAAATGCAGACACTTTGCATTAATTCCCTGCAGGGCTTCTATGCCATATTTTTAGGCTTTTGAGTGGCATTGTGGAAAACATGAAAGCATTATGGTAATGATTAGGGACAATTCCTGTGTTCTTTATTCAGATATCAGTTAGGAAAAAAAAAATCTGTGATGCTTAATCATACAAAAATCGTACTAAGAACTCATTTAAGGGAGGTTTTGAGTGGGGACCTTGAGATTTGGCCCATAGCGCGTGATGGATTTTAACAACGGGTAGGTAGTGATTAGGTGGAAGAATGTAAGTATAAATGGTTGAAGTGCTGGAACGAAAAAAGAGTTAATAGTATTGTCCGTTCAACACCACAAGGAGCCGTTGCATATTATTACTCTTAAAGAAAAGGAAAGTACAATGAATGCACTTTTAAGCCAGTTCCTCCCACTGTTCTTTTCATTTGTTTGTGAATATTCTGTGTGACTGACTGAAGGCTTTGTCTGCTCTAGCGGGAGCCTCTAATAGCAGTGCAGAAGGTATGGCACAGCACCTTTTCTTATTTATTTATTTACTTACAAAAAGGAGTGTTTACAGAAAGCAGTGCTTTGACCCAGGCTTTTAGAAAAGCCACCTGTGCTTCACTCCTTGCAGCCCTCTGAAGGCTCACGTGTTGAGAAGCACTTCTCACCAGGAACAAACTGCCAGATGCATTCAAAATGGAAAATTTCTGATTGAAATGGGTATCTCGGAGCTTCCAGCTGCTGGCGACTCTATGGCAAAACAATTGCAACATTTGCCATTGCTTTGCAGAAGATGCTTATCTAACAATCAGGACAACGTTAAATATTTATTTGAAACTGGTTGGTTTTAAGTATTGAAGAGCACTGCTTTTTTCCCCTCTTTGTCTAATTAAAACTGAGTGAAGGGAGCCAGGGATCCTGTTTACCCACGTCATGAATGCTGAAGGTAGGTCGTTTAAGGGCCTTACAGGTCTCTGCAGAGTTAATAAAGATATCAGTTAGGCTTAGGTTCATTTGAAAGCCATATCTTGAGACCTTTCTAAACAAATGTGAAAATTTCAGAGGAGGGATCAGGAGCACAGGAAAACTGCAGATTTTTTTGCATTTGTGGACTGGGATTGAGAGCAGCAGGAACCTGCCCATTGCATGGCAGGCAGCAAGCCCCGAGGCTGGGGCACTGGCCAGGGGCTCAAACTTGAATTGAGCTGCTTCTTGTGCCAGTTTTCCTTGTCATCTTTCCCCATTTTCAGCAAGCGTAGACACTGACCTCCAGCTGTGCTACCTCCTGTCTCCTCTGTTCCCCCTCACGCTCTGTGGATGCGGAGTTTTGGGACTTTTTAGGTTCAAGGGGTGAAGAAGAGCTTTGCCCCTCGCCTGGTCTCCAGCTTCTCTTCCACTGCTTGTTCACGAGTCTCCAGCAAAGCTTTTTCTGACTCCACAACTGAACGTCTCAAATGCAGGGCTTTGGCTGCACAGTACTTCTTCTCCATGGGTGTGCCTGCAGACGGCTGCCATGGCGTGGGCTGATGGCAGTGGGAGAGAGAGGGACCGTCCACCTCTGTGTCCCAGAAAGTCCTGCACGTAGGTGGAGAGGCTCCTGGGTGCAGAAAGTCCTCTACCAACTAGCAAATGTGATTTTGAAAGTTATCCTTACAAGTCCTTCTGACAACTGTTCCTATTAGGAACTCAATCAGTACAGCATTGTGAATTCAGTCAAGTTTTCCCTTGACATGCTATGAATGTATTAAGTGATGAAATGTCAGTCAATCAAAGCAAATTTGCACTTATTCCAGAAAGAAATCTGAATATGTAGCTGTAGTAGCGGTGCCTGGGTGAGCAGGGACTCTCACAGTCCTTTTGCTCCATAATGAAAGTCCTGAAGAGCTGCGTGCACCTCCCAGCTCATGTAGTGGTAATACTGCCATAGCCAAATCCTTTCTCATTTCTAACCATTTTTGTCCAAGTTTGAATCCCGGTGTTTCTATGTGGTTGGTCCTGGTTTACAATTGCATGATTTAACTTAATCAGGGTCTTTGACTCCCCTGTCATATTTCCATGTACGCTTTGCAGAATTCTCTTCCCGAGCTGTAGAAGGCGATCAGGGATGAAAAGAGGGCCTTCTGGCATCCAGCAAATCTCTTCCTGTTTAAGCAAACCGCCTCTTGTCTTGAGTCACCTTGAAGAAATTAGGCTTTTCGGTAAACAAAAGGGAAAATCTGCTTAGTACGTTTTTGGTTTTGATTAAGACTGTAACTTCTATCAGGCTCTGCCGCTAATCTGCCTGGTGTAGAAATGACTACCTTCTAAAAAGCTGCAGCCCAAAATGAATTTCTGCAAATACATTCGCTCTTTGAAGAAACCCTGCTAAGGATGTGAAATCTGGGAATGCTGAGGCTGTTGGGAAGCTTGTCCAGCTCAGGAAGAAAGAACTGAGATGTAGCGTGTGCTGATGTGTGCTGGGGTTGAGTGTATTGGGGTTGTCAGTCGCCGACGTTGCAGCTGAGCTGGCACTAGTTTCCCTGCTGTGTGCCGCAGGACCCCGCGCTGGGGTCGCAGGGTGGGCGTCAAACTGAAATGCTGCCTCTCTCCAACCCTCTTCAAGTCCTTTCCTGGCAGGGAGATGACAAACCCATTGTCCTCGCCATGTGCTGATGTCTTCTGGCCGCTGAGCCATCAAAAATACACACCATCGTTTCCCAGATGAAACTTTTCTGATCTTTGTTTTCTGTAACATGTTCGCATTCATTGCTGCCCCTTCGGCGTGGCAGCGCCCGGCCGTGTGAGCCTTTCGCAACGCGTTGCTCTGCTCAGCGGCGCTCGATATCAACAGTGTCAAAAAGCAAGTCGAAGGCCCTGGGGTCTCCTCCTTGGCTTGTTGCAAGCCTGCGCACCTTGAGATTTTTCCACAGTTTTGTTTGTGCCAAAGAAAACTTCCATGGAAGGAAGAATCTCAGGATTTGGCTCTATAACCGTGCAGCCGACTTTGCTGCATAAATGCAGGGTGGTTTATCTGAGTGAGGGCTGCAGTGCTGGCTCCTTTCTGGGCCTCTTTTCTCCCTCGTTCGCCCTCCCTCTCCACAGTTTATAATGCATTTGGAGCTCTCTGAGGCTATTTCCGTAGTGTTGTGATTCATTGACAATTATACTATTTTAAATCTATTGTTTGTTTACTTTTCATAAAAGTCCCCAGCTTTAAAACTGCTTTTAAACCTTTATTTCATTCAAGCTTATATTGGTCTGCCGAAAAAAAAAAAAATCCTATGTACTTTTATTGTCTTTTAGCCACTACTTCATTATCCATTATATTTCAATACTTATTTATTACAAGGAATATAAATCTTGAAACATTCTGCAGAAAGCTAAATGAACTGCCAGCAGTAAATAGCATTTTTGATCAATTCAATAATTTTCTTTCTGTTTGCAAATCAATTGTAAAGATGCCTGAATTTTACAACTTTCGTTGCTATTTGAAATTATTCTGGAAAGAGGCTATTTGAATTGTTTCATAGGAGGTGGGCTTGCAGGATTTCATCTGATCAGCTATAAGCTTAGTGGTATTTCGTTAAGAGTAACTCTTCTGTTGATGTAGTACGCGTTGGCTGGCAGCACAGGCTCTCCTGATACACTGGCTTGCATGCGTTCTCTCTCTAGATCAGATTTTAACTGATTTGTAGGAACTAAATGAATCTCAGTGTCTGTGCTGTTTTATTCCGAACGTTGATAAAATTCCAGCCCTTTGTCATTGTGTGTGTTTTAAGATTCAAATTCTTTGTCTGCATTCAGATTGCATTTTTTTCCCCAGTATTTTCTAGCTATTCTTGATGGGTATGACCTGCTGCACCCATTTATTAGCCTGTTCTTTATAAATAGTCTTTAATATAGCACTCTCAGAAGCATATGCAACATACGAAAACCTGAAAACTCTTCTGCTAAGAGTAAATTTCCCTTCAAATTCACTTGTGCACAAGTTCTTAAGGTCAGCAAACTCTTGTTCCTTGTGAGATATTTAATGAAAGAGGGATTGGAACTAGATGATCTTTAAGGTCCCTTCCGACCCTGACAGTTCTGTGAAAATGAAATTTAAATGAATGGTCATCTGCTGAGACAGCATCTTACTAGAAATTTAGGATTGGAACTTACTGGTGCTTCGTGGCTGACATCTTTGTATGGTGGTCTTGGGGAATTCAAGGAGTCGGAGCATACTTTCTCCCCTTATGCAACACTTTACCTGGCTACATAAAAGTAATCTTACATCAAGTGTCATGTTCAGTGTAAATTGAGAGTGTGGAGGAGGCTGCACTTTTAAACCAGTGGCAGGAAATCACATTAAATTCAATGTAATTACATTGTTCTAGAAATGTGATTATGTGTTTCAACTACCAGCCTCCCACTGAATTACTTCAGATCAGTCTCAATCTGTGGAATGAAATCTACCTGATTTAGATGTAAAAGATGTAATAAATATGAAGAAATGCATTTTGCATTTATATTTTATATTCACCTGTGACTGTTTATTACATTTTCCAGATCTAGCCTCTCCCAATGCATATATCTTACCTGCTGCACGCAGGGAAATTCAACTTTTACTTCCCTTAATATCGATTTAGTCTTTGCAGCACCACGTGTATAATATTAGCTACTTAATTTCACGTAAAACTGCAGAGAGATCTTAACTGCAGGAGTGGTCTGTAAAGGATTTCCCCATGTGAAAATGAGATTAAATGTTCCCAGAAGTAAGTTCCACCTTGATTGTAATGGTACTGCTGAGGTTTCACAATTCTAAAAAATAAGAAAGAAGGATAATATTGGTATTTCTGATAGATGAGCTTTAGACTGTAGCTTGGAGGCCCGCTTTTTGAAGCCTACTGCTATGCTGACAGGCAAGGTGTTACACCTGAAAACAGTTGCGCCTGAAGTTAATTGAGGATGATAGCCTGACAGCGAAGAGTCAAGTCAGGAAGGCAACACCACCAGGAAAGAATGGAGCACTTTCTCAACGCCACTTAAAATCAAAGGAAGTCATCCGTATATTTAGTGATTTGTTTTGAATGATGCCTTTGTGATTTGAGCCTTTCATCAGCAAATCAGATAATTTATAGCCTATCAGATTAGAAAGCAATCTCGGGCCCAGTAATATACTGACTTCACTTTTAATATCCACAAGCTATTGACGTTAGTAATTGAGAATAAGCTTTTGTATCAGCAATTACTTGCACAGAAGATGTTGTCACTTTAATGCCTCAGTACTTGACTTTAGGATAAGGTCAGATATAGTGACAGTAATTGCCGGAGGAAATAATTACAATCACACAGGTATCAACAAACACCACCTTTGTGGGAGACTGGCCTGAAAGCGGAGCTCTAACTTGATGTTAGTGTTGCAATTAGAAAACAATTGTGATTTGTAGGTGCAAAACTCTGTCCACAAAAATATACTGCAGGTTTCTTGCTTTTCCCTTCTTTTTTCTTCTTTCCCTTTCATCCTTTGGTTCTTCTGTGGGAATAAGCATTCACCCAGTCATCGGAGCGGGCTGTGTTTCTCAGCTGTTTAGTCCCAGCAGCATCTCCTGTGTGCAGAGCGCCGCAAGGCTAGGTGATTCTTTGAGGGTGGAGAGTTTGATTTATGGATAAATCTTCTCCAGCTGTCTCTTTAACTTAAGTACAAGATAACTTTAAGCCTCCCTCCCCCACCTCCTTTCCACACGAAGTCTGGGTGAATGGGACTTCCCCTTAGGTTTAATGAGTCTTTGAATATCTCAGCAGTACAATCAAAACGACCCTGGAAATAAAGGTTTGCAGATGTAGAAGCTGCTCAGATGTGCCATGAAGATGAAATAGGGAGGAGCATAATTAATCTTTCTGTCTTCTTCAAGATGTGTTAAGATCAGACCAGGTCATTTTCTCTGAAGAGCTGGGGAGGAGCTGGAGGGGAAAAAGGGCTTGTCTCCAGGAATTAATCTCCTGGTGTCCAGGATTAGCCTCCTGAATTATGTCTGAAAGTGACTACTTTAGCAGAACAAGGAACGTTTATTCCATCTTGGTGCATTTTATAAACCATTTCAAATATAATTAAGACACCACCCCCACAACTCCCTCCCCCTGCCCCGATTATTTCTGGGTATTGATGGGTACATGATGGGTGACTTTATTTAATTAAAATTACTATCTTTTTGTTTTTCACTGTTTTATCAGATTTTTCATGGCCTGGCAAATATATTTTCTATTAGAGTCAACAAGAAGGATGGGCTGATGAGACTGCATCTAGGGCTTTCTCTAGCCCTGCTGTCAGGCTTGGAGTGGAGAGCTGTCCTGCCTGTCCCCATGGCCCCAGCTGAGGAGGAGTTCTGCTCTTCTGGACACTCTGGGAGAGGAAGACTCCCAAGGGACAGTTCTGTCCTTCCAGGCATAGGGAAAAAGAGCCATGAAGGCACTTGTTTTACTTGTCCCCTTGAAGCAGGAGAGGAGTGGCTGCTGTTTTCCTGCTCAAGCATAACTAGTCATAATTAGTTTAACCCTGGGTTATTGTTCCTTTGCTGTATTACATGAAAAGAGTGTGTTTGTGGGTGTGTCGGTGTGCATGTTTCTTATAGTTAAGAATTCTGGTGGAAAACCACACTTGCGCCATCCTTATTTCTGGCACAGCCATTTTTGACCAGCCCCAGATTTACAAGCAGATGTTAAGCATCCTTAACGCATGAAGATGCTTTTGTCCCCAGATGCCAAGCTGTGAGACCATCGCGGGGCACCATGGAGCTGAGAGCACAGCATGCTGCCCCTTGTTAAAATAACTTAACAGCTGATTTCCTTTATTGAAGGTTTAGAGTCCCCCCTAAGCATAGCAGATTCCCTTGCTGAATGAGATCGTCTTTCTGCAGTTAGAGCCCATATATCAGAACAATTTTAGTATTCGCGTCTTCTAAACAAGGCTCATTAATCGCAAATTCATGACTAACAGGGTTAGGGACTAGTTAGAATTGAAAAAGCAGAACAGGAATGAGAAGTGCTTAATGCTCAGTGGGATACAGTATCTCACTGTGAGTGTTTTTCACTGAAAACCACTGAATATGTTATAAAGGATTGTAGCTGTTTTTATCAGTAGCTGATTCAGTGCCCCCCAACTCCCACAGTGGGAAAGCCTGTTTTTAGAGTGTTTGTTACTGCAAAAACAGTGTACGCTTTGAAATGCTGAAAGGTCAAGCAACTTTCAGTAGCTAGCACCTAAGTATGTGTAACCTTCATTGAAACTTAAATTGTTTCTTCTCCCCTCTTTTCGTTCGTGATGTTTTGCAGAGACAATTTTTCAATTACTTTCTGAGGATGTGAATTATAAAGGCTGGTCAAGGAAACGGAGGCTAACCAAAATCAAAACTGCGGGAGCGGCTCGTTCCTATCCTCAGAAATGCTGTGCGATGTCCCTTGCTGTTTGTCTTACTGAAATTCTCCAGGGGCAGTGCTAGGTGTTGGAGCCCACTGCGCTACTGCGTGTAAGAATCAGCTCCTGGTGAAGGACTTCTGACCTGCCAGACAATGAATGAATGTTGTCTGCCCCCAAAGGATTGAAGTAGCTCATTTAACAAGGATGTTGTGACTGAACTGGGATGGAGGATCTGCCATCCATACAGAGGGAATGCTGATACTGCAGATAAAACCAGATGAGAGCCGTCCTGGTGGCAAACAGACCAGTTGCAATGATAAAGGAAAAATGCTAAAGGATAAAGGAAGGTTTAGTACTGGTGTTAGGAAGGAAAGGGAAAGCCACAGAGGGAATGATCCTATCAACTCTGCTGATTTAGGAAGTGAATTGACCCCTAGGCTGCTATACTTCTCTGCATGCATGGACCAAATGGGAGCACCTTCCTGTACCATTTAGATCAGTTGTCTTCCAATTTTTGATTATGGCCTTTTTGTCCTGCTATTTCCTCAACTTTTTGGTATGTTCACAGTGCTAGGACCTAGGTCTTTGTTAGAGATGAATGATCTGGAAATGGATTTGGTCCCCTGAAATCTGTAAACTTTTTTAAAAAAAGTCAGAAGCACAGCGTGCAGCTGCCTTCCACTCTGTTTTATTGCTGTGCTGGACATATCTACCCAAGTGCTCTGTCATGTTTGAATCCATCCTGAAGCAGGCAGCTCTCTGTGACTGGTCTACAGCCCTGCAAACACTAGAGTTTAATTTAAAAATTGCTGCAAGGATTAAAGAATCCTTCCCCAATCCTGCTGGCCCAGGGTGAGTAATTTCTTTCGACAGGCAAGTAAAATGCCATTAGTTTCTTGCATTACCATCAATCACTGTGGCAAACGGCAAGCAATTTTTGTGCGGTGGCTGGTAAATTTTCCTGACAGCTGTGCAAGGCTGGATAAGCTTTCTGGGCTGCGGCAGCTCTGCAAGCAACAGACTTTGGAGGGCTGAACCCTCCTGACCTCTTTGCCCATCTCAGGCTCCAGGGCTGCCGGGGTCTGTCCATCAGGCATCAGCTCACAGAACGGTATTTTGGCCAGATCTGCAGAGCAAAAGCTGGGACTTGGAGCTTTAGGGCATCCAGAGGGGGAAAATTGTCTCCTCGTCTTCACGGTTAGAAATATTGCAGGCAAATCCAGCGGGCCAGCGCTTTGCCACTGTCCATTCGTGGGGCTTTCTCTGGACTTTATTACAGTAGATTCTGGACGTAGCCAGCCTCTGCTGCACAGCCTTTCCCAGCTGTGCTCAGAGGAGAGACAAAGCTTGGGACTTGCCAAAATCCCTCCCAAATCTGCAAATCCAAAGGGTGACTCCAAGAGTCGGTGGTGAAAGCTCAGTCTGCCTGCAGAGTCTTGAAAAAGCTTCTGAGAAGCACCACCTTAAGAAAGCAAACTGGGGCTGTCAAAGGTAAAAGCCAGTGGCCAAAGGGCTAACTAGGGCTGGCTGAGCACCAGAGTGGGATAATTTCACTGTGAAGTGCTTACTCTCTAGGAGAATCTTGGAAAGTTGTTGTCTGCAGTGAGAAAAGAAATCTTATAGTAAAGAAAGCAGAATGGAGAATGGAAGAAAAATGGGTGAAAAGTCTTTGATGTTTTATCCCAGCTGGAAGGCTGGTTCTCATCCGAATTCCCACATTATTAGCCTGCTTGGTGGTCATTGGTGCCTGGAGTACAAACCACATAATCATAATGCTCACTAAAGTTTTCACTAGCAGCAGCAAAGTGCTTTTTTGCTGTAATATATGGTGCCACCTTTTCAAGAAAAGTACTGGTCTGAGCTATACTGGAAATTGAATTCTATCTTGTGGAAAGGGAGATTATTTCCTGAGCTTTCCTTATTCACCGTCCTAGCACACACTGCTCAAGGTAAAGGTGCACTCCAAGATGATTGATTGGCAAGCACGAGAGGACCGCTGTTCCATGTGACAGCGATATAAAGAACGATATTTTTATTTTTTGACAGTGAAGGGGAAATGGCATTACTAGCAATATTCAGCAATGTACTCTGCAGCCCCAGTTAGCTCTGCATATTTTATGGCATCCATTTTCTTTCTTCGATTAAACAACATAAAACCCCATAAAATAATCCAATAAAAACAACAACTACTAGTTCAGGCAAAGTTCTTGTGGCCTTTTTAATTCTGGAAGGATTTTCATTGCTGTGCTTTTTTTTCTCTCCCCTCTAATGCCATTCCTTGTGCTCCGGTCAATGCCTCCTTGCCACAGCCTAGGTGGAGTTCCTAATAACAACCCTTTTCTGCTGCTTTTGTATGAAGGGTATTGAGCAAGTGTGGAAAAATGTATGAAAGACCCTTTAAAGATCACTTCATGCTGTTAAGCAATTGTTGGATGTGCCAAGGATTGGGTAAAAGTTAGAGGTGTATGCAAGTTTCAAAAATCTGCTCTTTTTAATGTTCTTTTTTGTTGTTTTTTTTTTTTTACTGGGGCAGTTTCAAGCAACCATTTAGGTAAAGATGACCATTACTGAGTGACCTCTTGCCTTCTAGCCTCATCTCCTAAGAGGAGGAGATGTGTCAATGCATTGTTGTCCCATCAGCCTCACGGCTAGTCCTCTCCCTCGTGCTTTTTAAATGACTGAAAGAGGTGTATTAGCGGTGTGAAGGTCAGGGCCAGGCCCCAGGCATCCAGGCTGCCTCCCTTATGTACTTTTTTGGGCCATACTGCATGTGCTATCTTAAGACTAGCCACAGACTGGCTACCACTGGCCTCTTCTGGGCATCTGCCAGTTGGGGGATTTGCAGTGACAACCTGCCCTGAGCTGAGGGATTGTGCCACAAACAGTCCAACGAGCACAACGAACTCCAGGGTTGACTGTAGTTCAGCAGCAACACAGGAAATTTTTTCTGACCTCAGTCATATGGATTGATGTCTGGTAAAAGATAATTAATTAAATAAGTTTGAATTGTATTTAATAAACCTTTTCCTTACAGGAAACGTATGACTCTCCTAGGTGGTGAGCAAACTTAGCCACATTTATTGACTATTTTAAATGCTGTAAACCCCCATCCAGTGTTGACCAGGACAATGCTATGGAGCTCATTATCTAGTTTTGCAGGGAGAGGGATGGAAATTCTTTACTTTGTTGTTGTTTAGGTGCTTCCAGAAACCATGACCTTCAGGGCTTTTTTATACTTGTAGAGGTAGAAAAATGACCCCTTTATAAAAATTCTTTGTCTCCCAGGAGGCCCGAACTCTGTTCAGGCTGCAAACATTTTTGCAGTGCTGATTTCTGAAAGGAGCCTTTCAATAAAAGGAAACCTGTAAGTATCTTTGTCTTTGCAGGAGGAAACCTCTGACTTACTTTGATTTTTTCATTATAGCTTTCAAAGCTGTGTTTCTGCGTGATTGCAAGAATTCCGAGTTCAAATACTTTGGACACCTTCCGACTTGGTAATGCATTTTCTCCTGTACTTCTAGGCTTTAAGGAAGAGTTTCATCTATTATAGCGTTGCATTGGTTTCAAGGTAAAGGACATAGTCTGAGTGTTTTAGATCTTTCAGAGAAAGGTTGAAGAGACTGAGCAGGGTTTGATTTTTGTTCTGTACAGAAAACCACTCCAGAATTTTACCTCTTCTCTCTACAGAGAAGGTACACCACAGATTGTTGTGTTGGAGAGAAGAGGGCACATACTTCAATTCTTGGAGATGTCTAAGGGCACATGACAGCAGGCACTCTTGAGCTCTTCGAATAATGATCAACACATCATAACTCAGTTAAATGAACGGAGACGGTGGAAGAAAGGAAAATATCTCTCCTCTTTCAGGGGAGGCAGAGCTGTGAGCTGGTGGTGCATCCTAATGAGAAAGGGATGTTATGAGTTGTTTGGTAGCACGAGGATCATTTAGACTTGCAAAAAGACCTGCTGTCTCCCTTTGATCAATAGTAATAATGGTTACTTCATGTTTTTGTGTACTTTGAAAGTATAAAGTGTCAAGCAAGAGTTAGGTATTCTGTATTTATTTGCAAATTATGGGCAGTGTTTCCTGCCCTCCTGGCAGGCAAAGGACAGGACCTGATCTGCTTGCCCACGCCGCTGTAGTGGGAATCGCTAGAGGCGCGCTAGTGGGGTTCCAGCTTCGGCAACCCAAACATCAGACCTGTTCTCCTGGTATGAGGAGTTTGCGGGAATTTAAGGCCTTTCAGCATAATCTAGAGCCGCATTTGCTTATACTATGATTAAAGTAATTTATACATCAAAGGCACAACAATGTTTTCAGGTGGATTCAAATAGATTTTGGCTTTTAGTTTTTTTAAGGAAATGCCAATTGCTACAGAACTCTTTGACCCACAGTTTTAACTACTGTCCTGGTTTGGGGTGAAGCAGAGCCAAGTTTCTGCTCCGTGAGAGGCTCTTGCTGACACTTGTGTCTGTGGCCAGCAGGACCCTCTGACACCTCCTTCCAAAAAATTCATAAGGGGTGACTCCTTTTTTTCTGACCTTGCTTCATTGATGTGAAATTTAAATTTTCAAGGTTAAGCAATTGCTATAAAATTCATATATCTCTTGTGATTTAGACCAGCTGAGGATCTCTCCTAAAATGTTTAGACATTCTTAGGAAAAATGGGCAGTTCTTGAGAAAATCTGCTGCACTTTTTTTGAGAAGTTATACATACAGTTTGGTGAAAAGGCGGAGGGAGGATTTTTGATAAAATACTCCCCCTATCACCATCTCCTATTTTTCATCCTGCCTTATTTTCATCATGCTTCTGTAAAAGCTTCCTCAAAATCATAAGCCATCATACTCAAGGGTAGGTTGTGTTAATTTGTCTTCCCTAATAGTTAATTTATCTCATGGAAAGCACTTTACTATCAGAATCCAAATTAAAATCCTGTTTACTCTTTTCATTACTCAAAATCCAATATGCTAGTGAGCTTGATGCTTAGCATATTTTGAAACATTTGGTGGGCTGAAAAAAAAAAGGTTGATAGCTTCACCTTTTTGGGTAGAAGAGTGGTAATTGCATCATTCTAAATCTTTAGCATTGATCCCCTTCACGATCTCAAAGGGTTTTCTGTTCTCTGGGTCGCTGGGCTTTTTTCATGTTAGCCACCATGTCTGTTGAGCAACTTTGTTCCTGCCTCGCATTGCGCTGCTCGCTCTACCTCTTTAGTCTGCTTTGTCCTACCCGGTGCTTTGGCATTGACTGTCTTGCTTGAGCACATGTTGGATAGAGAGATTCTGATATATGACAGGAATAACTGCTTTCATAGGAACTGCACCCCCAAATACTTGACAGGGTTAAATAAGACAGCGACAAAAGGTTATATAAAAATAACAGATGCAGAGAGAAATGGAGGTACGTTGGAGGGGGAGGGAAAGGCAAATTTCCTGATACGGTGTAAAAGTGAGAGGGTGCTGAGGTCGCAAGATGCAGAAAGGGCATTTCCACGGGGTGAATGGTGTCTGAGAGAGTTTTGGCCCTGCAGCGGGGAGGCATTTCGGGAGGAAACGGGGCCAAGGCAGGCAGAGAGCAGCAGATCCCTGTCTTGTTTTGAAAACAAATTTGGGCCAATTATGCATTGGACATGCAATGAAAGGGCAGTCACCTGAGTAGTTTTTAGCATGGATGAAATGCGGAGGTCAAATCTTAAGTAAAAGTCCAGTTGACTTTGGAAGCTGCTGCTTCTATCTCTAAGTATTGGGTTGTCTTTATCCCCAAGGGCAAATGCACTTTTTTTGTTTGTTTCCTACCATGAGTTCCCACCTTGTTGCACTCATAACACCTAATCCCACTGGCACTGCCAGGGCCATGTTGAGTTTGTTTACTCCCTAGTACCATTTCTCAAACCCTTCTTCTTGGGGTTTCCTTTTGCTTGATGGGTTGCAGTTGCCGTCTGTTCCACATTCCCATCTGACTGCCATCTACTCGCATCTCTCCACAGGGCTTTGCAAGCTGCTTGTTTTACTTTATGATAAAGCAGCATAGTATTTGTGCTTCTACACCTGTGACCTTTTGGAGAGGGCTTGGATCTTTGCAGGATCTTTGTGTGTTTTGATGTGTATTTTACATACTTAGAAAGATAGCTTTACTTACAGTGACACTAACATGGAATCATAGAAACAAACACAGCTGGCCTAGCGTTGCTATTTTAAGGAGAATTTGATGGGGAAGTAGTTTGAACATAAACCTGTGACGAGTCTTTTAAAATATAAGAGAACAAAGAAGTAAAGTTCTTGGAAAAACACTTTAGAAAATAAATGCTTGCTTAGCTGGTGAAGATTGAGAACCTGATCCCCCGAGTTGCTGTAAATCTGACTGCCATAAGAGGTGAGGATGTGCAGGATGATTATCGGCTAGGTGGGGCACTCTCATTTCACACATACTGCAGGTCCGCAGCCGCAGAAAGCGTATTTGCCCACAGGCTGATCTCGCATGAGCATTGCAGGACACACGGTCTGTTATTAATGGGTGTGCAGGAGGAGCAGGAGAGTGGTTTATGGTGGTTTGGTGGGTTTATGGTGACGATATCAAAATATTCCTTGGCAGCTCTAGGAATATTTCCTGATTCTGCCATGTGTTTTCTGGATGACTTTGCGTCATCTCATTTTCATCGTATTTCTGGATTATCCATAGTGAATTTTGGCCAGGAAGCTACAAAAGAGAGGGATGATGCCTCTTTTGGGGGGGAGCTCTGGTCCTCCTCAGCCCTCCCATCCTCTATAACAGTGCTTCCCAAATGATTTTTTTTTTCATATGCTCGCACCAATCAGCTCCTGACTGTGACTCCCTCCCAAATGCCATGGAATGCACTTGGACATGGCACGTAAGCATCACATACCCTCTTCTCCTTGTATCTCCCAGCAAACTCCACTTGATTCCTTCTCCTGAACAGGGATGCTTCTATTCCCTCCTATTTAGAAACTCTGCCCATCTCACCCACATCCCTAAAGTCCCCAGATGTTATGTCTGAATTCAGTGATTATTTTAATTTATAGTGCTTCGCTTAATGTATCTTAAAACACATGTATTTTAACTAGAAAGTCCCCAAGGACCTCGTTCAGAACTAATTGCTTGCTGTTTGTGCAATTCTTCAAATATGTAAAATGCTCTGTGAGGGCTGGGAATTACTCAGCTCTGCTTTGGTTAGGTCTTAAAGATGGGTAGGGGTGTCTAGCCGAAGTGGAAGCTTGGGAATCAGGATGTATCGACCCTCATTTTGGCTCTGCAGAGACGGTATAATTTTAGTCAAGTTAAATAAAGTGGCCTAAAGCTTGGATTTCCTGTAGCCGAAGGATAATGATTTTATTTTTAATTGGGCTAAACATGCGTGTTGAAGGGCTGAATACAGTTTGGAAATTACAAATGAAATTTGCTATCATAACAGGCATAACTGTTATTATTAGTACGTCATTGGAAGTGAATTTAGCTCAGGTCATGTTTTCCCCCATAATGGTGGAGGGGGGATAAGAGGATTTCTAAAATAGCTCTGAAAAAGTTTTTTCTCATCATTTTGAGCATTTTCCATCTGCTGTGAGCACATTCCTGTTTTATTTCCTAAATATCTTTTCCTTCTGTTTCTATTTTAAAGTTCCTTTTGCCAAGATGTTACTTCCCAATTACTGCTGCTGGGGGTGTGTTGCAAGCGAGCATTTACCTTTCAGATTTTGCAGTTAATTGACTGGGAGGCAGTGGAAGTCCCTGCCCCACTTCCATTAAGTGCTCGGCTGTTCAAATCCCTCTTCCAGCCCTTAAGTTACTTTCCAGGGCTGGTGATTACTTGTACCTTTTCCTTTCCTTCTGCTGTAATAACTGAAAGAAGAGGTTTAGAGTGGCCAAATTCCTGGGGTCGCATACATTAAAGGCTGGGATTGCATTTTAAAATAGTTTCTGGGCATTCCAAGTTGGCAGGCTGGGGATGCTTCTGCTTGCCTGCTCTATTCAGTCTATCATCTTTCCATCTTTATATTCCACAGTAAATGGAGGACACACTGTTCAGGGAAGAAACACTGCCAGGGATACCCAAATGTATTCCGCAGTTGAAATTGAAAGCAGCTTCCTCTATTCTGCATTTATAGCTGGAGAAGAGGGCTAAATGCACTCATGAAGCAGTTGTTTCATTGATTCGCTTTTCTGAATAGCTTTGATATTCCCCCCTCCACCCCCCTTCTTAAGATCTTATTGGGCACAAGTGTCATGAAAGGCCGTGCTCGAGGGTGTCATGTTTCTGTTGGATCTCCTCCTCCCCTGAAGAAGAGAGTATCGTGAATAAATAGTCATCACCTCATTTGTGGGGGGCCTGTTGCAGGTTGACTTCTGGTGGGCTCAGTGAGTCTTCCTCTCATTCACATCTCTGCTATTTGTGTTATCAAAGTGCCATGTAAGTTGTAATGTTTTAAAGGTGGGCAAATGCTTTTTAACAGGACAGTTTTCTGTCTGAAAATTCTGCTTTTCAGAAAGCGTTTAATGGAAATGAAATGTCAGTTTTGCCAAATTTCCAATTGGCTGTCATGTTTTGTACCTTTCTTTTTTTTCATTTTCATTTCACAATTATCTTTATAAAAAAGGAATTTAGCCACCTTAATGGTAACAGTTACTTCTTGGGTGATGCTTCTGTGAAATACTTCAGTGGATCATTTACATATTTGCGAGCCCAGAGATGGCAGAATTTTTGTCAGATGGTAAATTTAAAGGACATCAGATTTTTCCCGAGCAATTCTATTTATCTTTACAGCTCCCTTGGAGTTGGAAGAGCAGCACTTCCCAGTATTTTATATGTGGGGAAGGGAGGGATAAGAAAATGAAATGACCCACCCAAGCTTATAATTGAAGCCTGGCACAGAGCAGGGCAATAAACGCAGCTCCTGGGCTCACATGCTAGATGTTCCCCATCCTTTCTCCAGTTAATGTCAGCTCTCATAGCAATTTCTAATTCTTTTTCAAAGGCTCAGTCCCCAACATTTACAACAGTTTTTGTGCCTGTGGAGTTTGGGGGCAGATTTAAAGATATGAATCACTTATCTGAAGAATGGTAGGCTCAAACCTCCCATATGTAGGCTGGTTTAATTTGAATTTCTTGACTTTTCCTAAGTGAGAAGCTGAATTCAGTTTCTTCCTTTTTTCAACCTTTCTGGCTCTACTGATATCCAAAAATGCAAAATGACATCTTGTCTCAGCCCACCAGAGCAGATGCATTGCAAGGGATTAGACTGGAAATTTTCCTAAAATGCAGCGTTCTGAGATGTTTTTTGGAAAATGTAGCTGGGGAGCAGAGTATGTGATGTTCACTTGGTGCTAACCCAGCAAGAGACAGTGGGTATGCAGCAAGCAAAAGCTGTAGGCACAGCCAACAAGGCAGCGTGGCCAAAAGCCAGAAGGCCTCCTGTTAAGGGACAGTGCCCTGAAGGCGAAGCCAAGCGGTGAGCCAACGGGACAGGCATTGAGAGAGTCTCATCCGCTGTCCAGGCAGGCAGAGAGCATCTTGTAGCTGTATTCAGACACGAGAAAAGAAAGAGCAAAGCTCCCTGGCTGAGGGAGGAAGACATGGCTGAGGGGCTGGCCCAAGAGGGATGCCAGTGTCTAGAGAGGTTTGAACAGCCAGGAGTGCAGATGTGGATATTTGAGGTTCTTGCATCCGTACTCCTCTGCTGTGTGGGGCCACTGACGGGAGTAAAGAGGAGCAGCAGCTTCAGCTTTCACAAAGAGGGAGCTGCACAGGGTTCCTGCAGGTAAAGCCTGCTCAGGTATGGCAGGAATTGTGCCATGTTCCGTTTCATCCTTGATGGGGTAAACCGGTGTGCTGGATTTGGATCAGAGTAGAAGAAAGTAAATGCTTCAGAGTGAAGATATCTGTAGTGCAAAAGCTGTGTAGGAGGACATAACGAGCTCCTGACAGATGGAAAAAGGCTGATGAATCCTGAAATCATGGGTGAAATCCAGCTGTCCTGCCCTCCTTCCCCCCACCCCCTCTGCCCAGCATCTCCTGCCCTTCAATTAGCCTTTAATTAATCAGGGTTTTGACTGGATGGAAAGTCGTTAGAGGTTTCCAGACATGTCAAGAAAAAAAAATGGGAAATTGAGGGGGTGGTGAATTTGTTAAAAAATATAATTTTGGCTGGGAAAGAGAAAATGTAAAAAGTGGTGGTTTGCTTTTTTTTTGTTAGACCCTAATGATTTTTCTTTTTTTCAAGAGTGGTTGATTAAGTCTAACAAAAAAAAAATTATTGAATCTGTTGCTGAAGGCCTAATTCTCTATCTCATGTAAATTACAAGTCAATCTGAAATGAAGGCATGTAGGTGCCTTTCAGGAATGATTTGGTCCAGTGTAATTACTACAGAATAAATGAATGAAAAAAGAAGAGGAGATGATAGGAAAGGGGCACATAAGCTTTTTGAGGCATGGTGTTTGGAGATGTGAATGTCTGTGAAGGAGACAATTAGATTCTTACAGGAAATTTTTTTCATCAGATTGGTTGTGCCAGGCATGAATTTGCTCCATCAAGTCAGTAAAACCTTACAGGCAAAAATAAGGACATCATAAAAGCAGGATGAGTTAATTCATTCTCAGAGGAAAAGACCACCCATTGAGTCTTGATGTTCCTTTGATCCAAACCCATGAACTCAGCTAGAACTTAAAGGAAATTCCTAATAGTGTAACATGAGCACCACAAGGCGTCTGGGCAAATCCATCACCGTTCACTGTTAAGTAACGCTTCGAGTCTCAGCAGTGCTGTTTCATTCCACCATACAACTAAGAGGTCCCTCTTGGCTTTGCTTTTAATTAATTAAGTCACAGTAGTGGTGAACGTGGCACTGCAGCAGTTGCTTTCTGCCTAATTGTTCTCCAGGCATATTTGCAGCACTCCTGTTGAAATCCCAGGCTTGTTTCAGGAGTCAAGCTGCACAAATGAAGTCCCTGCTACTAAAAGCAGTTTGTTTCCTATTCCTTGGCAATCTGTTCCTAACACTGAGCCCCACTGGAGCATGGACTTTTTTTTTAGCAATTTTTTTAAAGCCAAAGAATGGTGACATTTACCAACTACTGAACTGCTTTCAGAGTCTAGACGTGCTTAGGAAATCAAGGTTTTCATGTCAGCATCCTATTACTTTCAGCAGCAAGTTTGACGTGTCCAGTCTGATAGATCCCATTACAGTGGCATAATTATTTTCATCCCTCAGTCCTGGATCTAGGATAACGTATTCCTTCTCTCTCCTTCCTGTATGATGGTCTTTGAGCAATGAAACACATTTTTTCCATGCAGATCACTAATATTAAAAGGCACCTTGCTCCCAAAGGTTTGCAAGCAGGAGGATGTATTTTATATCATAGTGCTCTGATTCTCCATCTAAACTGCAGGACAGACACAGCAAATTAAATCACCTTAGTCTTAGTCACATCTGTTTCATTTGAATCAAACTGGTGCCGCTGAAGCAGAAAGCATTCTTATTCTCTCCACATCGTTCAAGCTGAAAATTAACTGGCTTTGCACATACTGAAACTCATACTTCATCTCTTTACAATGATTGGACCTGTTTTATATTTTTAAACCACAGTGATTTACAGTTGCAACGTATCAGTCTGTTACTAATGGAAGAGGGAATATTTCCTCTTTATCTTCCTTGTTTACCTCTCTGGATTTATTTGCAGGAGATCTGTAACTAAAGCAGTCCCTGTTGTTCCCCAACAGAATTAGGACAGCCCCAGGTGTGAAGATCATGGACGTCAGAGTCAGTGATGCAGACCAGTGGGGGGTCCAGGAAGAGACGGACAGCGCGAGGACCACTGCCACCATCACGTGTATGCACAACGACCCAAATGCAGAGAACAGGTAAGCTGCCACGCGCTTTCGCACATTGACCCTTGCTAAAATGCTGAGAGAGACATGCAATAGCTTCTTTAATGGGTCATATTGCTCTTTTAATAGCAGTATTTTTTCCTCCTCAGCCTTCGTGGAAAAGCTGTAGGTGATCTGATGAGAGCTTTTTTCCTTTTGTTTCACTTCTGAGTTTTGGAAATGGATGATCTAATTAAACTGGAGGCAGCCAAGTAGTCTGGGCTCACATTTGCTTTCCATGTATCGTCAGGGCAGCAGGAGAATTCCTGCTGCCAAAGAGCCAATGGAAAGAAGTGGATTAAAAGAGAGAAATATGAAGAATAATTGGGAGTAATATAGGACAATGCTCTCTTCTTTATTTGAAAAGCTATGAAAGTAATAGCTATTAAGTGTTATTCTTTATTGCTGCAAAACACCTATGAGTGTCTGTGAACTGTCTCATGAATGCAGTGTGCGCTTGTTATGGTACTGCTCCCATAAGCTATATCAAAGGTAATGAGAAATTTACATTGTTAGTCAGAATTATGTATTTTACAATACAAGCCATTTCTCTCCATTATCATGCAGTTACTTTACACTTAAAATACACAGTGCATAAATTTAGCTTGAAATTGTATCATAATTAGGAAATAACAAAACTTCATGTCAAAATTTTTAGTTGAGGAGTCTTTTGCATCCATCTTTTTCTGAAAGATCCTGCAAGGTTGAAGAATGATTGTTAGTAATTGTTTAGACCTAGGAAGATTGTTGTTAGAGGCTTGGAGTGCAAAGTTTCTACTTGGTTTAGTTGCTGAAGTTGTGTTTGAGGAACAAATGAATCCCATCTAGGTCTGGGTACCCGCCATACAAGTGTTGAAGTGAAAGCTATTTATCCATGGGTTTGCTTTGTAGCAACAGAGATAAATAGACACTGTTGAGGTGAGACTCCTCTTGGATATGTAAAAGAGGCCTGATCAATAGCAAGCAAAGTGCCTGTTTCTCTCCAGTAAAGCTGCAGAGTGGAGGCGACTGAGTGGGACGCAGAGATTTGCGTTGTAAAGGCTGAAGTGAGGGGAGGTGATTCCCCGCTCAGTGTCTCTGGTTAAGTCAAGTGCTACAGAGCTTTCTGGTATGAAACCTTTCATGCCAAACCTTTCAGTTCATTAGCTGTTTCATGCAATTCCTCCCCATTTGAAAAAACCAAAAGGGGCAGGGGGTGGAAGTCCCCTCTTATTTCCTAAGCAAATTTGTCCAAGTCGCAATTCTGAGATTGTAATGTAGGAAAGTCTAGCACCCTTCCGTCATTATTTTGCTGGGGTTTCATGGGCTATTGCACTGATAAAGCAGGGCTCTGGCGGCTGGATTTGACGCTGTATCCTTTGTCTCCAAATCCTTTGTCTTTGGGCAAGATTTCCTAGTTCCTCCAAAAGCTGTTAAAGAAGCCAGTGAGTCCCTTTGGTGGGGAGAGAGCTCAGCCTGGAGAGATGCTGGCTCAGAGGGGAACCTTTGCGCTTGTTCTGGAGCTGCACGATGGCTCCAGCAGTGAAATCTCCTCCTGAATTAGCTCAGGCGGCTAATCTGGGGGTTGTGCAGTATCTGCTCTCGGATTTTTTGCTGAAACAAGTGACCTCTGTTCTGTTCAGAGCAAGGTGGAAAGCCATCAATTTGGAAGTGAAATGCTGAGGCTAAAGGAAAATTTAAGTTCATTCGGTGTTACAGAGGAATCTCTCTATTGAAATGAAACAACTATTTTTAAAGTTAGACAAAAATTAGGATGAACACTGGAATTTATTGCCTTGTACGTGGTTTCACTAATCCATGAAATTATACCTGTCACAGTAACTTAGTTTTTATTAAAACTGATTTTTGCTTTGTGTTGAACTGTTAAATTGCACAAAAGCAATGAATCTCAAGTTAATTAATACTTTGACCCTTTCCTTTGTGAGATTAGTTTAATATTTTTGGTTTAATTAAAGTATGCAAATAGAAACTGCTTGAAAGATCGTTTCCAGATTTGCAAATATTGTAGTGCTTAGAGTAAATATTTAACTTTGATCTTTATTTTAATTTGCCTTTTTGGTCATAACGGTTGCCCTCTTGTTTCTTTTGAAGAATGTGAAGTCTTTATGGGGAGGGGTTCTGCTGTTTCATTTAAATAAGCAGAGAGACCTGAACTCCTTTCGGTTAAGGTCAATGTGACAAAACTGTCACTAGACCTGATTCATCTGTTCCTCCTTTTAGTAATTCAAGGAGCTTCATTAAAGGCAGTTTATGTATGAATGAGAGTGCAGGATCAATCTCTTCCATTGCAGAGCAGAAGCTATTAGTAAACAGAATCGTATCTACCTCGGGGGACATAGTTTTTTCTCTCTTGGGAGTAATTTCAGTTCTGCTGACTTGCCCAGCGTTATGCTGGGAGTAGAGAAGTGGGAAAGCCGGGACTGAGCCCAGCTAGTTTTCCCTGAGGAAGAGATCCCTGGGCTTTGCTGAGGAGACAGAAATCCCCGTTGGCGCTGCAAGCCGGCTGGGCTGGCACGGCTGGGGGAGGTTTGGTGAAAGCGAGAAACTCCAGCGAGTCACAGCTGCATTCCCTGAAGTCTCCGACTCTCCTCGTTGCCCTTAGCTCAGAGAGAGGTCTGTTCTCCGCTGCTTTGCACTTCGGTTGCTCTTTCTTCCCCAGTGTGCAACTCTGATAAGAGCCACCGGCAGACATTGCCTGCAAGGAGAACAGTGGCTTCGGACTGTGACTTGTTCATAATCCAGTCTGCATTCCTTTTAGCCAGCATTATCGGCCGGAGCCTTTTCAAATTTGCTTATTTTTCTAATCTTTCTCCTTCTCCCCTCTGCAGTGTTATCATTATCATGAGTTTTTCATCTCCATTTCTCACATTTCCCTACGCAAATTGAGTGTTCATTAAAATGCTTTAAATTAAGACCTTTCCTCCTTTCATGCAGAGTGCATCATGCCTTGTCTGTGCATTACTTTAAAAAAAATTCCTTATCACAATGTTTCAGGCAGTTTACATTATATTCTATTAAAAATCCATTTTGTCCAAGGTTGTCACAATTCATAGATTAAAGCTTTCCAGAGTGTGTTTTGTTAGAAATACATTCATAAATTCACCTCTTTAGTAGTCCCATAAGCTTATATTTAAAACCTCTTTTTGATAATGTAGTTGAACAAAGAGCATAAAAAGAAGAGATTTATTTTAAATACACACACACAAGTATACATGCACACATCTATTCTGGTATCTGTTGAGCCCTGATTTGCCCTTACTGCTGCCACCTCAAAGGACTTCTTTGGTAGCTCATTGAGCGAGGAGATTGATTGTTGTCATCTGCATTTATTCTCCCTCGTTTTCTCTCCTTGGGGCAGAACTCTGCGAATCTCATTTTGGTGGGGTTAGTCGAAGCAGCAATGTGCTTTGGTTCAAAAAGGCACAGTTTCTTCTTTAAGCACAAATACTCTTGCATTATGCCTGCAGCTGGGACCCACCACTTCCATTCCATAGGAAAGGATCTCCATGGATTTCTGCATTGAGTGCGGAGTGCATCTTGCAAGGAGTAGAGGAAATGAGGGCTAGTGGGCTTAGATAAAATCAAGGGCTTTCAGCCTCCTGTGCAGAATAACTGTGTTTATGAAGGACTGGGATCTTACCCTGTGGTGTAGGGCTATATGTTGAATTATTGCAAAAAATGCTTTTGAAATAATACAAGGCCAAATTCTGGGAGTCTACCAGACACGAATCCTTCGTGGTTTCCGGAAAACTGATCCTATTTTTGTAAAGACCATGCAGGGTCTTTCCACGGTATTTGCCAAAAGATGGATTGAGGCTTGCAGTTCTTCTGTCCTTTGCTCCTCAGAGTTCTCTGGAAGCATCTCAGGAACATGCTGCAAATTGGGCTGCAGTAGCACTAGGGCAAGAGGTCTTGAAAAGGTGCCCTGAGAGCAGGGTCCGTCTTTGGCAAGCTATGGTACCTCATAACTCAGCGGTGAAATCCAGAGGAATGGGATTTCAGGAAGTTTGCCAGAGTGATTTAGCATTTTTTAGGATTAGGTTATTTCAAATCATTGGTGAACAGGAGCTGAGTTTCCACGGTCTCATTTGAAAGGCCTCACAATACGACATATTTCATGGTGCTCGGTGTCTCCTTGCTGGAAAGCTGAAGAACAGAAACTTAATGTGACCTGGCCTTTGGTTCAGGGAAGATGAGATGGCACAAACACAAAAACTTAGGCCAGAGAGCTGCAGCTCTGCTTTGAATGGGAGGATATGAAGAGATCATTTTTCTTCCTCAGGAAAACTGTCATTACATTGTACTGGGTTATTACCCAGGTGAGGGCAGTCTGATTGTCTGACAAACTAGTACTTTCATCAGAAAGGTTATATTTATGCTAACTGGCAAAGTTAATATTTATGCTAACTAGCAAAGTTAATGAAATTGATTTTACCTGCAGTGCTGAGTGTAGTGTTATTGAGACCAAACTGGTTCCTCTCACTTAGGGATTATTTTATCTCCATGTCTATAATACAGCTTCCATCTCTCAGGATATCCATCACTGCATAAATTAAACTTGCATGAGGGAGACTCAGAATGCAGAATTAGGGAGGGTGAAATCTTCAGAGGGATTTTTTTTTTCAAGTGTCCTCAGAAGTATTTATTCTGTTGCCTGGAAATTTATATTTTTTAATTGATGCAGACCAGCTCAGCTGTCTGGCATTTGACATCATCTGTCTTTACACTTGAATGAAAAATTAAGGTTCTATAATGATAGTTCCATTTCTTTACCATTTTAAGAGATGGTCACAGAATTCAAATAATTTAAATGACTTTATAAAATTATAATTGTAGTGTGTGTGTATATGTATATCTTTAAATCAGGAAAAGCTGTTATTTCTTGTATTTAGAGGTATGCAAATGGATCCTTCTGTTTTAAAATAATTCACTTCTTTTTTCTGTGCTTGGGAATACCCTTTGAACCAGAAATATCACTCAAAAGGAAGACATAAAGTTGGCTTCCAGTTAAGATATGTGCATATATTTATTTAAAGTAAATATGTGTTATTGGAGCTCATGATCAACTAAGCAAACATGTTGTATTAATTGGTTTTGGTTTTAAAGCTGTGGATACATCTTGAAAACAAGAGCTGAGGCTCTCTCCTCTCCCTCCTCACTTTGACAAACAGCCTTGAGACTCTTATCTCTTTATTGTGGGAAATACCATTTTCCCCATTACATATTCCAGTCCCCCTTTACCGAGGACAGGAAGCAAACACTCCACCTGGCAGTCCCCTGGGTGCTATCAGGCTTCTGGCTGTACTGGGCACCGGCTCTGCCAGGGTTTGAGCTCTCTCTCACAGCTTTTTGGAGGTGTTTCTGCACAGAGTTCCCCACCACTCTGCTCCAGAATGGCCTTCTTGGGTCCCGTGTTGCCTCCAAGCTCATATTCCATCAAAAAACGGCAGCGTGGTGCGGAAATTCCCACTGTCTCCAGAACGGAGCCTACTGCGGTTGGTGCTGCCCCGCTGATGATGTTCGGCAGTGACTTGGCCTTCCGGAGGATGCAGCTTGGTTGTGTCTGGAGCGTGCGTGCTCTTGGTCGGCACAGCACAGGGCACGCTGCAGCTAGAACAAGGAGTTTGGGTGCTTCCGTAAGATAAATAAGCCTATAAAGACGGGTGGGCACAGCCCACTGTAGCACACAGCAGCGTGCTGTTAACCACACTGGGGAAGGCAGAGGGACATGCAGCGAAACACTTACTGATGTGTTTATTGCCAAAGGAACTTGCCTGGCCCCAGGACAGTGAGCATGTAAAAAGCCATTAGCAACAAGAGCTGGCTGACGGGAGATCAATTGCGCGTGGTGCTTTACACAAAAGAGCAGTAGCTGGTACAGAGACACGGCCGGTGAAGCGCTCTCTCATTGTAGGTCCAGGCAAAGGCAGGGGGCTGGATTCCATTAAATTCACATAGTACTAAAGTGAATGAGTAAGAGGAGCAGAGGGAGGAAGGAAATGCCAGGAGATGCGTGAAGCAGACAGGAAAGAATAGAGAAGAGGAGCAAAAGCCGGGGAGATGGGGAAGGGAAAGCTGATGGCTGTCACTCCCTGCAAAGCCAATGTGATGAAGTAGTCAGACTTCCTTAGGGCCTCTTTCCACCACGAAAGCCATACTTCCATGAAGCCAGACTTCAGCTACTTTGAAAAGGAAGGTTTTTAGTTAAAAAATAGAGGAGCTTGAGGTGTGGGAAGTCATAGATTATGTGGTGCAGTGCACTGGCTTGAGTGTTTCCCTCCTATTCTCATGCACTTGCTGCTTTCCTCGGGTCAAAAGCGTCATGGGCAAAGAAATGTGCTTTGACTGTGGAGTGCACATGGCCTACAGATCCTGCAGGTTTTCATTCCCTGGCCTTTGGCCAGACCCCAAGACAGCACTGTCTCTTGAGCCATTGATGAAGAGGATTTTATCTTTAATGCGCTAGTTTTAAGGTTGTGACCTCTATTATGAGTGATGGAGTCTGTTCTGCTTTGTGTAAAGACTGTTCCAGTGAGAAACATCCACACACATTTTCAAACATAAATGACTCAATAGAGTCACAAAGAAAACCTGAGTTACAAGAATTTTAACTAACCTTTATTCTTTACATGTATGCCTTTTTGTATAAAAGAACCCAAGCCTGCTTGGAAATGTTTCCATGAGATAAAGTACTGACACCTCTCAGTAGCTTAGAGAGGACTTAAAAAATAATAGACAAATTAGCAGCAGTAGGAGCTGCTTATTGTAGAGAGCTGTGGTTATTATGGATGTCTTTTTTTTCTCTCTCTCTCTGCCTTTTTGTTTTGTTTTGTTTTTATTTATTGATTGCGTTCAAGGCCAAGAACAATGAAATTGTCTGTCCATCTCCTGTTGGGAGCCTAATAACCTCGTGACTGCATGAATTCTGTCCTGGCCAGCCAGCTTTATCGGATGACTGTTTCTTCCTCTTTCTTAGTTAGGCTCACTGCTGCTCTGGTAAGGACTCCAGTAGAGATAGGTCAGAGGGATTACTGACTGGTAGTCCAGATAATTGCTTCCCGGCCCCAGTTCACCAGTCCAAGAAGGTAATGACTTAGTGACTCCTCTTATTCCATCCTTGCTGTGCTGGTATGCTACCTTTATTATGACCCAAGGATATCTTTTTTGAACAAATATACCTTTAGTAGTTGGAAAAACCTGTTGGGCAGTGCAGCAGGGAGCCCTAACAAAGTAAATATATGGTTGTCTTGAAAATTTGGAAAATGAGGAATGTCTTGTTGGAAGAACTCAATAGCGTTCACCTGTCTTCAGTGGAGTAAAATGATACAATACAAATAGAGGCATGAAAATTACTAGAAAATGAGCATTTGATAAAGACTTCTTAATTTGCCAAGCTAGTAGAAAGCTTTGTGTATATCCAGAGATATATGCAGAAGATTACTTCTTACAGTGTTTGTTTAATTGGAAGACAGTGAACAGGACATCTTTTTTTTTTATCTTCTAAAACTTGCATCCTGCTTAGAAAGTTTGGTTATGCCTCAAAAAATATTTCTACGTACCCTGCTATGTAGAATAGCCTCCGATTACAAAGTACCTTTGTAGAGGGTAGGTATGATGTCACATGAGAAGCTTCAAACTTGGGCTATGTGTAGCATATCTTGGTGAGCAAGGGCCTGAGGAATTAGAAGACTTGGACTGAGGAAAAGGGAAAATTCCTTGGCTGTAGAAGTCCCTTCTTGCATCCCATCCTCTACCTTTTTTGTAGTGATGGGAAGAAAATTATTGCAAATAACAGATTTGTCATGAGAGAAATAAAAAAGTTTGACTGCCTGGTCACGTTCATGCCCAGTTTTGATCTTTGGCTCAAAAAAGCAAATTCTGACTCCTCGGTCTGGTCAACTTGCTTGATACATCAGGCAGTTGTTTGCCAGCTGTGTTTGTGACTGAAGACTTTCTTCCGAAAGTCTGATTCCTCCTTCTAGAAGTGTTTCGACAGGCAAATTTTTAGCTTATCTTTTAAGCCCTTTCAGTTTTGATTTCCTGTTTCTCTATTGGCAGTTTAGGTGGTATAAGGAAAATGGAAGCCATTTCTTGTTTTTTAATTTGACCTAATTAGCTTCATTTTGGGTATATCATTCCTAGACGTGAACCTTAATATTGATGTAACAGTTGGGAAAGTTTAATTTCAGGGTAGGGTAGTCTGCATAATTAGACTGCAAGAATATATCAGGGAGGCTGGGAGCAAATTTCCGATGCATGCTGATGAGTGAGTGACTGTTCAAATAGTTATTCATCCATTGGTGCTTGCATGCTTTTTCCATATTAGATGCCAAAGGGAGTGATGACATATTCAAAAGTCAATGGGTTTCTCTGAGTCTCTGCTGGTTTACTGGTCTCTTATTTCCTATGCAGTACGTTTTAATGGTCATGTGGATGATTGCACATGAGTTACCACAGGAGATCCACGACAAAAATTTGTACAATTCTGGAAAATTTCTAAAGCTTTTCAGAGATACGTATGCACATTGCATCCATGCTTAATTGATAACTTAAGACTGAGCGATAAAGCCCAAGTAAACATTGCTGCTGAACTCATCACTCTCATAACAGATGTTCTGACTCAGGAACAAAAGCAAATGTGTGTTGGATTTTTGGGGTTTGTTTTATAATTTCATGGAATCATGGAATTTCAGAGTTGGAAGGGACCTCTAGAGATCATCTAGTCCAATCCCCTGCTGAAGCAGGGTTGCCCAGAGCACATCACTCAAAGCTGCATCCAGACGGGGCTTGACAGTCCCCAGAGAAGGGGACTCCACACCCTCCCCGGGCAGCCTGTCCCAGGGCTCTGCCACCCTCACCGGAAAGAAGTTTTTCCTCGTATTTGATTGGAACTTCCTATGTTCCAACTTGTGCCCGTTACCCCTCGTCCTGGTGCTGGGAACCACTGAAAAGAGCCTGGCTCCATCCTCCTTCAACCCACCCTTGAGATACTTATATGCCATAGTAAGGTCTCCCCTCAGCCTTCTCTTCTCCAGGCTAAAGAGTCCCAGCTCCTTCAGCCTTTCCTCATAAGGGAGATGCTCCATCCCTCAATCATCTTTGTGGCTCTGCGCTGGACTCTCTCCAGCAGTTCCCTGTCCCTCTTGAACTGGGGAGCCCAGAGCTGGACACAGTGCTCCAGTTGTGGCCTCACCAGTGCAGAGCAGAGGGGGAGATGTGACCTGCTGGCCACATTCTTCCCTATGCAGCCCTAATTTAGTCACCTTTATTTTTTCTTCCTTGATAACTTAGACTTCAAGAAGCCTTTTTGTAGGTGTATACTGATCTGAGTATACAGTTCTTAATCACAGTTCGTCTTATAAATGAACATATTCAGGTATCTGTGCAGCACCTTTAGATCTCTACCACCTTACTGATGGGAGAGATTCCGTGAGCCTTATGGAGATTACAGAAGGAGGGAGAAGACATGATCAAAACCATTATGCCACAACAGCATTACCTGAGTCTTCCGTAAATATTGTACTTACTCATATAGTCCCAGTTTAAAAACCTATTATTTTGACAAACTTAAGTCTAGATTCAGAAGAGCACCTTTATGTAGGGTGCCACTTAAGTATGTACTTGGCTTTAAGTACCTGCCTTGGTTCTGTTGATGGCAGGTGTAGTGATAAAGGAGGTACTCAGGGCAGCAATTAGAGGCAGCAATATACGGAAAATTTAAGTCTTGATGGTAAGGCATGTTGTATATAACGAGAGACATCAGTGTGTCACACCTGAAAATGGGGAACTCGGAAACTGAAATATTCTGTAGTGCAGAAACCTTCCTGAGTATATTGGAAGTGTTGCTAAGGAATTTATTTTTGGCAACTGTACACAGAGATTTAAGTACCATAATTGGATTATTCTTTGATATAATAGGTCTGGAAAAGATTATTGAATGAATGTGAAATTGGGGAGCTGGTATTGAGGTATGTTTAATTCCCACCTTTACCGATTTATGAGTTTGACTTGTAGCGGAGCCTATTGCACACATTTGAATTCCATTCAAGGTGTGTTGACTTGCGTATTTAACAGCCAGTGCATTGAAGTACAAAAGCTAACAACTCATTTATTAGGCATTTAGCCAAAATTTAAACTCATTTTATTGTTAGGAGGTGCTGTTGTTAGACAGGCAAATATTAAGTTTGTTACTTTGATTTATTTGAATCCTCTGTGCCAAGTACATTATAAAACATCCCAACATTAACGCTGCGTAAATTATTTTTTGCTTTAGTTAGAATTTGTCACTCATTTTGCCATTGATATTCCTCACCTGTGTTTATAAGTTAAAAAGTTATAAACTCTTTTAAAATGAACAAGTGAAAATTGGCTGATTCTTCTGTCAGCATGTGATTTTTGTTTGTTTCTTTCAAACCTCACTGTTTCCTTGGGAAGAATGTTAAGAGCCTTCTCACACTCATTAAGTGTCATCAATCTGTAAACTGAGAGTTGGGCACTTTTGCAAGATCCCTGGTCCTCCGGGGAGTCCGAAGGATGACCGTGTAGAGGTTACCCCACTGCGGAGGGCAGCTGGTGCCAGTACAGAAAGGCCAGAGATAAAACAGGCCTTCTCGGGAGCACCGGTAATTAGGAAAGCTCAGTGGCAAGAGGCAAATTACTGGGGAGCACGTTTGACGATGGAAGCTTCCCTGTTGGAGGGAACAGCTTGCATCAGGACTGTTTACCAGCACATCTCACTTAGCCTGTAATAGGAGAAGAGTTATGTCCCCCTTGTCACCTGGCTGAAAATATAGGACACTGTTTCATTATAAACTTGGACATATTGCCTCTGGGAACTTGCACACAGGTACTTGAAAGCTAGCTGTGTTTGTTCTTTCCATACAATTTGGCCGATGTGGATTTTCCCAGGATACTTGTTAAGAGGCTTGCTATGAAATATTGCAGTCATTAAGGCAAATTGCTAAATCTTTAGCAAAAAAGCTTTCCCTAAACCCAACTGCCAATAGCTTGATCTCGCAAAAATTCCTTTTTTGTATTGGTACAATTAATGAACAACTTTGATTCTCCAGAAATTCTTGGGCTCACTGGGCTTAAAAGCTTGAGAAGACATGGCACTTTCAAGTCTCTTGAAGAGCTTTTTTGTTGGGGATTGCTCTTCTGCTGGTGTCCTCTAGTGCCTTTTTGTTCTCAGCCTGTGCCTAGACTGCGAGCTGCCCTGAGCTGGGGACAGGCAACCGCAGATGCACCCTGATGTTTGCCAGGGTTGTTGGGCTGGTGTGCAATTGCAGGCCCTATTGCCCTGACGGCCTTTGTGAGCTCACGGCGCTCCCACGGCTGCTGCGATGGGACCGAGACAGCCAGGCTCCCCCAGGGAAAGGTCCCTGTTCCTGGCAGCCATGGAGGTGCCTGCCTTGCATCACCCACACGCTTAACACATTTTAGCTCTTTAGCCAAGGGAGTGCTCAGCATTGCACAATCAAAACGAATTATTTGCTCTTTTCTCTTGGGAGTTTTCAGTGCAGAGATTTAACTCCAGAAGTTATTGACCTCAGCAGTGAGTGGATAGTGGAGTTATTTGAAGATAAGCGGTTACTGTTTTCACTCTTCCTCTTTGGCAATTTTTGTCCATTCTGGTTTTCTGTATCTGTGGCTGGTGTATCTTTTTGTTAGATAAGCACTCTTCTTAATGGTGTACCATTTAATTTCTCTAGTGACAAGAGGAAGAAATAAGTTATTCCTCTTTTAAAAAGAGTGATTTAAGTAGGGAATAATGAATGCAAAATGCTGTCATTAAAAATCAGCAGATAAGCCGACGGATCATCTGTCACTCCCAAGCTTTGCCATAAAGGAAAAGTAGATAATAATTTTTTTAAAAAATAAAAATGGTAACAATGAGTATGGAACATATTGACTGTGAACGCCTTAATAATGAAATCTGTTACTTCTTCAGTGAACAACGCCTTGCGACTCCCTGCTGACCAACACATTTTAGGAGAAAATAACTTCTTTCAAGAGCCCTCCAAGAAGGATGTAGTATGAGGGATGGGGTATTTTTGTCTTCTCTGTAGTTCACCACTTTTCTTGTGGCAGATATTAATTCTATACTGTAGCAACATACTGGCATGAAATTGGATTTGCCACAGTATAGACTCAGCTCTTTTGAGTGGGAAACACGTCTACACTGGAAGAGGCATTTGGGTGCCTGCGGTAGGAGATGCCTGGGTCCGACCTGCCGGCGGTCAGGTTCAGTGCTTCCAGGGATGACTCATTTCAAGGCAGGGACCTAAACCAGCCCCCCAGTAACTGTGCAGTGAAAGTGCTTTTTCTCTGCACAGAGCATACACGGAGGCTGCTGGGCTAGCTCAGATGGATGCATCTAAATTAAAGAAATACTAAATGGAGTGAGGTCAATCCAAGCCTTTGTTGGAAATTTTTGCTTCCCTTTTGATACCATTAAGGAGTTAATAATTTGTGGCATTCCTCAGCTGGGACTGTTATCTGGGAGAGAACAGCTTTTCCCTTAGTTCGAGACATGGCTTTGCTGAGTGATAGCCCTTGGCAAATATTGACTCTGTTTTGTTGAGTGTTGTCCTTATTAACCTACCCTGAGCTGCTGAAAATGTATTAATTGGGTTTTCCTGTTGCTCTGTATAAACTTAGAGCTGCTGCAACAATGTAAAAACAGTGACTGGGATCGTTCATAGGTGTGAGGCTGTTGGGAAGAGGGATCTTGTAATCCTGCAGTTTTCAGAAAGACGAGATTTTTACCTGAAGTGAAAAAAATGTATCTCTTCTTTTTAAGGGAAATAGTTTCCATCCTTATTGTCCTTTTCACTTGTGACATATACTGAACATTTTCATTTGATTAGTGATTGTCATCTTATAGCTGTTGTTTATGAGTTAATCAATACTACAGTATTCCGAAAAGTCTTTTCCATCTCTGGTGTCTGTGTTAGGCGCTGAGTGCACGTGTAAGACTGTCTTCAGAAGGTCTCAGTAGACTTGTACTTGGTTCAGGGCCAGACTTTCGGAGGGCTCATTACAGAGCCTCAGCTGAAGTTCACAAAGCCAAAGAGCAGCTGTCTGCTCTGTTTTGTGTGCCTTTATTTAGTTGGTTTTTTTTGTTTTTTTTTAATGGGATGCTCAGCTCCTCTGCAATGTAGCCAGTAATCTAGATATTACGGAATCACGGGGGATAGAGGGGGAGAATGACCTCCCTTGACCTGCTGGCCACACTCTTCCCTCTGCAGCCCAGGATGCCATTGGCCTTTTTGGCAACAAGGGCACATTGCTGGCTCATGGATAATTTACCATCTACCAGGACCCCCAGATCCTTCTCCTCAGAACTACTTCCCAGCAGGTCCACCCCTAACCTATACTGGTGCTTAGCATTCTTCCTTCCCCCTCTCTTAGTCTGAAAGTTTTGGAGTTCAGTAACACTGAAAACTTGCCGCTTATTTACTTGCATGAAATAGGACCTGACTGTCCCACTCCAGCCTCTGGTTTAGCCAGACACAAGTGCTCTGTTCCCCACTACACACCCTAGAACATCTATTTTTCTCATTCATTACAAGGAGACAGGGAAGGAGAAGTTCAAGCCCTCATCACAGTATATTCTCCATCTCACAAAAGCATTTCTATCGACTTTGTGAAATGTTGCTGTCGTCAGGGTAATATCAGTCCTTGGCCTCTGGGAAGGCTGTCATAGATACAATATAAAAATACTTTTACTCTTGGTGGTTGCAACCAACAGCACTTTCCTCCCTTCACCTTCCCAAGTTTCTCACTCCAGCTGGATAAAGGTAGTTCCCACCACGGGACACGATGGAGCAGATGTGGTCAGTCTTGCACGGCTGCAGGAACTGCCCGTTCGTTTTGAAGGGGCAGCAGCAGAGCAGAATGGCCCCGGTGCAGGGCTGCAGCTCCCTTCCTGTTTGCCAGCCCACAATTAGCTCAACTTTTCTCATGTTTTACTTATATTATTGCCCCAAGTCAGTTGAACATATGCAGGTTCTGAAAAGACTGTGTTCGAGGGAAAAATAAAAGTCAAATATGTTCTTGGAGGCTGAAAATACCAGAAGATTTTTGTTGATTTGGAGATGCCCAGGCATATGTACTTTTATTCTTTGCACAAGTGTTTAAAAACACTGTAGGGCTCCGTTCTTTGTGTTTTACGGAATAAATTCTCTGAGTTTTTTGGGGTTTTTTTAATATATAATAACAGTAAGTATCATAAAGAGCTGGAGAACCGGATGGGTGGGAGCAGGATTTCTTTCAACCAGTTGAATGGAACAAGAAGTTGATCACCTGCAGTGGGACAATTTGTGCTTTTGCCTCTTGTGATTCAGTGAATTCATGAAGCTTTTGGGTTGGTGTTGCTTAGTCCTTAAGTTTTACTTTTTTGATGAGGGGACTTCTTCCCTCCGCCTCTTCCTCCGCCCTCAGACTCCAGCGGAGATAACAGAACTGATGTGGTGATGTGAGCTGTAATTCTGTTTCAGCCATGATTATATGTCAGTCTGCTGCACACCGTAAGTGGTACTTCGGGATTCCTGCTGTGAGCAGTTGATTAGATTCTGGTACCTTTTATTCTATACATAAGGAATTTTTTTTAACAAAGCACAGTAACACACAAAAGCCCCAGTTTATTCTCTTTTTCCCCACAAATACCTCATGCTTAAATATAAAACTAAAATGTTTTGTGGTATGCCTGACCTTCCCTAACTCGCATCTGTCCTCCCGTTCCAAATAAAATTCAATTTAAAGGTTCATGTTGACCCTTAATCGTAGGGTAAGTGTGTGACCTAGGTAGAAACTGCCTACAAAATGTGAATCTTAAATTCAATTTTTAACTCGCTCTGACAAAATGAATGCTAACTGCAAGTTTATTTGTAGTCCTGCTTGTTACATTTTTCTTTGTCAGCACAAGCTTTATTCCTCCAAATATATTATTGAATGAAAGAAAGAAGCTATTCTTTTATCTGTTAGTGCTGATGCCTGTAATCCATCCTGTTCATTTTCTGTGCTGCTATTTTCTTTGTATGGATCTTCTCCAGCTTATATAGCATAGAAAAACGTAATTGCTTAAGTCTGATGTACTTTTCTATTCCTGGCAACAGTGTAGGTTGATAAACCATTATGTGGGAGATGCCTTCTGGAATATGAAGTTTGTGTTGCAGTTGGGATATGGCAGGGTTAGGGCCCAGTCTAGGAGGAGCCTTTTAATTAGCGTTTTGTATATTTTCTATAGAGCTGCCAATTAGATTGTCATTTCCTGAGCAGTTTTTTGCAAGTGGAAATTGTTCTTTCCCGAGGTCTCATGTTACAGGGCTTTCCTAATGTATGTGGTACCACTTAATTTTGAGAGGTCAGGAGTGAAACCCCTGAATTTATTCCAGCAGCTAATGTTTGACAAAAGCCAGGAAACAACTCTTCATCTGATGACATGAGGACAGACCCGGTTCCCTTCATATAGCTAATCACTCTTGTTTTCTTGCTGTTCAAAGCTTTATTTGGTTGTTAATATTTGCAAATCATATGCTCAGTGCTGGATGGCATATAACACTGGAGACCAATTGTGCCCCAGAAGGCTAGGGCAGCTTACATTTCCTCATTTGCACATACTGCGCCTGAGTCTTAATTTTCTTTTAAATAGAGCTTTAATTGGGTCTCTGGATGAACACTTAGTCACTTCTGGCCAGGTGCAAAATGGTATCTTGTATGACGAAGGCTGTTCAGAAGCCCAGACCCTGGGATCGGTCAGGATCAAATTATTCCCTGATCTGCACCTGGCCCTCGGGCAACCGGTTAAACTCCTCTGGAAGTTTTCAAAATGCTGTAGAGGAATGACGTGTGATACAGAGGCTCTCTGTGGATTACATGAACGAGGTTAATTTCAGCTGTAGTTCTACTTATTTACCATAAAATACTAGGCCAATGCTAATAGTCTTACGTACAGAGGAGTCTTGTTAAGAAGTAATGGTGTTACTTACTGACAAGTCTTGCAGTTTTTATCCTGTCTTTTCAAATATTTACATTCTAAGTCACTGACTTCGGGAGTCAAGTGATTTTGAAGAAGGATTCTGCTTCTGTTTAAATGCAAAAGTGAGATTCTGCTTGTTGTGACTGATGAAAAATCTAAAAAATTCCATTAAACTCAAGAGATGAGAAAGCAAAGGAAGAACACTTAAAAACTTTGTGAATCTTTAGGATGAGCTTATGAATGGGCAGGGTCTGGTACATGATTTTTGCACATCGGTGATGCAGAGGAGGGCTGCTCTTAGAGCCCTTGCATTAGGAACGGCATGGACTGTGGTGAGGAGGGCTTCCACATTTTTGGGCATAAGTTATCTGTCTTCTGAAAGTGGTCTTTTGATTTCCTGTCTTGGCAATTAATGATGGAGCAGACAGTAATTTTAAGATGAGCATGGTCAGTCTACTTGTTAATACACCATGAACACAAACACTGTAAGTTCTGAGGACTCCTGCACAGCTAATTAGTATTTCTGTGGTTTCACTAATCACTTGAACTGGGAACTTGGCCAAAACTAACAGAATAGACTTCCAGTACAATAAATTGTTTTAATTTTGTGATCTGATCTTATGCATGGCTCAGTGTTTCTGAAGGCAAGGGTAGAATAAAATCTCGTTTTGCCTGATAACATATGCAAATCAGAACTCTTTGGTCCCAGATGAAGCTCCGCTTCTATTGACATGGTGCTAGCAAAATGCTGTTAAGAATAAAATGTCACTAAAACTTTATTTTGCTGATAATATTTCATTATTGCTTTGTAAGCCACCTTATCCATAGGGCAAAATCTGCCAGAGAGATAAGATCCCATAACTCCTGTTTGCTTGTATCATTCCCTTTATGATTTATAGAGTGCCGTAGATGTTCATGGCATTTTGCAGACATATAAATGATTGACGTGTTCTTGCCTCAAAGAACTCAAAAATTCTGCAGTTTAGCAGCAGTCAGCAGTTCCTCCTATCTGAATTTTACTTTTAATGGCACTGTATAAAATCACTATTACACAGCCACCAAATGAAATGGCATTTTATTTTTAGTTACAAATGCAATGTTATTAAAATGTTTGCTAAAGGTCTTAGGCTGTCTGCATGGCGGGCTAGAAGGCTGCATTCCCTGGCCTGAAGACAGAACAGAAACAGTACAAAACAGCCCCCTATCCTCTGACCGGGAGAGACTCCCTGAACTGTCCCTGTGACTGCCAGTAAGGGGGTCGCATAACTCTAAACACGGTCGAGACGTTTATGATATGGTAAGGCTCTCTGCTGAGGAGGGGAAGATTCATAGCTCCTTTCACAGCAGGAGCCAAACTGCGTTCCCGTGGTAATGACTCCCGGCCATCCCTGCTTTATGCAGGATTTGAACTAGTGACCGAGCAATGAAACGCTCTGTATCCTGTTATCAACTCCTTGAGTCTCAGAATGGGCAGCGCTGACTCCTAGCGAGGGGCTTGGGATGATTTTTGTAGGTTTTACAGAGGTCAACCAGCTAATTCCTCACAAACTACCCTGAAAATCTTTTTATTAAAGTTTAAGGGTCTAGATGAGTAAAATTTGTGATGTGGATAATACTTGTATGTCCCTGTCTGAAAGACGGTACAGTCACCTGCTCAACTCTTTACTTAATTCTATAAAACCTTTTCCCACCATTGACTTGAAACAATTGGATGTCATTTTCCAGTATTTGGAAAGTTGCTTTGCTACTTGACACATCGTCATGTTCTGCATTATTTCATTGTAGTAAAATGCGAGTGTAAAAGAAAGTTCCACCTTATACATGCAATTTTTGGATTTCCAGGCACTTGTATAAAATAAAATCCTTCTATATCCTGCCCAGGTAATTTAAAAGAATTACATGTATAAACGTAACATTAAAAGCAATTTTCTGAGCCTCATGATTACACTGATTTTATTTGTCACACACCTGCATGTACTGACTTAGCATATTCTGTCAGTCATAGTAAACTCTGTCCCGCAGCGCAATGTGACAGATGCTAATGAATATGATACATCATAATTTTTCAAAGTAGCAATACTTTGGAAGATCTTACTTTTACCTTATTAAATGCTTTGAAAATTAATTTTGTTAAAGTAAGATTCTGGGCGATTCAAAGGGCTGTATGCTTGACCTTAAGCATAAATGAAATTAACTTGAATTTTATGGATTGCTTTGATGAATTCCAGCCTAAAAGATTTCTGATCAGCAGACTGGTGGGAGGCTGGAATTATTTGGAGGAGTTTCGTTTCTAAGGAGGTGAGTGAAAAAAGCTCCCACTAATTTCAGTGGGAGCTCGAGGAAGCTGTTACGCTGTTGTCCAGTTCCAGTTTCCCAGTGCAAGGCAGCAGCAGGGGTGGTTTTGTCTGGATTCTGGGGTATAACATAAGGCGCTTGGAGGATTGCAAGGTCAAAACTGCTTGAGTTTGTCAGACACCCTGCCTTTCTCTTTGGACAAAAGCTCAGCAGAGAGCGCCATGTAACAGAATTAACATAACACAGAGTTTCAAAGACAGCAAACTTTCTTAAGGACTTTGGTAAAGGAAAACTACTGTTGATTCCTGTCAGCCTTGAAGTGCAGCACTACACCGGTGCGAATACTCTCATGTGAAAGGATGAGGATAGAGATGGGTATAACAACTCTTTTGTAATTCTCTGATGCGCAGGTTTTTATTCCATACTTGCTGTGGGAGATGGCTGTGTGCGCACTGTGATGGGCTAACACCGGCTCCAAATCCCCACGCATCCACAGCTCTGCGTTCCCCTTGCTCCAGCTTTCTTGATGTTTCTTTGTTGTTTCCCATCACTGCTTGTCTGCAATAGGTACTGTGCTGTTTGTGTTGCATGGTGGCACCTTCCTTTCAGGTGGTTGTCTCCGTCGGCGCAGAGTGCTGGTCTCCGCTGCAGGCTTCGCTCTGCCGTGGGGGAGAGATGGGGCTTTACCCTCTCTCTGCGCTGCTGGAACACCTCGTCACACCTCGTCACACCTCGTCACACCTCAGCGTTGCCCAGTCGTGTCCCTGGTCGAGGAGAAAACCGTTGAAACAGATTTTAGTGAAGCTTTAGCTGCTTCTCACCCGCTTTAACCAGAAGCGGGCTGGGGGAAGAGGTGGAACACTCAGGAAACAGGAGCTCTGCTTGCCCAGGCTCCCCCCTCCCAGGGATGGCACAGGGTGCCTGGCTCTTGCCCCAGGGTTGTGGGAAGAAGCACCCGAAGGCGCAGAGGAGGAGTGTGAGGAGGTGCTCCCGCAGGGCTGGGCCGGCGCAGGACGCTGCGCGGCACTGAGGTGGGCGCTGCCAGCATTCCCTGTGTCCTCCGGCGCATCCCGCTCCAGGCTGCCATGAACCACATCAGCATCTCTCTGATATGCACAAATGTTTTACCAGTCATGCTTTAAACTACAGGGATTGTCAGCATTTCAGTCACACGCTCTGCTGGGGGGAGTTAATATCCTTCCTGACTGAGTACATTGCCTAGAGGGACCGTTTTGTGTGTAACACTCTGGTAGAGAGAGCGATACCAGGCGCCGCCTGGCTCAGGGTAAAAGACTAATGTGCGCTATGTTAAATGGTGTCTTGGGTTTTCCTGGGTCCCTATTCATAAAACACAACAAAGTGGCAACAAGGATAAACCTTGTCAGCTAAAGGAGCTGCTGGGAATAGCAGAGAGTACTTAGTGACTAAAACAAATCAAATTTTGAAATCCTCTCTTCCAAAGGAAAGCACAGAGGGGATTTAACTAGGAACAAGTGTTTTTGCAGTAAAATGGCAGCGCGTGTGTGAGTGGAGCAGAGGGGGCAGGGTTCGCTTGGCTGCAGCAGGGCAGAGCGCGCTCTGGCGAGGTTGGTGTGGTGGCTCCAGCTTCAGGAGGAGGGATGTGGAGAAGAAGGGCTGCCTGGCAGTTGCGGGTGACCATCTTGAGCAGCGCACCTGGGGCGCGGGTTATCACTGAGCCCTCAGTCCGTGCTGTGGCAGGCAGCAGCAGGCATGTCCCCAAACCCTTCTGCATGGCACCACCCTGCCTGCTCAGGGTAGAGTCCTGCTGTAAGGGATTAACGAGACGTTGCGCGCTGCTACCCTATTTGGGTCTGGGAAGATTCCTTTTTAATTGTAATTAGGCTGTCCTTGTGTTCATGGCTTGTTTCCATATGGGAATCGTTCCTGACAGAAGCTGTTCCAGGAGTTTGGCTGCTCGCCTGGTGCTGGGGAGCTGGGCTTCAGCTCTCTGATAAACCAGATGCTCCATCTGCGACTCTGGCCAAGTTGCTTAGACTCCCTGTGCCTCAGTTTCTAACCATAAAATGGGAATATTAACATCTACCTGTCTGACAAGGAAGTCAGGAACGCAGTAATCAGAGAGAGTTAAACACTTACAGAGAGGGTTGGGGTGAATGGTGCGTGTTCCTCAGACAGGTGGAGAGCAACACCCATGGATCTGGCTGTGGCTCGGACTGTGTCCTTCGTTGAGGAAGACTAATGCACCAGCTCCAAGTCTTGACTTCAGTTCCACAGCAAAGCTTCAGCTGAACCTCACGTCTTTGATAGCCATAGAAAGAGGAGTGACAAAGAGGACGCTGTGAAATAGATACTCCCTTTGCCTAAAAATGTAGATAAACTTCCTTGGGATTTTCAGAAATACTTTGTACCTAACTCATTGAGGTTTGCAGCAGTATGACAGAAATTCCCACTTGGCCCTTACTGTTTATGTCTTCTGGTACTTTTGTCATTCATTTTACCCTTTAGTCAAGGGCTACTTATTTTCCTTGCGTTGTTCTTTGGAGTTGTCGCCTCATGAGCTTCAGTTGCACCACCATTAGTCACCTCATGGAACTCAGCTGAAGAGCCTCTCAGTCCCCTCTGGCAGCCATTGGTTTGTCCAGCGCAGCCACAGTCTACAGCGTCCCAGCCTACATAGCCCCTCTCCCACCCCCAGAGCCTGAGGGTGCCAACCTGCCAGGGTTGGGTCACGCCTGTCGCCTGCCAGGAATGGCCCACAATGGTGTGCAGTTACTTGTGTATCACCAAGTAGCCCAGAATACTGGGCTGAAAGTCAATTTGTATGTTGTTTTGATTTAACCTTTCTTCTCTTTCATTTTTTCTCTCAACTATAGCATCATATCCCCTACGGACAGGATAGGGCCTTTGCTCTATTGCATGGAAAGTTATTGAAAACTTGTGGAAAATTACATTCCCTTTCACTGTTCTTTACTATTGTATTAACTTGTCCAAAGAACTCCATCAGGCATATGAGTTTTCTCCAGCAGAGAGACTGTGGCCTGAAGCCTATCATGTTAATCTCCCCTTAACCAGATCCTTCATCCTATTTTCAGAAACAGATGGGAGGCTCAGGACTGTGAAATATTTGGGATCTCCTGAGAGACCTGAGGAGCATCCTCCATCCCTTCACAGACTTGGTCGTCAATAGCAGTCGTCCCCATCGAGGCTTTCGGTGAGGGTCCATTCAAGGGCATTGTGCATCTCCTCTCTGCTGCCTGTGGAGTGCCCACCCTGGCCTTGCAGTTTTCCCCTCCCTCCTGCTGCCTCTGTATTTCTCCTGCACCTCAGTAGCCCTATGAAAGTGGCGGGGTGAGCTGTCCTTCTTTCCTGCAAGGATTTGTGATCTTGTAATGGATTTTGGCTTAGCTGGAGCGCACGCCATATCTTATTTAATCTGCTTTGTTACCAGGGCAGATGTCACCTTTTCACATGGCTGTAAGAACTGGTTTCTCTCCATTTTCCTTCCTCTCAAAACCATGCTCTCTCCGTATACAGTTCCATATCACAGCTTCAGCAGGTACTGTCAGATCTTTCTCGTGTAACACATACAATGCAACTGATATTCAGTGGCACTCGCATCTTCTGTTAATGTCCTAATATCTACTAAGACCAAGTGGAGGAATTACCTCTCTCTCGTTTCTTTAGCATTTGCTCTAACAGTCAGTGGCCTACAGGACTGATAAAATGGGAGTGGTGTACTTTTCTGCCTTGTGCTAGATGTCAGTACTCACAAGCCTGTCAATGGGTACCAGGCAAAAAGCAGTGAACCATGTCTTATGCTACACTATATGGCGATGCATAGCTCACATTATTGATGAGAAATCCAATTACCGCTGGATTTCACGAGCTTTTCTTCATGCTGCTTTGGTATACCGTTGGAGTATTCTGCCAGAAATCTGACTACTTTTCTCCTGGATATTGTAAAAGATGGATCGCTGTGTGCCTGTGGTGATAGTTATTTTTTGGTCATTACTGTAACCTGATTACTTCCTTGGCTTGTCATCCAAACATGCTAGTCAGCAGTCATTCCTGTCTTTGCACTGACACACGCTAGGAGCTGTGTTTCTCCGACAGAATACCTGACATACAATTTTGTTGACTTATCCCCTCTTCATTCTGCCCTTCACTGGTCTAAGCCTTTGGTACAGCTTTGGAGACGCCAAAGGGTTTTTAGTGAAACAACTGCACGCTTGGATTTTAATCTGGAACAAAACATTGCAACCATCATTTGGGAACTGGGAGATGGTTCAGGCACTGAACTCAGCCTGTTGGGATTGGGTATGTAAAGGATGAGGAAGAAGCTGTGAGTGAAATCTCTTACGGAGGGTTTTTGGTCTGTTTTGTTTGCTGGGTCTTGGAATACAGACAAACCCATTAAAATGAGACCATAAAACAAGCCACTGGTTTTGGTATATGTGGAAGTTTGGCAAGACCCAAAGCAGAGAACAACAAGATTTAAAGCAAGTAACCTTCTGAAATTATAGTTTGGAACGGTGAGCTCCGTGCCAATCGATGGGAGTCTGCTTTTGTTATGGTCACAAAAATCGCGAGCCTGACTCATGCTATTACAGTGATGCACAGTGTTGTCAAGGTAATGGATTTGGGCACTTGGCATATACAGAAAGGGTGTAAAAGGCAAGGAGGTATTCTGCAGGCCTCCAGGAACAAGCTTCATATTAAGGATTTTTTTTTTTTTATGGCTCGGATAGAGAATACTCAATTTTTGTTGTAGAAGTGAAAGTTTTGTGCCCTGGCCTGTTGCTGTTGTTGGCACGTCACCCATGGGAATGCTGTTCTTTCCCATACCTAGCAGGGTTTGTGAACTTCTCCTGCCTTGCCTGCTCCTGCTGGTACCTAAGAAGCTTCCCTCCACAGGGCTTAAGTGGAAATTAGAAAGAGGGAGAGAGTAGAGATATCATGCATATTTCAGTTCCTTAGGAGAAGAGCTTGGCTGTAAAGGAGTTGTTGGTCTGAATTCTGAAGAGACTAAGGTAAGAAGTAAGCCTCTAAGGACCATGTTTACAATTTATCAAGGCGTTTTCTCCTTTCCTTTCCTTTCCTTTCATTTTCTTTTTTCTTTTTTTTTAATAGTAACAACAACATTTTAGAGCACTATTTAAAGACAAGCTTGAAAAAATCAACCAAAAAGGCAAAAGAAGTAGGCTTTCTGCTATCAAAACTTTGTGATCCAGTCAGCCTACTTAATTGTAGTTTTATAAAGACAGAAACTGATAGGAGGAGGAGGAAAAAAAAGAAGAAAAAGAAAGCAACTACCTGTTAAAATTTATCAAGATGAGGGATTGCTGTCTATAACGCTTCTTAACACAAATCCTTCAGTATATAACTCCTTGTCTTTCCTTCACTAACTCAAATGAAATCAGAAATTGACAGTAAAAGCAAAATGTCTGCACTAATGTGATAAACCGATTTATAAGGACCAATAAGGCAAAGGACGTGTTAAGTATTTGAACAATGGGGCTGAGGACTTGTCTGGAGAAGTGGATGCTTTGTGGGAATGCAGTGTGAGAGCAGAGGCGGGGGCGCGGGGGAGCAGCAGTGAGCGGTGTACGTCTGAGCGTGCAAAAGCCAGTTCCACTCTAGGCTGGGACTACAACTGTCCAGAGAACCAGTTTTTTCCTACTCTGTTGCCTTTTTTTCTTTCTCCTAAAAAAGACAAAGAATTGCAAAGGTTAGGAAGCCCAGAGAAAGAGAGGAGAGAATTCATCCAGAGGTTTGGAAAAGGAATGTTGTCGATTTTGGAGACTAAGATATATTGACATGCATTGCCAAGAGTAAGTGACCTGTTTATCCAAACGCAGTGTGTCTTCCACTGATTTCTAGTTTTTTGGATCAGGCCTTTGGTGGGAGAAATCTGGACTCCTGCATTGATACAGGGCAGGACTTAAGTGGAAAGGAAGTGCGAGGAAGGCATTTACATCTCTGTAAACTGGAAGCTTACCGTTACCATGAGCATCATGACTGAGCGTTTATGAGACTTCCTTGAACAAAATTCAAGGTAATGTTTGTTTTTATGTGCATGCACACAGGTTCTCTAGTAGCCTCTGGGTTTGCCTGAGATGGGAGATAGCTGGGGCTGGCATTTGTTGGAGATTTATCTTGTGAGAGATGCACTTTCTGCAGCTCAAAGTGGATGAATTAACTTACAGTTTGAAACGTCAACCTTTTCCGTAAGTGTTTAGGATTCACAAGCATTTTTATATTGTAAAGCCATTTTGGGGAGTTTTGTGCTACGTTTTGGCAAGAGAGATGCAGCCACTTCAATCCAATAGCCATTGTGCCTGTTGGCCGTGAGGCTCTGGAGCACTTACTGCTCCCTAAGGAATAGTCGAACAACCAGTGCTAAAACAGCTTACAAATGGGATAATACAGTGTGGTAGCCTGTGGTAGCTAGCAAACGGCCAACACGATTCAGTAGGTCGCCTCCAATACGACTTTGTCCTTTCTTGTCGATTTAGGAAATCTTGGAGTCAGTTTAGAGTGTCCTGAAGGGTGTTAGCAGTGACAGCATTTTACCTTCCAATTCACAACACGCAATGAAGCTGGATTATACCTGTAACAATTTACTGGGGCTAAATAAACTGCTGCTTAAAGGTAATATGGCGGTGGACATCTAATCATCATATTCTAACTGTAAGATACAGCAGTAATCCCTTTCTTTCAATAAATTAAATGCCAACAAGAAAAGCAAAGGAAGTGAGGCTGAGGCACCATGAGGAACATGGCACAGTACGTTAAAAACCAACTATGGAGAAAGGTGTTTCATTACATTAAATGCTAACTTTGAAAGAAAGAATATAACAACTTATTACTATAAAACAAATAATAGCTTATATGTGGTCTTTTGCCATCCCATATTCTGTTATTTCTCCTTTGTTAGGGAGTACAGAGATCTGACAGCAGTGATGGAAAAGTTCATGAGGGGCAAACTTTGGATTGTTTGGACAGTGTCAGCATTTGCCAGCTTAAGCAGAGATATTAAAAGTCAGCAGAATATTTTTAGAGGTAAAAGTTTGAGGTTCAAGAGTCACTCTGAGCTCAAAGTTTAACCTGTGGTGCCAAGGACCAGGTATGCTGCTGATTAGCTTTGCAGAGCTGCAGGGGCCCACTAAGATTTACAGCAGTTGTAGAAAGCTACGGATTTTATATGATGCTTTTCTGATTGTAATGTTACTTGTGCAGAAAGTCTATTTCTGTTTACCTCAAGACCTTAAATTTTAGGTGAAAATAGTTTCTCTACGCAAAAAATAAAAAAAGTCCTTAAGCTCTTTACTTATGTCGGAACGTCAACTTCAAAATGCATTTCCTAACAGAAATTATGGCACACCATAATATCTACATAAAAATATCTTCCAGTTCAGTGTCTTTTATTTTGAAAGATCTCCAAATCCTTCACAAACTCTGACCCACATTTCCTCCTCTGATCTGCAGTGGGTTTCACAACTTTTACTGTGTTCTCTACAGTACTCGGAATGCTATTGATGCTGATGTACCATGAAGATTGTAAGGGCTGAGTTGTTTGTATATCTGGGGTCTCTCACTTCCTCTGCATACCCTGTATATCTATTTGATAGATACTCACAAAGCACCTGGGTTTCACCAGAGCCTCACAAAGGGAAGTCTACCCTTAGCTGTGTCGAAAAGCAGCCGCTCTTTAATAACAGATAGGAAATGCTGCGATAATCCGGCTGTCATCCCAGCCCTTAGGAAGCAGAATAATGCAGAGTACAACAGGCCAGAAACGCAGCAGATGCAAATGGGCATAGTTCAGCTGAAGCCGGGGGAATGATGTTGATGTGTGTTCCTTTCGGCTGTCATAGAGAGCTAATCAACATCACGTTTTACTGCTAGCTGAGATTCTGGCCCAGTGTCACAGTTTCCAAACCATACTGGATTGAACTCAGTTTTAAATACAGTGTTTTATTATATGTATGTATGCATAAACACCTAACTTTAAAGAGCTCTTTTTACGAAACTGTTGTGAGGGAGTGAAATGTAATTTCTTGTCCTGGGCAACTAAATACAAACTGCTGATTTAAACGCTAGCAAATATGAGGAGTCTCTCAGAGAAAAACAATATCCTGTGGAAAATTTTTTTCTTTTTTTCTTGAGTCTGTTCTCCCTATCATGGATGCTTTTATTTCATCACCTTTACTATTACTACATTTGGCATACAGTCGTAGGCTTTCCAAGACAATTGAATGTTAAATTCATGGTCATGTAAGAGAGCTTTCTCCTGATTCATCCTGGGCACATAGAGCATCACGATGAGTCTTTCCTGGCTCTAAGCTAAAAGGGACTGTGGGAACGGCCAAAGGGAAGGGGAAAAGAAGTCTCTGCTTCGTTGCCAGCAGACAGGCCTTTGCTTCTGCCACTGGGAGGAGCATGAAAGCAGGAGAACTCACATCTTCCTCCTTAGGAGCAGAAAGCTACAACTCCCAGACTGGAAAGACTGATGTTGAAATCTGTATTCATTTTTCTGCTGATATGTGGAAATAAGGAGTGTCATCTTTTGGGATGTTGGTGAATACAATTTTTTTGGCTTGAATACTGAGATTACTGGGGCATTGTGCTTTTGTTTCCCATTTCCAGCCTTACAAACAGCACAGGGATGTTGAACCCTTGTTTAAGTGTGCTATTAAAAACGGACCAGTTGTCACTTTGTGCAGTCCCAGCTCTATTACAGCTCCTGGGCTGGGATGTCGCTGTAATCCTGCTGGCCCTGCTTTTGTTCTGGGGCTTCCAGGACAGGTTTGTGCCCCCTCAGCATGCCCTAAAAAATTCAGGGATAGAGAGGGCGTTGAATAAATTTCATATTTTTTGAAATTATTTTTACCTGTTGCTCTGTTTTCCTGTGTTTAGTTAAATTAGCTGGGCAGCTATAAGCAGGCTCTAGAAAGATGGGTATTCTCCAACGGGGTGAACTTCTGTTCTCGGATGCAATCCTGCAGTCTGGGAACTCACGGGCAGAGGCTCCATCCACAACAAGAGTGCAGGAAGAGCCGTGCTTATCCCAGGAGTAGTGATGCTGGAAGTGACTGCAGTCCTGCTGTGCTCACATTTATGTTTCTGGACACACACACAAAGTCAAACAGCAGTAAGTGAATGAATCCAGACCCTTTTTGGTGCATAGGGGAAACACGAGCTTTGCCTCCCTGTGAGATAAACCCACGCTGATTATTTAAGACCTGCCTGGAAGGGCTGAAGTTTTGATGGCTGCCTTGGATACAAAGGCACGTGCGTGCCAGGCAGTGTACTGCTGACTGGTACTCACGGGGTGGAACACAACTGGATGAAATGTCAGTGCAGTCACTTTGGCGTTCAGTACAGTAACAGGGCAGCACTACAGGGATACGATCCCATAAAATCGAGGTTTGGAAATGACAGCAAGGGTTTCTGCCTGATGCTACAAATTAACAATAAACCTCAAGGGCACGATGTAATTATTTACTTTGCTAAATAACACAGAGGAACTATGGTTTAATTACAGTAGTTTAGCTATGCAATAGAATTGCAGAGACTGTAGCTTCAGTGCATTGCGTTAATGAGTCTTGCTAACGGTTACTTCTAATATTGGATAATGTTTCTTTTGTTTTAAATCATCCTTTTAAAATCAGTTCCATGCAGATGAGAAGGAACCTTTCCAGAGTATCACAATAGATTGTTTTTGTTTCCAAAAGACACAACCCAACAAGGCACTTGATATTACACTCAGTAAAGCCAGATGCATTTGGCTCTGTTCTTGTGTCATTGACATCCCTTTTGTCCTAGCTTTTGATGAAATTTGAGCAAAAAGGATGTAACTGGGCATCTTCAGATGGCAAGAGTCTCTATTTCTCAATCCTATCATCAATCCAATCAACTCCTTTCATTTAAAAAAGATTGGAGAGGAGAATAATGCCCATTAAGTAATAGCTTTTTCTGAACATTTAGGGCATACTAATTAATAAATAGTTCATTACATCTTTAAGGCCCAGTTTTATTTTTATTTAAGTCACTGGCCCAGCTCCCTCAGCTGAACAAGAATAGTGCTAGCTATAGCTGTGCAGTGTCCCCGTCAATGGATCCTTCCTCTGTTGTTAATAATCCCTCCCCTTTTCTAGCCTTTTCTCTAGCTTGTCTGTCCCGCTGCTCTACGATGATCTTTCTCTCCGCAATTAGAAGCCTGCAGACACTTCTTTAGGTGCTGGTATCCCACTGACAAGCCAAGAAAGTCCCCTTTCAGACAATGCCAATTGTGTACTCTCTGGTGGAAGTTGCCGTACAATCACTCACATTGCTGTCACCATAGAATTGTTGAAGGTATTTGTGGCCTTTCCTCCCTTTCTGCAATAATTTTCGGCCCCTTGTCTTTACCTTCAGGCCTCTCTTACTTCTTATACTGAAAGCTTTGCTTGTCTCTTGTTCTCTGCTCTGAAGAGTCTCTTCTAGATTATCCTGCATCAGTTTGCCATCTTGTGCTAGTTATTTTTGAGGAAGGAGAGAGTTGTTTTGGTTTTCTTTATTCTCCCTCTTCATCCCAGCTTTTATTTTCATTACTATCAAACACTTAGGAGCCCCGAGCCTCCCTGTATTATTGCAGGCTGAGAAGCTGTTCTGCATTTTAGATGGTCTGTGCTGTACAGGAGATCGGTTTTACCCAGCTGGTTTGAACGGGGAGCCCTCTTTTACTGGACATGTTCAAAGTTGTAGATAGAGCTTGCTGAGGGAAGGCCCAGCAAATTGTTTTGCGGAAATGAGAGCAAAATCTTTCCAACTCCAGAAATTAGTCAGTATTATTTAATTACATTCCTCTAAATACTAGACCTAAGGGGTATCTTGGGCCAGCCAGTTCCTCAAATAAACTCTACAATAAATTAAGATTGAACTGTGTACAAATAAAAATATTTCTAAAATACTGTTGCTTTTAAGTTCATGTTCTGCAGTTTCTTTTGCTATGAGAGGAAGGAATCTGGTTTTCTGTTCATCTGTTTGGTGCTGTTCCTCATTTCATGTAGTCGTGTCCCATTCTGTTTTTTTCATGCCCTCATCAAACTTTTAAGCTATGGCAATGTGAAACATCAGTAGTGTGTGACTGGAGCAGGCGACTGCCTGTCGGGAGCAGTCACCAGTTGGGCAGGACCTGGAAGTGATGGGAGATGTAGGGCCTGGTGGAGCGAGGAGTGAAGACTGGTCCTTGTCCCTGTTTTAAATTTGTTGTGGTTTGGGGTTTTTTTTTTTTTTTGTAGGCCTTTCACTTACTCTCAGAGTAACACTTTCTTTGCCTTTCTCATAGATGTTGCTTTAAGCTGGTCTGGAGGAGCTTTTGGAAGAGAGAAGAAGGATTATGGTTAGGGCTTGCAATTCACACCTGACAGGCTGTTCCTTTCATTTCAGTTAAGGATGCTGATCTAAGCTGTGCATCTCAACTACGCGTGGTAAAGTCACAGTTAGGCAAAATGTGCTTCCTTTTTCCTGCTTTATACCTCTGAAGAGATCGAATGCTTTTCACAGACAAGCTGATAAAATACCTGAAGTGCTTTGTGTCGAGCAAGGTCATATTAACATGGAAATCTAGGTTGTTCACTGATACAGCTGTCCAGGCTTACTTAAATTTCATGTATTGGGAGCTGCTAATTCTTCAGACTGTCAATTTTGGGGGTGGATGAGTGACTGAAACAGATACATTAATGTCTGGCAGTTGGAGTACTGTAGCCTGTGGTTATACACACTAGGTTAGCGTCTTGCCAAGATTCAGAAAATAAATGGCCTAAGTGGTAGAAAGGGGAATGCTGTGTACACCAGGAAAAGCTCTGGTGTGTCCTCTCAGGAAGAAAAGGAAAGAAAAGACTGCTTTAGTGCTAATTTTTGCTGACGGGGTGAAAATAAGACTGTAATACCTAGAGATACAAGGGAAGTTGGCATTTTCTTCTCAGAAATGTGGCTGTAAGCCCCCATGTTATGGCCCAATTGTGGTTGGGTCATCACATTTTGGAGATCAAAATGTCCATTGTTGTTTCAATTTTCTGAAGCTATTGATTGTTCAAGGTTATGAAGTTAATTTCCATTTCAAAATGCAAGTGAATGATGCAAAGTAATTTCTTTCTGTTCTTCCCGTTGTGGTTGTGAAATTTGGCATGGAAAAAGCATGATGGGCCCTTGGTACCTGTGATATACTGGGAGCTAGAGAGAAGAAAGTTCTCTAGTCTTGTTACCGTGCTTTGTTTCAAAACAAAGAAAAAAAAAACAACCCAAAAAATCTCATCTGTTCTTAATTATCTGTAGTTACTTGTGTAACTGGATGAAAGTTTTTGTTCACTGAAAAAAGTGAATTTTTGTGTCAACCAAAAATAGGTATACATTTGTACCATTTAGGTTAAAAATAAGGAAAAACATTTTATCCATATTATCTCTAGACCCTGGAAAAATAGATCAGTTGAGGTTTTTGGTTTTTAATATCCTTGTTTTGAATTTTTATTTTCTTTAATTTTTTTTTTTACTGTGGCTTTCAGAAGGTGCAGGCTCTGACCTTCCAAGAATGATACAAATTTTTTCATTTTGGTTGATCTGATTTGAAGAAATACCGCAACTTTTTTCTTTTCCGGATTCAGTCACATTCCATTCTTTGCACAGCTGTATGCGTTAGGGACATTTACAGGTCTACAAGGGGTGAAATACAAGCAACAGCAGGACTGAAAATGCAAACAGCATTCAGGCAAGTCTAAAGAAAACTGCAGCAGAAGTGGTTAAACCAGCCTGTTTGTCACCCAGATCCCATGGTAAGCCCCATCCCTTTCCCGTTCTTGTGACCAGCACGCTGTATGTTCAGAGCTGCAGAAGTGATGATCCATGAAACGTATAAATATAATAAACTCAGACAGCAGCAGCAGAGTTAGAGAAGCTTCATGCCACAGTCTCCTGCTCCCCACTGTTAAATACCCGTAGCCAAAGCATTGTTGATCTGCCTGGTACAATCAAAGATGTTTGCATGCTGCACTGAGCATATGCTCCAGGTACTCCCCACAGGGGCTGGCAGATTGCTTCCTCCGTGCAGTCATTTCTGGTGCTGCTGTTGCTGCTATTCTCCTGCCCAAATGCAGGTCTGAAACCGACACAGTAATTTTCGTAATAAACTCCGAGGACTGCAGTTGAAAATGGTACTATTTCTGAGCCAGCCCTAAAAAGCAGAAATACCCAGAGATCTGGGGACTTGTGTTTTGAAAGTTGTTTTTTCCCCATTATTTTAAGGTAGAATTGTAAGAGTATAACTCAACAGCTGTTTGAACAAAAATTCAAACCCAGCTCTGGTTTGGCTTTAAACCCTTGCTTAAAACCTTGGCGCTGAAGACAACCCCCTTTATTTAGCTCCCCTGTGTGTGATATATGACCAGCTTATGAAGCGCACACTTTGATAACAGCTTGATGAAAAATTTTGCCTTATGTAAAGAGTGTCATGAACTGGGTTTGCCATTTTGCCTTTATTAGATGTGTGTGGGCTGCTCAGATCTGCAACACGTGCTCTGTGATCCCCAGCAGACCTTGGAGGTCCCTCATTGTAGGAGTTTGGGCCCAGAGTGGGGAAGGAAAGGAGTCAGAAGAAATTCTTGTGCTGTGTCTGTTCGATTCTTAGCTGCTGTATTGTACAGCAGAACAACAAACTTTACCTTTACGCTGCTGAGGTGTTAATCCACTTCCTGTGTTGACAATCCCTCTTTCCTTCCAGCAGAAACAACTCAACACTTCTTTTTTTCCAGCGGCCATATGGGCATTTTGGCTTTGAGTGGAAGCACAGGACACAATGGTGCAAACAAGCAAACTTTGCATATGGGCTGCTGCTTTGTTAGGGCAGCTAATGTCTGTTCAATTGTGAGCAGAAATCTGTTTAAAGAGGCTACAAGATAGCAATACAGCTGGCTGGGCCAAAGTTTAAACTTTAGAAAATTCTTGAGAAACTTCTTAGGAAGAAGAATGGAGTATGTGCCAGAAGAACATACGAATGATCCTAACTGACGTGGTGTTATTAGGATAAAATCGCTCTCTGGATCCATCCAGGCAGTGATGGATGGGATGTGTACACAACATTGATCACTGCACATTTTATTTCCTTAGCTTGTCCGTTACCTACCAGGAGGGTGTACTACTGGATTCTTAAACTGTTTCTACTTGTTTCTGAGAGGCCCAAATTTCACCTACCATGAGACTCTTTTCCACGATTTTGGCAGTGTGAAAGGATCTCTGTATGGCTCAGAATCAACCCCGACAGCTTTGTTAAGCTCCTTGTCCTTTCCTATCCACCATCAAGCCAAGATCAGAATGTGTTCTTCTTTTATCAAGTGTCGGTATCTGTTGGACCCCTGGGGTTAGTCTCCTGTCCCCGCTTACGGGAAATGGTTCCGGAGCTGGAAAGGCTCAGAACCATTGGACAGTCAGGCACCTTAGGGGATGCTGCATCCTACCTGGATGAAATGGATTAGAAGTGGGAGTTGAAATCAGATGAAACGGCAAGAACTCAAGACCTCAGTCTCTCTCTCAAACATCCCTCTTAAGTTATTCTGAAAGTTGAGTTTTTTCAGGTATTTTTTTTTTGTCTTTTGAGAAATTGTCTGTATTTTCCTGTTCCTTTGTGAGGCCTAACCAGTAACGGTCCAGAAGATCACAAGAGATTGTTTCTGCTGGAAACAAGCACTTGGTCTCCCAATAGAGTATGTTTAGAGGTTGATTTTCTAGGCTGAGGGTCAGTTCCTTTTCAACAGACACTTTTCTGTCTTCTAGGAGTGGACTACAGGGGACTATAGGATATTTTTTAATTGATACCATTGGAAAATACTGTCAATGCTCTAGGAAGTGAAGAGCAAACTCTTGGTACTGTGCTGTGAGCACCACAGAAAATCAATGGCAAATCCAAAATGTGCTGAATCTAACTGCTTTGGCCACCTCTAGGTGCTGCAGTGCTGCTCATCACGTGATTCTGAAATAATCTATTGAATTTTAAACAAATCCAGAACTTCAGATTGTGGCTCTTCTTCAAGCGAAAGCCACAATTATCTCCTCTATTAAATATGCTAATGAATCCAAAATAGGGTAGAGTGGGGAGCAAAGCCATTGTTTGATTTTAATGAAACATATTTTCTTTTTGCATTTTATTTTAATGAGAGATGTCCTATTAAGCTTAATACAGTCAAACTTCTGATAAAAGCCCTTATCAAAAACCATGCCATAGGAAAATAAATTAATTTAATTGTGGCAGCTAAACAAAATGGATCATTTTCTTGGGTTGGAAGTGAAAGTGAATATGATCTAATAACACCACACTTATTAGTATTTCTGATATGTAAATTAAAAAGCATTAAGTGAATAGCAAGATGATCCGTAACTTCCCTAGACAGACTAATAAATGCGAGCCAGTTTTTTTTTATAATTTATTTTACACAGAATACTGATATAATTAGAAGACTGTTAACATTTATTTTTTTTTAGCTGCGTGAAATGAACAAGCCACAGGAGACTAGTTCGTCATAATAATTAAAGTTTGGGAATAGTTTTATATTACCGTAAGTGAGATTTGATAGTTAACTTTTTAATTTACTGTAAATAGCTGCCTTTTTTTTCTTTTTTAGATTTTAACAGAAATACGTCTCATCTTTGGGTGATGGTTCTGTTTGTTTCAGATGCTCCATAGTCTGTTATTTGCCAAGGGCATACATTAAATATCTTCCTAATGTGAGGAACATATGGGTTACCACTTCACAACGGCAAACAGACACAACATTTTCTCTCTCACGCAGTGTACACACTGAGCGTGAGCATTTGATATTGCTGAATTTCAGAATTTCTTTAAATTCCAAATGCATTCTTTACAATAAAAGTTTATGAAGTGTTGAGTACGAATTCATGACAAGGAAATGATGTCTGGGCTGGGCATACTTTGTACTCTTTGGAATTTAGTATCGTTTTCCATTCCTGCTATTTTGGCGTGGCTGGCATGATTTACGTCATGCAGTAGGCAAATAGGGCGGTGCGGCGCGGCAGGATGAGAGAGCGTGTGTCAGACACAGCCGTCCCTCAGCTCGGGTGTTTGGGCTGGCTCCACTGCAACAGCCGCTGAGCAACAGCCAGCAGAGGAGCTTGTGGATCTCTCAGGGAGACCACTGTAATGGGAGACGGAGGAAATGACAGTAATACTTTCTGTGGCAAAGTGTTACTGTTTTGGGGCATTATGAAACGAACAAGGTGGTAGTTTTGGTTTGGTCACTGCAATGAAGAATCCCTTGGATGAGTCTCATGGTTGTCCCTTTTGAGAAGGGGCAGGATCCGCTCCCCAAATCCTCTGGCAGGTATGGAGGCGGGGGAACTGTACTGTCCCTTTGCCCCCCACCCTCCTCTGACTTTGTTTTCAGGATATGCCTTGAGCTGCAGGTCTGAGGAAATGTAAGACTTGTGTCCCAAATTCTATGTAAAAAACATGCCAAGAAGGGAGTACCTCTGAGATAGGAACCCCTTACTAGCTTGGACTTGAACTGGGTCCTTCAGTAGCTCTTAGGGTCTCTGAAAATCCCGCTTCCGTAGCCTGTGGGACTGTGGCACCCTTCTGGCTGGTGCACGGACTGCTCTGAAGGTGAGAAGTACCTTTGTGCAGTGCCCGCAGGAGCGCTGGCGGCAAGATCGCTCTCCCATTCTACAGTACGTTGCTTTCTGTACCCCTGGCTCTTAAACCTATCTTCAGTCATGCGCTTTTGGTGCATCTAGTCCTGTCTCTGTATTCGGTCCTAAATCGTTTCTTGATATATTTGCAGGCTTTCTTTAGTTGTTCCTGTGTGGATGATTTAAGGCCAGCAAATAACTTTTTTCCCAGAGTTGTGCAAGTGTCTTCTCCAATAAATAAAACCCCCATCTCACATCAGTGGGCGGCTTGGGACTTGTGTAACAGTTCCCCTCCTGTTTAGTTCAGACGGCATGGAAGCACAATCCAATTGTGTTGTATGTCGCAAAGGCCTGCCATTTCAGTGCAGGACTGATTTTCCACTTGACTTATAATGGACAATAGGACATCACTGTGGGGAAGGGAAAAAACCAAGAAGCCATTGTAATCTGCTTTAGCTTGTGGCTATTCTGCTCTATATATGTCTATAGCAGAGTTTTAGTAACTTTAGTTATGTAGTGCAAGAAGACAAACCTAAAGTTAAAAGGATTCCTCCGCAGTTATCCAGAGCAGCTATGGGTGCGGTGAACTCATAACTATTGTCTGTTCCTAAACATTGACATTCGATTTATTTCGGTTTTCAGTCATCATTTAAAAAATATATATCTGTGTCAGAAATGCTGTTTTCTTAGTAATGCCCGGGGACATACATCCAGAAGCACACGTTACAGACCATAGAAATGAAGGGGACTGCAATCTTTCTTTGTGACAGTCACAACGCTTTCTAGACGTGAGCTAGTGAACCGCCGTTCTCTAGGAGATGTATCTCAATAGCATCTTTTAGCCCTGTTGTGGAGGGGAGAGCAAAGAATAGCATAGGTGGACCATAAATAAGAGAGGTGAGTTAGTATTGTTTAAGAAACGAGCATCTGGAGAAAAAGGGCAAAGTCAGGAGTCAAAGAAATATTACCAGCAAACAGAAACTTTATCTGAATGTATTGATTTATCTGTAGATCGTAAATAAGCTGGCGGTTTTGATCTCTCCAGGCACTTTAAACTTGTCATGATTACTTCTTACTAATCCCCAGAAGAGAATCTAAGAATTGGTCTGGGTTAAAACTCTAGGGAAAAGTTGAAATGATCTGGTTTAAATTCCTGGATCTTTTGTGGACTTCAGTGCTGCACTGGGTACATCACTAAATTATTGCATTTTGCCTTGATTCTCCATCTTTACAATCAGCATAGCAGGCCTTCCCTGAGATAAAGGGCTGGCATGATAGGAACTGAAGCCATACTTGCTAGGCTGATAGGAGCTAATTGACATAAATGTTCAGAAAAATCTCTCAAGTGGAATTAATAATGCCTGTCCTCAGTGAGGTAAAGACAGGAACGGGAGCCAGTATTTGTGGTGAAGTCCCCTCCGCGTACTACAGTGGTATTTGCGCTGTTAGTTTAAATTCTGTCAATGTTACAGCCCTTGGTCTAAAAGCGGATGTAGAATTTCCCTTTACATTAAAACTCCTCATAGAAAGCTGCCACTTGGGAGGCAGTAGACCTTGGTTTCAGTTCTCAGCTTTGAGAAGAGATGAAAAAATGAGGTGGGGTGATAGCCTTTGCTGTCTTCCAGGATGCCTTCTAGGTGCACCTAACCACTGTGCTTTACAGTAATGAACCTCGTGGTGTTGCAGAGCTGCTTCTGGTGCCTCCCCCTGAGCTTTCTCTGGATGGGACCTGGTGATGGAGGGGAAGAGCAGAGAAGATCAGAGAAGCAGTTGTCTATGGGGACTTGGGTACTGACTCTTTAAGAGATCACAGGGGTTTCGATATGCTCCACAGGGCCAGGTTTTGAAAGGAGATGGGGTGCATTGTAATACAGGTTCACGTTTTTCAAAGGAAATTCATAGCTGCCATGTTGAGGGATTTTTTTGAAAGCCCAGCTCTGGTAATGAGTGCCAGGCTCAATTTCCCGGTAGACCTAATATTACTATTAATGCTGCTGCTACGTAATTCAGAGGATGAATGTGAGATTAAATTTTTTCTTTTCATAAAGACTTGGAAGTTTGTTGGTGACAGGTGTTCCACAATCATAGTTGATGGGATTAAGAAGACACTTTATTGATAAGGATGTATTTGGGGAGGGTAACAATTTACTTCTGAGCTCCCACACAAGCTAGGCTTAATTTTCATCTGCCATCTTGAGGCACGTTAGGGAGGAGAGTAAATTCTCACCGTCAGGCAGGAAAGAGCATTCCTATAATTCTGATTTAGCACCATTTCCTATTAGTCCCAGCCTCTCATCAGCTATACGCAGATGATAATTTATGTTTTAATGGGCAGAGCACTTTACTGCCCACAGGCTTCTAAACCAAGCCAGAATTTATGTCCTATGCCTCTGAAACACCATATATTTATTTCCCTGGCACTCGGTGCAGTTGAATCTGTAAGGAGCCCTGCTCTGCCCCTGTGCTTTTCTGGAGGGGGAACCTCAGATGTGGTTTGTGTTTGAAACCAGAGACAAGTGGCGGCAGATGCAAGAGAAAAGCAGTTTGGTCCTGTAATGAGGATGGAGGAGGAGATATGGAAGGGAGCAGCGCTGCCATAGGGTGCTATCTGGTTTTACCTCGACTTATGTGTACATTTATTATGTCCTAAAGGTACAGCCTTGCGGCTCTGCTGGCAGAGGGCAGGGACTGGCTGCCCGCAGCTGTGTGGCAGGGGCCCTCTGCCAGCGCCGTGCGCGGGGCTGGCTGCCAGCCGGGGCGCGGGGCTGCTGCGCTCTGCTTGGGCTCCCCCTTTGCTTCTGCGTTGCAAGGAGTCCTGGGATGGTTTTTCTGAGCACTGGAGAGACAAAAGTAGCAGAGGGCTTTTTAAAGAAAAAGGACTATGATGTATATCTAAAGCTATTTATGTTTCTGCAGACCAAAATGCCAGGAGAGGCAGAGGCAATGGAAGAGGGCACGGCAGTGCTGAAGGACTGAGTGCGTGTTGAGGGAGGCAGTGAAGCCTCCTGGATCTCCTGGTTTGTCAGGGCTGTAGCGTGCCAGCCCTCTCCATCATGTCCATTTAGAGCAGCCAACCAACATTCGGGGCTGGGCTGGGAGTTGGTGCAATTCTCAGTGCAGATTTAGGCATTGATTTCTCTTTCCACCTGTTTTAGGGCTCAGCACACCCTGATGGCAGAGATGTGGAAAAGCTATCCATATGCCTTGCCTTGCTCTTTGACTCTGCCAGCTTACTTCTCTCTATCCTGAAGGGAACAGAAAAATTAATTTTCTTGACTATCCTAAAAATTGGAGAGGTTTTCCCTCTCCTTCTACCAAAGAGGTGTTAGGAGGATTCCCATTTTTAGTGCCGAAATTATCACTGTTGCTTGGAGCAGAGTGAAGGTGAAGCTCCTGCGGACTGATGCTATCGGGAAGGACAGTTTGACGATGATTGCAGTAAAACCAGTCCTCAACAACTTGTGATGTGTGCCAGTCAGAACTTGGAGCTCTGCAGTTAAAATTGTTTCTGAATTATCTGCAGGCCTCGGCTTCCTGAATCTCCAATTCTAATAAGTCTCAGTTAAAACTTCCCACTCAGGCTATCTGACCATTAACTGCTTTCAGTAAATCTTCTGCTAGTTTCCAACGAGTAAACTCCACTGAGCATTTAATTTAAATGTGTCAGACAAATTTCTTTGCGGTAGGTGTGGGGTGGGATTCTTTTATGTAAGTTATATAAAAATCAACTGTGGCAAGTTTGTTCCATTTTATTAGACACAGAAACTTTTCCCAGCATTTGAAATGCTGTCAGGCAGTTGGTGACAAGAAATGTTTTTGTGTATGGCTACACGAAATAATTACTGTTTGTAGTGCAGAAGACTGGTTTTATCTAAAAGAATATACAGATTTTTTTTTCATAAAAACTTATTACAGTTAGAAAATAGATGAAATTTAAGAAGTTGGAAAGAAAAATAAAAAACAGAAAAAGAACTAACGAAGGAGGAAGATAACTATTATGGTAAAAAAATTAAAAAATGTATCATTGGAATTAGTATTTACAGCAGATAGTGCTTCCAAGCCCTTGGAGAGGTGAGGAATTATAAATGACAAGTGCTGTAGAAACAAACAAAGCCAAAAAGTCCCTACTGCTAGGCTTTTGTGAACGTGGTGTGAGGCAGAATGTGAAGAGGGGACAAAGCAGGCAAATGGGAAGAGAAAAGGGGTAGGGTTTCTAGGAAAGCAGAAATTACAGTTTGCCACTGACAAATATCAGCAGGGGCTGAATTGCAGTCATCACAACTTGAACTTTTCAGAAGCTTTGCAGAAAAACTGGTGTTCGTGCTTAAAATGAAGAAGTGCTGATGCTCAAAGTAAGAGGTGTTGGAAAGGCTGACCAAACCTTCGACAGACTGGACTAATTAATCAAATCTGAACTTGGTTCTGTCTCTAAGTGGCATCATTTCTATGCTCTGATGCATAGCAGAAAACACAAGTTACACCGTGTTAGATGCCCTTCTGTTACCCACTGGACTGGTTGGAGTATCCCGATTTCTCGTGGTCTACTGATTGCCAATTGGCGATCATGTGAACTGGTTAGTTCTGGTTTTTATTCGCCTGCCTTGGGGATAACTGCTGTTGTACTGGGCTGCAGGCAGGCTGCCGGCCCTGCCAGTGAGATTGACAGTGCTCTGTCACAGTAATTCCTCTTTGGTAGATGATGTTGACTGCTTCTCTCTCACAGACAGGGTGTCTTCTGTCTTGGGAGATGCTTTTGTTAGGAGGTATAGCTATCACTACTTTGTTAAAGGCACTTCAGCCACTGAACATCCCATTACTGTTAGCAGCTCTATTTAAAACTCAGTAGTTTTGTAGGTACATTTTTAACATGTGCAAACATTTTTCTGGCTTTGCCCAGACGCATCCCCAATGTTTGCTTTGTATTTCACCTTCAAGTGAAACCAGTAGCAAGGTTTAAATAATACAAGCCCACTAAACAGGCCTTTCTTTGAATAGCTGCCGACCTCTTGTGAGCCTCCTAACAACATTGTCCTTGACTGCTGACTTGGTAAAGGAGCTTCCGTCAAGGTGAGGTTCACATGATGTGATACTTCTCAGAGGAAGAATTTTTGGCATCCCAGCAGAAAACCAGGCAGCTGCTTTGTGTTTTACTGGTTCGAAGGCATGGATCGATTGCCTGTGACTTGGTGCGCGACCGTGTCACATTCATATGGGTATGGGATGCAGGAGAATGAGCCAATTGAAAGCTTGTGGCTAGTTTACTGTATTTTTTCTGCGGAGAAAATTTGGGAGATTGTGCATAAATAATTGTTAACCCAATCATTAGCACATAGGCCTCCCCATCCAAAACACTGGAGTGCATGATTCATCCTTCCCTTCCCCTGCACCCGACTGCCGCAGCTGGGCTCAGGCAGCCATCGCTCCGGGGCGAAGGGAGGATACTATCTCCATTTGACAAAGAGGCAGGATAATAGCGGCTGACCAACACAAGGAATTAATGAACTCTTTTCTACGAGCTCTTATCCTCATGTCTTCATGACTTCAAGCAAGTCCTCTCTACCCTGGGAGCTGTCCTGGCTTGATAGCACCTCTCCTTCCCTGAAGGAACGCTGCTTTGATCTTGCTGTTGATGAGCTTTGTTGCTCCTTAGACTCCTCTTTGGGGCTGGATGCTGAGGCTGACCTGTCCTGTCCTGTGTATGTTACTGTGCTCAATGTAGGTGCTTTGAAGCTGGAGTTAAAAGGAAGTCAAAGCTTTATTTCCTGACACAGGATCATGCCCTTTTAGTATGAAAGCATTTTACGTTTATTTAATCACTGCTGCCTGGAGGAATTTCTCTGAGCATTTAATACACATTATTGTTGAGAAGCTGTTAAAGAGGTTTAATTCATTTACATTCATTTATGTTATATCACAACAGAACATCCACTTCCCTCTAAAATTACACTGTGCTGAGTACCAGAATTCCTTTCTTGTAACGCTTGGTTGAAGGCTTATTCAGTCATACTGCGGTTACAGGTTTCATAATGTTTGGCAGTCACTGTTACTCCAGGTTTTAGCTGCTGCAGTATGGGGCTGGGGAGATACCTAATTCTTTTAAAGTATATTAGCTTATTTTAGCAATAGGCATCTTTCCTTTTGGATTCTTAGATTCTTTGCAAGAAACGCTGCTTGTTTGTCACGTCAGCACTGTGTTAGCCTTGCTTTGTAATCTAGTATCTCATTTTCACAATTGCAAATATTAGAGGCTTTAGCTTTTGGACAGGTAGAAAATCTTTTTCTGCAGGAGATAATGGTGGCAGTATTGATGCAGGTCCTCACTGAGATCAGTGCAAGCTTGGCTGTTAGGAGGGGTGGCTGGCAGCCCCAAATGCGCACATGCTGATAGATAGGGTTCTTGGTAAGGAAAGTCAAAGCTACTCCATTTCCTAAGATGCAAGAGCCATTTAGTTCGCCGTCCTTATATTAGGTCCAATGGCGTGGGCTGAATTAGCTGAAATTGTCAGGTTGACTGCATGAAGTGCTCCCATGTCAAAAAAATACTGTGATACCATGTGTTTTGCAGCCACAGAAAGAAGAGACTTTGGAAGGCTTTCTAAATTTGAAAGAAATTGTATTTTTTAACCATTTAATTTCCAAGTATCAGAATTTCAATTGACTTTAGCGGATATCTTTCTAATATTTATTATTTGCAGAAATTTGCCTACTTTCTTCAACTGAGTTCCTATCAGCTGCATTACCATCAACATAAGGGACATTTAGTTATAAAACTAAGGATGCAGAAGGTAATTTCAATTAAGAGGAAAGATAAAAATTAGCAGCTAGGAAGGCAACATCTGTTTTCTTCTGCAGGAAAGGGAATATATCCACTGGCTGAAGATGCTTATTTCAGTGAGCATGAGTCAGGTCTGAAGAAATTAACATTGTGTCAGGTGAATAGGGGAATTACTGTCTCTTCCAAAAGAGAATTGGTGACATCATGTGAAACTGGCAGATGTCAGGTTCAAAATGAAAGGAGGTACTGCTTCACCAGCTGCATAACCTGTGGAAGTCCTTGCCAGAGGATGCTGTAGATGATAAAAGTTTACGTGGATTTGGAAAGGGAAGGGGCGTCTTTACAGAAGAAAAATCCATTCAGTAATATTAATTTCTTTTTTTTTTCTTTTTTATTTTTCCCCCCTGCCCCTGGAAACTCCATGCATTGTGAGCTGCTGCTGGCTGGCTGAGGGCTCGGGGTGCGTGTGGCTGCATGCTTGCCTTGTCCTGACACTATCCCTTAGACATCCTCCCCCAGGGATCTTTGGGATCATAGCGAGGAGACCGATGTGCTGGTGGTCTGACTCGACTCCTCACCACAACACAAAACTGATGTCAAAGACAGGCCTCAGGTCACAGGAATAGTCCCTGTTTCTTCCTCTGCACAGCACTGCCCGTTTCTTAATTTATTTTGAGATGGTGAAATGGGCCAGGACTGGGCAGGGATGTGACCTGCTGAACCCACAGTGTTTCTTGTTTTCAGTGCCTCCAGAAGGAAGGAGCAGTTCAGCAAATGGGAGAGTCGGCTCCGTGTGGGATGTTTTCTCCTCTCCGTCACCTCAGTCTGGCTGAGTACTGGTTATTTATAGTGCGCGGTTCACTGGCCTGCATGTGGCCATTTGGCTGCAGAATCAAGTCTTGTCCTTTAATATGTCCCTTAGCTAGAAGCCATCTGATAAACTGCTGACATAGGATTTGAATTTTCCTAAGGCAAAGCCTCTGTTTAATTCTAAAACAGAATTAGAGGTGGTGTAGGCATGTCTCAGTTAATCTGAATTCCTGGAAGGAAAGTTTAAACGTTTCTGGTACGTTGTCATGGGAAGACGTAGGCTGCAAGCATCGAAATGCAAAGCATCAAAATGATCGCGTGCTTTAAAGCACTGAATGTATAAAGTAGAAACAATGCACTAGAGTGAGGGTACTCATCTCCATTCCTGCTTCCCCCCCCACGTAGCAGGCTACTGCAGAGATAAGCAGGGATCGGCTTGCCTTTATTTTTGGTTACAGCGCACTGCAACCACATCATCCCTGCTTCTGACACATCCTCTATGGGTCCTTGCTCTTCCACCTGCCACCCAGGGAAACGGTCTGCCAACTCACGACTGCCACGGCTTTAACTTCGAGCTGCTCCATTTTCCCCATTAACCCTCTGCGCTACACCCTCTGTCAAAGCCTCACTGCAATTTTCTTCTCTTCTTTTCCCTGGGAGTTAAATCAGCAGATGTTGTATCATCCACTGCAAATTTTAATCAGCTTTTGCTTCCAGGATATCTTGGTCACTTAAGACTGAGCAAAGTAAAGCAAAGGAGAATGAAGAAGGGGAAGAAGAGGAGGAAGCAACAGATGGTCACTGGTGTTGCTGAACACTATCATCCATGAAGATCTCGAATGGACAGCCAGGAAGCGTGGTGGTGCCAGACCGCAGATGTACTGACATGGGCTCAGGCTTTCCCTTTCCCGTGAAGCCGCCCTTGCAGCAGGAAAGGCTCACTGCTGACCCACGGAGACCCAGGAAAGGCTCACTGCTGACCCACAGAGACCCAGGAAAGACCCACTGCTGACCCATGGAGACCCAGGAAAGACCCACTGCTGACCCACGGAGAGCGCAGGCATCGCCCGCCGCAGCGAGAGCGTAGGCCAGCGCGGGCCTTTTCCCGCATGGCATTGTACGTGTGCTTCAGGAGATGGTCATTCTGAAGTTTTTATGGTCCTGTTGAAGAAAGCTTAAAACAAATTGAAGGTAGATGCAGTTTCTGCTCTTGCGCTGCTGCAGTTCCTGTGTGATTCTGAGCAAGTCATGAGGGGCCCGATTCTGCGGGCCCTGTGCCTGCGGGAGCTGGGTTGGCCCTGCGTAGTTGTCCATCCCCGTGAACATCCGCCAGCAGTGGCAGTGCTCTGCCCTTTTCCCTCAGCTCTCTGGGGTGATGCGGCTCCTTTTGCAGTCGTGTGCACATTGTGTCGTCTGGTAGGACTAAGTCATTTCTCTTTTTGGTAATATGTGTCGAGTACTGATAGATTCCTACCTCTCTGTTTACCAATACTTCATTCTTTAATTCTGTTCCCTTGTAAGTTCCTCTAGTAGTCAACTTCTTTTTCTAATCTACATTATCTGGCTTTTATCACTGGTATCCCCAGTAAAACACACGAGCTTCTCCTTGTGGTCCTGCTTGAGTCCCTCAGGAGAGGGATTGTTTCAGTGTTTGGTTTTGGCCTGCTTTCCTAAAGAGGTGAGGTGGAGAGGGATAATGTCCTCTTTTCAACCAAATTTGAGAAATGTAGAGTTTTCAAAGATACTGAATGCCTGGAAGTTTAATGAAATAAAAATACTGGATAGAGAACAGTCCGTATTAGGGCTCCTTCTGCTAGAAAAGCTCAGCATCATTTCCGTGCCTGTTGGACGCCAAGGAACCCACCAAGGAGCGCACTGTTGTGCAAAGCCAATGGCAGGAAATGTTTCACTTAGACCTTGTTAGGTCCAAGTCTGGGGCTCAGTTTCATTAGTTCTGCTGCTCTCTGAACCTCGTGGCATTATTGTGGCATATTTTACACAGATCTTCCTGAGCTGTATCCCTTTATTTTTATTTTTCCATGTAGATGGTTATTTAGTGCCTATGTGTATTATCTCTTTCGGTGCTTTTTTCTGATTCTTTGCCCTGGCTAATGTTTGCATTTCCTCCCAATATAATATTGAACATGTAATATTATGATTTTTTTATAGATAAAAAGAAAGAGGCATGTTAAAATATGTTACTGATCTAGCACCACTCCTGTCTTCTTACAGAAACTGAACTATTTTTTTAAAACTGAGTTTATAAACTGGGCTCGTTTATGCACCTTATTAAGGGTCTTCTGCTTAAATAATTACATATTAAATGTCGTTACAATTAATATTTTCTTATTTCAATTTGTGTCACTTTTACAGTCTTCAGAAGCATCTTTATTTCAACTGAGTAACAAGCACGTGTCTACTTTTTCTATTTAAAAAACCCAAACAGCAGTTTTCCAGACAGTATCTCTTTTATAGGACTGTTTATAGAGACCTATATTTCAAGCAACAGGGATCATGGTCTATATTTCACCCAGGACCTACACATGCAAACCATATCAAACCATTGCTGAGAGGAACTCCACAGAGGATACACCCGTTCTTAGCACAGGTTTTTGCTCTGTGCTGTACCACAACAGGTGACAAACCAAAACAGAACAGTGAGTTATTCAACCTGATTTCTTGAGCTGGATGTACAATTTGTAGCAAAAGCTTTGTTTTGCTTCGGCTTGTTTTGAATTGTTCACAGGCTGTTCGTGATTTGACCACATAATTTAACATTTGAAATAATTTCCCAGGTAACTTTCACAAATCAGTCTTCAGATTTGTGTGCAAGTGCGGTACTGTGAGTTTTCTTACTGCATGCCGTTGTCATCTTGAGTTGGTAAGTTCATGGCCAGTGCCATTGCTTATTGTGGCTCTGAATAAACCCTTCTCAAAAAGCTTTTCAAACCCAGAACATGCGAAATACTTGTGAACGAGTTGCGCAGGCGGTAAGTGTGGCGGGAAGCTCGCCGGTGGATAAGAGGGGTTCTGCAAATGTGACGTAGGGTCGGGCATGGTGCCCACAGGTTCTTCCGTCTTCCTCATCCGTATCCGATCTGCTTGTGGCTGAATGGCAGCGATATTTCCTCCTGGCGCTGAGTGATAACTGCTTTTTTGGTTTGCTGGTGACAACTCCAAAGCCATTATTAAAAATGGCAATAAGTGGATATAAAGGGATGATAAATTGATTTTGAAGGAATCAAGGCCCAAATAGGCCAAAGTTTCGATTTTTTAAGTCCCAGTTAAGTTGAAATTAAATTGAAACACACTCAATTCGAATTAAAAGGTAAAAATGTTTGATGCGTAGGCAGTCTTTTAAAACAAAAAAGAGAATTTTTTAATTGATTTTGTTTTTCTTCACTGTAACAACTGCGGTACAGGCACCTGCAAAAGTGTGCTGCTGCAATTGTACTTTTCAGCGTAAAGAATTATTTTCTCTATTTTTTTATTTTGTATTTTTATTGCTTATTTTCCTAGGATTGAACAAATCTGCATGCATCTAGCTGAGTAAAATGAAAGCCTAAATGCACTGTTGTCCCCTAAATGAAAATTACTACAACATAGTGTAAAGGTACATATAGAAAACACGATGAGTTAAAGAGAAAATACCATGAGAGCATGTTATTTGTAATGTATGCAAATAAATTTACTCTGGCAAAGCTGTCCTAAATTTTTAATTAACGAGGTTTTTTAAAATAGTGAAAGGTAATTATCCTTTTAATTATAACAGAACAGTTTCCAGATTGACATGGTAATAATTAAATGTGTTTCCCATAAATTTATTATGGTGATTGTAACGACTATTAGCTTTAAATCCGCTTTTTCCTTTTTTTCTTTTTAATTGCAAAGCATAGGATTTCATTCCGAGGTTAAAGACCAGAAATAAAGGTGTGGGAAGGAAATATGTTATATGTGAGAGAAAAAGTATCATTATGCTACTGATGGTAGTACTGATGGTTCAGTTGGTAGCAATTGCTCAGCTGTTCCAGAACTGGAGCAATGATCCGGGTGGATCAAGGACAACTTCCTTATAAATCAGGAAATGATGGGCCTCCTGGCTGGTTCTCATATCTGTAGGTCCCAGGTATTATTTGTGGAAACATTGCTATTCATTCCCATGTCTGATTTGGCTGAGTACACTCTTTCTCCCTAAATGTCTCTGCATGCTCTGTGGGATGTGATTCACTTCCATTCTAAATTGATGTGGAGTGTCATAGTGTGGCTTTTATGGAGCGGCCGCCTTCCATCTTAGCGCGTCCTCCGGTGTTCCCGTGGCAAGCAGAGCATCGGGGTAACAGTGGCCGTCAAGGCAGACGACCAGAGCCCGTGCACCTTAATGTACATAACCAAGCCCTAGTGAAGGAGCCACCTCTCTAACAGCTCTGTGACAAGCAGAACTGCTCAGCAATTTGTTTCTAGAAAGGTTTCCTGACAGGAAACCCAGGATACCCTAGCTTTTCTGCAAGTGTTTACTGTTCAGACAGGAAACTATTAATGCAATGCCTAAATTTGCTCTGAGTCGGAGTGTTTCATTTTATTGGACTGCTCTGAAATGTTTCAATTGAAATCCATTAAACAAAACCATTAAAAACCTTGATCCCAGCATGACATTGCCATACTTGATTCCTCTTTTCTCTGCTGAGTCAATAATTCTAGATGGAAAAACCTTTCCCATTGACTCTCTGGGTCACCTTAGAGTCAACCTTTTTGTTGTAGCAAGTACATGAGCTGGAGGGCCAGAGGGATCTGGTGTTCCAGGATCTGGCTGGCTGGGAGTCCCTGCAGAGAGGCTGGTGTTGCGCTCCGTACTGGAGAGCTGTGGCTTTCCTCCGAGGCGCGGGCACTGAGGGATGCTGCAGGGCACAGCTCGTCTTGGTGGAGCACAGGGGCCGCTACGAGGGCGTGCGGCTGCCGCCGGGCGTGAGCAGGACCAGACCCGCTCTCTTGCACGAGTCAGGCCTCCGAGGATGTAACCGAACGGGGGACTCCGTATAAAGGAAATAATGTTGTGCATGTCTTCAAGAGTGAGAAGAGCATCAGGCCTTATCTGATTACTCTGCTTTATGGAAAATCTCCTGTACCTGCTGGCCTTCGAAGCAGGTGGCCTGGGATGTTTTTCCTTGGCAGCTGAGGACATGAGTGCATCTACAGAGACCAAAGCACAGGAATAGTTCTGAAGAGATTATTTATGCATTTACCTTCATCAAAAGCAAAACCACTTCACTGAGCATCCAGGGAATGCAAAAGTGAGGGGAAAAGTGGATTTCTTGATGAGATAAACACATTACAAGTTACTCATTATACATAAAATAATAGCATATTCCACACGTTCCAGGGAGTTCAGGCTGGAAGATGTGTCACCATTGCCATGTTCCTCTCATTTCCTGTGCATTCATCCAAAAGGTACTGATTCAGCCTCTGTAATTGGCTTGTTATACACTTTAAAAAAAAAATAAAAATTCCACAACAAAACTCTTCTAACTTTTACGGTGAAAGCTCTGCTGTGTGCTTGTATGTGTTTCGATTTGAATATGAATCAGAAGAACAAGAACTTGAATTTTCAGTACTCCAATGGGTAGATGAATAGATGAGCAAAGAGAGAAAGAAGAGTAAATAAAAAAGCCCTGAGTAAAATAAAAGGCTTGTAATAAGCCTCGCTTTTGTGCATCGCTCTGGGAGCAGAACCATCTGTCCTTTTGCCTCAGACACCATCCCATTTATTCACATGGTCCTCTCAATTTTAAATTAAAAGAAAAAAAAAAAAAGAGAAGAGTTTTTAGGGATGCCTCATTATCTGTATTTTCTTTATGGAAACAACTCCCTGTGCAACTTGATGTTTACTTCATTGCCTAGTATCTGAGCAGGGGCTGGATGGGAAGGGAAGCCGTTTGGATACATTTTGCAGCTCGCTGTTTTAGTTAGAGTATTGCCATCTCTTGGCTGCTTGCAGATCTCCAAAGAAACACTGTGGCCTGCTGGGTTATTCACTAGACGTTTGCGTGATTGATCTTCTTGCCGTTTTTTCCTGTTGTGACTCTTTCATTCCTGGAAGTGGATTTCCAGTCAGGCTTTGGATGCTTGGTAAATAAAACTTGAAATGGAGAGGGTAAAAGACATGGTCCTTGCCAAAGTGGATTATTTATATTTTCCGTGCCACCCTGCTTCCATGGCAGGACCTGGCCAGGGCTGTGGCTGGAGATCTGGGCTCTGTGTCTCTCCTTCGTGCCGGGGAGCTTGGTCTCGTGCTCCTGGGGGCTGACTTGGAGATGAAGCTCTCCTGTCCCCCACAGATTGTGTTTCTGGTTTGGGACATGGACTCCTGTTTTCTTCGGAAAGGAGAGGATGGAGGGGATGTTGTTCTCAGTGAATTGAAAGGGAGCTTTGGAGAGATGCCACCAAATCCAACACTGCAGCTCGCAATACGCTGCTTTTTGCTCACAGGAGATACTTTGTTTAGGGAAAGGTGATAGAGAAGTGAAGTCTAGGAGACAAAGAAAAAAATGAGGAGAGGGTACTCCAAGAAAATGAAGCTTCAACCATAGACTGGTTCCATGGAGACCTTTGTGTTCTCAGTACCAAAAGCAAAATACAAACAGTTTGTACAGACCAGTATTAAAGGTAACTAAAGACCAGTGTGACTTCAAGTACTATGTAAGGGGAAAGGAGGCTTTATCTTGCTTCCTCTGCTTTGTAGGTCTCCTCGGAACACTCACATGTTAACTTGGAAATTTAAAACTGTTTTATTTTAAATTAATTTAAAGTAATAGCTCCTGCAATCACTCACAAATGGTAAAAAACCCTAATATTAAGAGTTTGATGAAAAAAGGTGCTAGTAAACTGCTCTATAGGCTGCCTTCAAATCTGCTTACAGATTTTAAAAGTTTTTCTGTTTTTTGTGCATTGCCTCTGAAAACGATATGCAGAAGTACTGAGTCTTGCAGCTAAAGCTGGTAATCTACACCTACCTCCCACAGTCTGCTTTGTTTGTGTTGTGCCCTGGTGAGAAGTATTTTGAAGCGTTAGGCTTCTGAAGGCAAAAGGTTTGAATAAAAAAGGGTTGCTGGAAAGTACTGCTTCTTATTTTATTTTATTTTTAATAAATAAAGTCCCGGTCTCTTTTCTCTCTGATTCTTCACTTTAAAAAAATTCTCCTTGCTTTCTGAAATTTATCATTCTTTTAATAAAGTTTTCTCCCTCTCCTCTTATGTTTCCGTATATCAGGATTCTCAATTGTTCCGTGGTCCTAGGCTGAAGATGTCATTGTTTCACCCCCAAATCAATAATAGGAATTACTTTATTCTTTAAAAGAAGCAGACTTACACACATGCAACATCTGCTTCAGTGCCTCCAGTCAAACTGGATAAAACTCGTTAACCTGATGTTCCTGTGTTAAAAGCAATTTAAAACCAAATATAACTCAGAAACCTAAAAATCCTGTTTAATACCACATTGTGAGAAACATGGCAGAGGTTGCTTTTCTCTTGTAACCCAGTTTCAATATTCAGCTTATGAACAGAGTAAAATACCCTCAAGGGTTTTCTGTCTTTCAGAGTTTTTGAAAATGGACTTTTTAAAAAAAGCACCCCTCCTGCTCTTCAGATGAAATCTATGTCAAAGCTAAATTTGACCCATGGTACAATATGTGGGTGCTGTTTATTTAGCAGCTTCACAAAGCAGGAAAAAAACCCTGTAATTTTTTATATGTTTTATTGTCTGTGTTAATTTCACTAATAATTATTCACTTTATATTTGTGGTCAAGGTAGGGCGCTTGTCTTTGCTGCTGTCTCTGAAATCATTAAAAACTGGGCTGATAAACGTTACCCTAAATTCTGATACAGTACTGAGGAGTACTGCTGATTGTTCACCCTGTTTAGCTTATGCAGTTTCTTGTGCTTCTTGGTGGTGTTTCCCTCTGGAATTGGATCCTCTGTATTCTGGATGATGGTCACAAAGTGTTTCAGAAAGCTGCGACTTGGTAATGGTGATTATAAATGAGATTGTAGGGAGCGATGAAGAGATCCAAGCCAAGGGGACCTGGTGGTGCTGCTGGAGTTGGCAGAGTGGGCATGACGAGATGGGGCTGGCATCAAAGGGCTGCCAAATAGCAACACAAAGGGAAAGGGAGGTGAGAAGCCAGGGAAGCAGCATGGAGAGGGATGCTGCAAGGAACAGGGGATATCTCTAGGGACAGAGGTGGACTTCAAATGAGCAAGAGCAGAAGAGAAGCAATTTCTGTGCAAAGGAGGAAAAGTAGAAAGGATAGATGTCACCGCCTTCTCCTAGTACGTGTTTGAATCCTTATCAAAGCGGTTTATCAACCGATCTAATTTTCAATTATAACCTGCAGAAGCATTCATATAATTAGACGTGCTGTTGTAATCCTCTTGAAAACAAAATATGGGCATGGTGCAGCTGATAAATTGAAGTACTAGGGAACAGCTAATATATATTTTAATAAGCAGTAAGTCTAAAATGTGTATCTAATGAATTCTAATGGTATCTTGTTTTTTCTTAAATTTATCTTGTAAAGGCAGAAGTAAACTTTGAACTTGTTATTCTAGCCAGAATTTATTATAGTTTGATTATTTTTTTAATTTAGGGTCGTCCTCAGGGAAAATTCTTAGATTTAGATGCAAATAGATCTTCACATGCTGCCTGCTAAAAGCAGCTGTAAAGCTCCGATGGATTTCAGAGGGCTAAAGTTCTGCGTGGTCCTGCCCTGTGCATTGAGCTGGCAGTGAGGCTTGAGCATGCTCCCATCAAACCTGCCAGGGAAGGGAGGATGTGGGAGTGGAGAGGGGCCGCGGCGTGGAGCTGGTCACCAGTGGCTGGTGCAGAGACACACGGGGAGCAGGAGCAGCCAGCTCTGGGAGGGCATGGAGGCATCTGCCCGGGGACTGACGGGTGTGGGCAGGGTGTGCTGCGGCTCAGGAAGTCTCTCAGCTGGGAGCAAGTGTGGAGGACCTGCCTGCAGTGACACCGGGATCTAGGGGGAGAGCAGGGTGTCAGCCTTTTTATTTCTCTTCTGTTTGATCTGGTTGCTCTGAGTTTTCTCCCCTTTATAACTTACATATTCAAGGTTTATTGTGATGAAATCTGGCTTTATTTGAGTTATAAAGGCTTTTGGTCTTCTTTAGGGAGCTCATTATGAAGAAAAATCATAGGCAGTAGATATCGAAACTCTGGCTGACCCAGGAGCTTATTATACCTGGTTTAAAAAAAAAATATAAAAAAGTGGTCACAGCATGAGCTCTCCCTCCTCATTTTGCAGAGGTTACACAGGAACTGGAATTTCCTTCCAACATACAGAATGATCCTGCCTCCTTGGGCAGACACATTCTGAGCTGCTCATGCTGGTTTCATGTCCACTCTCTCCAGAAATGCTGGGCATCATGGTTTTCCTTCCAGTGGGAAGAGCTGGATAGAGCACCTTCAAAATTCTTGCTGTAAATCCTTTACTAAACAAATCCTGAGGAAACATCAACACCTAATTTTCCCTCTGTGGGTGGAATGTGAGAACAAGAGCGATGAAAGCTGAGAAACAAACGAATTTCATTCTTCAAGCAGTATTATTTGCAGGGCTGTGGGGCGTTTTGCACTGTCTCCCTGCCTGCTGCAGATTAGCTGGGAAGCACAAGCCGACTGGTCGAGGACCGTGCAGGAGGATGCCAGGATCTACAGGGCCACTTCTATTGTGCAATCTCCCTGACGATTAATTTTCTGTAGGGCTTACCTCTTGGGGTCTCTTAGGTCCCATCATGTTATCCAGCATGAAGTGCTGGACTGCTCAGCCAGGAGGCCAGGTTGCTTCAATGGTTTTGTTACTGAAGTGTTTTATGTTCTGTTCTACAATCAGGTTGCCCTCTGTGTGATTTTTTTTTTTCACCTTCTTATCTACATTCAATAAACAACTTCAAGCTGTGTCCTGCTATTTAGCAAAGATAAATGATTTGGGAAACTGAATTCTCCTAGTTCAAGTGACTGTCCAGAATATAATTATAAGCACGTAAGATAAGATTAATAAAAGCACCAAGCTGCTGGGTGGATATTCCCATTACTGTATACAAGCTAGACAACATCCTCCTCCACCCGTTTGCTAATTTGATAAATGCCTGGAGCTGATTTAAAAATGTGTAGGTTATTTTTAACTGTGGTAGCAGAGCCATCTGTATTGTATCTGATGAAGTTCTGTGATACAGCAAATTGATTTATTCTATCTCCTTAGAAGTTATACTAAGCTTTATGTTATAAATAAGCTGGTTTGAAGTACATGATGTCATTGAGCTTGAAAGTCTCTAGATAAATTTGTACTTAAAGGGTTTGTGCTTTCTGTACAAATTTAAATTGGTGCAGATTGTTATATTTCCTTTCTGTCTCGGTCTTGTGGACCGCAAGCTCGCTGGGGTCAGGACTGTCTTTATAGTTGTTTGTATGAAATACACAGAGGGCCTAAATCCAAGACTGATGCTCTCATATGTTACAGCGATAAAAAGAAAAAAAAAAGAGCAATCAACAAAAACAGAACCGCACATTTGATGGCAGGATTTTCAGAAGCACTGCAAGGAACCGTGTGCCTGAATCCTACCATTTGCTGTTATAAAATACAGGGAATTGATGAGGGGCTCATTTCACTGGAGGTATAGAGAGTCTTGGCTATTGCAGGGACGTGCCTTACACCATGGCAAGCCTGAACTGAGGTCAGATTTGGGATCTCTGCTTTGATTTCTGTTCCAGGAGGTGAGTGGGGGCTGCTGGAGGCACAGACTGGGCACTCTTCCCTTTGCCTTGCTCTGAGGTCACTGGGGCTTCTGTGAAAGACCATGGAAAAGGTGCCCATAGCAGTAAGAAAAACTAATCAAATGCTGGGAAGAATACCATAAATCCTGTCTTAGTTGACTGCTTACAGAACCAGTGAAAATGGTGGCTTAAATAAGGTAGAATTTCTAAGAGGTGGACTAAAAACATTGTCCCCGGGTGGTTTTTTTTAGGGGTAGTTTTTGAGAGACATTGAAGACAGGACGTTGCCTAATGAGGGCCATGTATGGTGCAGATTTTGCTGTAATTAAAAAGAAAATGAGCAACGCTTTAATTGAGATCTGAAGATTAAAAGTTAAAAGCTTAGTATCCTCTGTTACTTATTGTCAGATAGGAATTACGTTGCATATGTGTAACAAACCATTGAATTTTAAAAATGGAACCATAAAAAAGCTGCTCTAATTTAAAAGCAGCCAATTTACTAGGAGTACAGTTTGCAGCTCTGTCACTTGCTAATCAGTCTGTTAAACATAATAGCCATTCTTGTCTGCAGGCAGTTAATCATGTTGTGAATGCACTTATCAGCGCGTATTAGAAATACAATACAAGACTTTCCGACAGAGGAATGGATGCAATTACTGCAATCAGTATACATTTAGCTACTGTCTTATAACATGTTTTTCTTTCCTTCTTTTTTTTTTTTTTTTTCTTTTAAGTAGTCCAGCAGTGACAGATTTTCTGTTAGAAAAATATAAAGGACACACTTGAAAGTGTTGTTCAACTCAAGAGAGATGCTCAAATGCAACCTGTCGGTCTGAATGCGAGATGGCTGCTGGCTCGCGCAACCCTTCCTGGACCCGGCAGTGTTGGAAGCTGCTGGCTTTGAGTGTCGTGGCGATGGTTTTCAAGGCCTTTGAGCATTTTCACTGATGGGCTGGGAACGTGGCTGTGGAGGCAAGCATTTGGTGGTGGGGAGCTGAAGTTGTTGCATTTGAATTAGACTAAAAGAGCTCAGCATATGGATGAACTCTTCATTTTTTCTTTTTTTCCTCTTTTTTCCTGCGCTTCTCTACATCTAAATCAATAGCAATGAGGGATCTCAAAGTTTTTGAAAAGGGATATTGAAAAAGCATGAAAGCTAATTGCTTCCAGCATGACTACCCACCAGCAACGGGTGTAAATACAGCTGTCTCAAAGAATGCCAGGACTCGACAAAATCTAAGGATTTCAGCTAAACAGTTTTCCAGGGCTGATCATATTCTTGTACGGGGAGGAAGGGAGGGATTATGAAATCCTGAAAAGATTCAGGAAAGAGAGGAATAGAAAGAGGATGATTTTGTAAATTCTGTTTTACATTAACCCTTAATGTTAGGTATACTATATGTAGCTTAGTGTGATTTGGAGTGCTTGCAGGAACCTGCCCTCTTTTTCTAGAAATCTTTTTATCTGACTCTTTGTTCTTCATGACAGCTGGTATTTTGGCTTATGTAACGTTTTTAATTGTAGCAAGGAAAATGAAAAAGCAAAACAGTCTCCAAATTGTGTGACTATTACAGTGGGTAATATGGGAGTCAATATGACATCACATCCATCACACCAGAATTTTTGTTACTGTGTCCCTCCCTGAGAAAATGGGGGAGGTCCTCGGTGCGATGGTCTTGGTGGTGACCATTCCCAGTGGGCCAGGGCCCTGGCCGGCCTCACTGCTGAGCAGCTCAACTGGGACGCTCAGCCCCACTCCAGCCCCAGGCTGTTAAAGCCTTCATTACTGAGGAAATTCATTGAAATGAAGTCCTGGGGGGATGTTTTATCATATAAACAGGGGAGTGGGGAAGGCGGGTTGGAACACCACTTCTCCCCTTTCCTTTCTAATTATTCCTTTTCAGAGCCTAACTGAATTAACCTCACTTATTACTCACTTGTGCCTGGACTCATTTATTCATGGTATGACCTTAGCTCTGAGCAATATCCCAGCAGCCCGCCATTATCTGTCACTGCATTTGAATTCATCAGTGGTTGGGAAATCATTGTCTCGCAAGTGTGACGAAGTAGTGATTACCCTTTGCAAAGGTGACCTAGAGACATTAAGTGCTGACCGTTGTGTTGACCTTACTTTCATGCCAGTAGAAAGTAATTGTAGAATGATTTTTAAAAAGAGAAATATTAAATTCACCCCTCTGCTTTTTGTTATTTGGAGTTATCTTTGCACTTCTGGGGAAATTTGGATTCATTTTTAGGACAAAAATAGGCTTTTAATGGAGCGACTTACATTGTAATTGCTTGTTTCTCTCTTGCTTTTAGTTTTGTTGCAAAGATCAGGACTTTAAGCTGATCTCAACTAGCAAAGCGGGGAGGTATATAGAATTACTGCAGATGGCTCTTTCTGTTCATGCAATGAACGCAGACCCTGATCCACTCTGTGTTTGCTCAGATGGATGAATTAATCTTGTTTATTAATTAAAACATGGGAAACTGATGTTAATATGCCAGTTTCACTTTCATGTTTTTACGGTCTGTTCGGTGGGTATCAACAGTGAGAGGAAAAGCTTAACTCTTTAAAACATAATGATCAGCCTATAAAATAAAACAATTTTATGCACACCATGTGTCTCTCAGGGAAGTGGGGAGAGAGGAGGTCCTGTTTGTGTTCATGTTAATGATCCCTGACTGATCCCTGCCTTAACTTCTTTGAGGATGTTGTCATGGCCATTTATTTCTTATCAGAAGTGTGACAGCCACAGGACACCCTGCACATTATCTCTCCATCTAAGACAACATTAGATTCAAAGAAAGCTAGGTCTAATTCATTAGATCCTTAATCTTGTTTAAATCTGAGGAGAATGTAGGAGGAATAAAATAATTCTTGTCCATGTTTCTATTGTGATTTGTTCTTTAATTATTTCATGCAGGTGGTATTACAGTAGCTTCTACAGCAGGCTCATGAGTTCTGTGCACTATTAGCAAGCTTTAGAAAGAAAAAACCCTAACTTTTTAATAATTTCCCATTGTCCTTGCTAGCTGCTTGGCGTTTGGTTGTTATTCGTTTACACTGTCTGCCCATTAAGCAAAGGGTTAAGTTCAAAAGGTGTTGAATTAGGCCTTTTAAATCCTCAAGAGCAGAGCACCATTTGTCACTGTTTTCATGTATCCTCCAGCACATTAGGTATATTCATGTCACAGTCTGCAGCTTGTCTCCCCGTTCCTTTCATTCATAAATTCAGTGTGTTGGGAGTTTGCAACTTTAGATCCCCTCTGGTTGATTTTTCTCCCCGGGGAGATCCAGCTGTCAGCCTCAATTGTAATTCTGAAATCAAACCAGCAACTGGATTGCGAGTAACTTTCTGCTAAGTCTAGTCATGATTTTCTTTTCTGATGCATTTTCTTTTTCTGATGTGTATACAAAAGAGTCTGCTCACTTAATGCTAATGTCAGGCATATAAAACTCCTAAGGTGTTTAAAATGCTCAGGAAACAGGTTGTTGGACATGTGGTTTGAGCCATTAGGGTGCACCCAGGTCACCTACCCAAGCTCATACCTAGGAAGATAAGAAAGCTGTGTACCTATTTGTAAATATAATATTGGAGAGCCTTACATAATTGTATGAGTTCAGGAGCTGTCGTGTAGAGTCACTCTTCCTGAGACCTGCAAGAAATTTGGAAGAATGTACAGGTAAATTAAACTGTTGCACGTCTTCCATGTCGTAGTTGGCTGGGGAAGAGCAAGACTCTAAAGCACCTTCAGCTATGCAGAGCTGATAGCCAGTAAGGAGCTAAATTTGAAGAGTGACCTTTTTCTTCTGCTTAATTACCTGCAGGAAAGTAATTTCCTTGGCTGTTATGTGGTGGTATTCTAGAGAGACCCAGAGTCTGCCATTGCGTTGCAGTGTGCCACCAAGGATTTCCAGAAGGTAACTTTTAGGGTATATTCCCCATCTCCAGCATAGAGTCTCTGGATGCCCTGACCATCCACTCTGTTTTCTTTCAGATCGAGTGAAATATTTGCTGTGTTGACTTTACATGTAGCTTGGCTGAAGATACCTGTGCCTTGGGTTATTCAGCTGCAGCACAGGTCCTGGTAAAAAGTGGCTCCCAGGGTTGTATTCTTGTACTTTTAAAGGTCTTTTGATAGTCTGGGGAGGGACTTTGTGTGTGAGTTCCTGCATTGCAAAGAAGTTCCTATATCACTGAATTTATTATCTGGAATTTTCAGTCATTGGTTCTTTAAAAATCCATCTCTGCTTTATAATATTTCAGCTGCTTGCACAGCAATGTTGAAAATACACCATGTGATTATGGTATGTAAATATGTAAGAATTTCTGAATAGTTAAAGGGAAATTATAAGCACCATTTGGGCTGTTGATATTTATTAACTGTTTAGGATTCTGCATAAATCTTTCATCATAAAATCATTCTTATTTTTTAAACAACAATAGCTCCCTCTATATTTGCATCCAACATCAGCTAAACCCTGGCCCCAATTTCTTACTGGATGTGTTTGTTACATTCCCCAGCAAAATACTTTCTCCTGGCAGAGAAGCTTTATTTTAGGAAGTACACAGCACAGCAATAAAGAGGTTCTGTATAGCAGTCAGGAAAATATTCCAGTGCAATCAAAATGCTTTTTTAAACCTCCAAAAGATTCTATGCTGTTTCAAAAGGGGAGAGTCGTGACAAAGGAATAAATGGAGTCCCAGTGCCCAGCATTACATGCTACCAATGGAGTGCACCAATTACACCCATCCTGAATTTGGTCCTGAAAGTACTGTTTTGTTAAAGGCTAACTAAAATAGTATCTAAGGACTCTTTTACCAGAAGAATTTCTGTACGCTGTCACAAGGGTGGAAGCAAATAAAAATAATTGAAGCAATTGTCTCAGTTGTCTCCAGGGTTGTCATGATGATGTTGATAAAATCAAATAAAGTGGAAGTTATTGGAAGTTGTTAGTGAGCAGCACAGTTGTGAATTGTCAGTGGAAGAAGCTGAAGAGCTTAAAAGGTTTTCTCATTATCTAGATTTATTGTTTTCAGTTGTGGGAAAATGCTGGCTAAGCAAAATAACGTGAATAATATCTGGTTTAGGTGGTGTGTTTTGAACAAAGATATTTTCTTCTTGTTTTTATGGATTTACTGGATTATTAAAGAGTGCTGTGTCAATCTATACATTCTTAACAGATTTAGCAGCCTGGGTTTTATCCTTTGTAGCCATTTGCATTGCCCGTGCAGCTGTGAAGAGCATGAATTTTTACAGCAGTGAAAGAAAAACAAGATCAGGCAAAAAAGCCTGTAGTTGGTATAAAGTAGACTGGACAACAGTGCAAGTTCTCTGTTAGACAACAGAGCAAGCTGTGAATTGTCATTTTGAAATGCATCATGAGAGGAAACCACCCCTTTTTCTATCCTTTCAGATTTACTTGCAACCTGCCATCCGTCCTGTCTTTGTTCAACGTTTGGGACTTCTGCCTTGCACTTCTGTGCTGTTGCATGGAAGAAGAGTGAGCAGGGCTTTTTTCGAGTGTTTATGCCGTCCTTGTACCCCAACTGTCTGGTTTCCCTCAGTAGAACAAAAACCGCTGGGGGCTACGCAGTAAGGGGAAAGGGGTACTGTGTCATGTGAATGTTTCCACGTTGATGAAAAATACTCGGGATGCGCAGGTAGTTTGTCCCGGCTTCCAGGGACATTCATCCACACTGCAACGCTCAACAGCGATAACCTGCAGGGCTCCCATCTCCACTGCTCTTCAGGGTGAGGCCCTTTCCCAGCAAACTACGCTGGAGAACAGTGTGAGCAGGCTGCTTGCAAGCTCGTGTACAGGTTTGTGTCCTTCCAGCTTAATGGAAATTATATATGCTGGGAGAAAAGGGTTTAGGTTTTAACATCCATTATCAAGTCAGACTTTGCATTTAACACAAGGTGTAGAGCCGTTTCACTCCAGTAAGTTGTCCTCAAGTAGGATCTGTGCTTAGGGATGTTGGAGCTGCTAAAAGATATCCTGGCTTTGAGTGTTAGTTGCTGCCAGTTCCTGTTAGCCAGTGCCGGCATTCAGGAGAGCGGCACTCAGCAAAGTATAAGGGCTGACAGTATGCAAACCTTCATAATTCAGAAACTGGATGCTGCTCCATTAGTAGGTATTTGCTCTCATTTCCTTTATCTTGAACTGCTGGGATCTTAATTTCCTTAAGGGGAGAAGGTCAGGACCTTTAATCTGGATCTTTTCCCCAAGAGGTCCCGGCTGCCTGCTGCTTCATTTGACTTCAGTAGGAAATTAAGGTCTTGAGCATTTCCAGTCAGTCGTTGAAAAGCCTCCTCTTGTAAGTGTTTGCTCTTCAGTAAACCATACTTACGAAATTAATCCTCTTGAGATCAAAGGAGTGAGACCTGTATTACTGAAATATTTTATAAACTAATGTACCTTGCTTATGTAATCCTGTTCTCATTGAATTGGTGACAATTTGTCAGAGAGAGAAAGAATTGACCATTATTAACCTTGGAAAGATTCTCAAGCATCATGGTACCAGATATTTTATTCTTTTCAAGTACCTAGTGTTTGCTCCATTTTTTTAGAGTTTTGTTTTTACACTGTTGTGGGCCTCATAAACGGATTGCCATTTACGGAAAACATTATTTTATGAATGGATGAAACTCATGATTTCCTGTAATAGCCAACAGCACTAATAGAAGGGTCTGTCTTTTATCAACTAAATTGTTGATGACCCGGCAGTGGGAGCCAGCAAGCCAGTGGCACACCCAGCTGAAGGCACCGCACAGCGCCCTGCACTGTCAGCCGTCACTGGGGCGCTCTGCGTATTTCATTCTCTCTAAAAAGACACAGGGCAGGCTCTTCAGTTTGGCTAGCAACGTAAATCTTTCTTAATAGCTAATAATAGAGATTTGTTTATTTAAGGTAACTACTAACTATTTAGACTGTCACTGCCATCATAACATCAATCACTGTGTATCATTCCAGTACTTAATTCAATAATTCCATGTTTGTCTTAGACAAAAATTAGGAATAAATTGAATTCAGTGTTATTTCAATGCCAAGTGATTTTGTAGTACGTATTTAAACCTCTAACATTCGAGCTATGGTGGACCTTCACAGTAATCTATTTTGTGGGGAGGAAGCCTATGCAGTTCCATATAAATACTTAATAAGGTAATAAATGTAGAGAAACAAAATCTGATACTGGATTTTTTTTCAGATTCGGATTTAAAATATATCTATTTTTCCTGCTGTTTGCATACACTAACAGATTCAGGAAGAAAATAAATCAGAGTATATGTAACAAGGTAACACGATAGATAGCCCTCCAAAACCAGTGTGAATCGGTACAAAGCATCTGAATGTGGTAAGGCAAGAGTTCTCTAAGGTGCTTCTACAGCCGGAGGAGATACTTGAGGTTCCACTCGATGGGCGAGCAAGGCAGGTGGGCTCCGCAGCCGCCCTCCTGGGCACGTCCCTTGCAGGACAGTTCTGGGACTTAGAGCATTTTCCTATCCTGATTAACTCTTCTTGTTCTGGAGTCAGTTGGAGCTAGAGTTGGCTTTATTTCGCATGGATTTACCACTCTGTGCTAAAACCCTGTTCTCTTCTATTCCCGGTAGGGATCCCAACCATGCCTGCTAAGGGCTGGGTACAGAAAAAAGCTTGCTGGGCTGTTGGGGACCTGGTTTGAATGCGTTAGATTTATATGAGGCTAGACAACAGGAAATTCTGCAGAAATCTCAAGGTTTTGGGGGTTCTTCTAGCACCTAGGAGAGGCAGCATTGTGAAAGTACACAAATAGGATTATAAATTGCAAGTTGAAGAAGAGGGCCTACTTACTGGAGCTTGCAAGAGGAGATAAATCCAAGCCCATGGTTTCTTTTTCTCCTCTCACCAGAAAGAAAAATGTGTAATGACTGTCTCATGTCTGAAACACTGGGCTGGATTCATCAAAGGGAGTTAGTAATTACCAAATTGAGAGAATCATGAAGCGCTTTTCTAAATTTGAAAGGCTCATCAAGAATAGATCAGGAGCAGGCAAAATTAATAGTTATGAACTCATTTCCATAGAAATGGACTTATTAGCAAGCATGCCAGCTGCCTAAAATTATAAGGTCTTTTCCTTGTGCTTGCAGGAAATAATCTTTTTTTATAAAAGTAATTTTGACTTTTTATTTTTTATTGCTCCTCCAAACTAAGGTTTGGCAAACTCCTTCTAAACCGGGAAAAGGCTCCACTGGACAATAGAAATATTTAACTAAAAAGAGAAGAAAGATGTGGAAAGGGGAAGTGATTTATAGTCCTTGGATTCCATCAGACTCTTCCCAATTGTGCAAACTTATTTAAGAGAAAAATGGAATAAGTCTCAAGAAACAGCTGAAAAATCTTTATAGGATAAAGTTTGGTTTAGCAGGATTTAATGGCTGATAACAGCATGAGTTACAATTGTCGTCTTCTCTGCTAGTGGATTTTCCCACTGGTGGCATTTTGTCTTCGCCAGGCAGTTGCAGATCGACAGTGACTACAAAGACCAACATATTGGCCACCAGCTACAAATCAGACTAAAAGCTGAACATTTGCCTTGGCAGAGTGGAGAGACTTCTTTTAAAAAGGGTTACAGTGTAATGCTGTATAGCCAGGAGAGAAATTTATATACAGGTGTTGCAATGTGGATTTATCAGCTAATGGAGCTGACTTAAGTAAATGCTAACCTTTAAGGTCTTGATTATGGTTTAATTTATCTCTGGTTTTACTTTAGCAACCTCCATCAATTTCAGTGGAGAAAGGCAGTGGTCTCCCACACAGTATTCTAGAGGATGGTTAATAAATTGCAGGAATTACGAATATAGCACCAATCCTCCCTCTAGGAAAGAAGCCCCTGTAGGATAAGAGATGCAGCAGCCGGAAGGAAGGCACTAGTCTAAGCAAGAAAGAAATTCACTTTTCAGGTTTTATCATGGGTTCGTTATAGTTGTAACCTGGGAAGAGACTTAGAACAAAGAGGGTGGATTAGTCCATGGGGTACTCTGTGCCCCAGATACTGTAACGCTTGGCATTGCTTGAAGGCGGAATCTTTGTCCTAAAGAGGAGAAAAGGGAGATCATAATTTTAGAGAAAATTCATTGACCTGCTGTTCTGAAGGTAACTGGAAACCTGCTGGTGAATAAAGGAGTGCAGAAAGTTGAATACTGGTTTGCTGAAGCTATACACTTGGTGGAGAAACTCTGTAAGTGAAAAAATGGTTAGATAGAGTAAGTCCATCTCTTTCAGCAAAAGTCCAAGTGAAAAGTGGATCCTTCTTTAATCAATATTAATATTTTATGCTACACGATTTGCTTCTGAGAAAAAGCAGAAAAGATTTGACAAGCCATGTTGCTTTTCCAGGTGATGATAAGGATTCTCTGTGGAACCAGGACCAAAGAAGTCCTATGTCCTGGGATATCTGAGAAGTTGGCTTTGCCTTAGTTCCTACATTAATATTAGTTAGATATGAGGAAGGTTTATGTATGTGAGTTGCTGCTCTTTTCTAGATGCACACAGACTCATTTTTAATCCAGCAGTGTATAACCACGTCTGCCTTTAAATGAAACTTATGACTTTTATAGCTACACAGCCGTGCTAAGGATGCAGTGAAGGTCTTCGCATATTTACAGCCACAAGAGTCATTTTGCTCCCTGGCAATTACTTCAGCTTGCTATATAGGCAAGGCACACACACGCTTCTCTTAGGGAGATCTGAGTCCCAGTCTGTCTTAAAAATATAAAAGCACTATTATGGTTACTTTTTGGATGTGTGAAAAGAAAACCGGGAAAGGAATAATTGAAGGCATGATGGACTGGGCTCAAAGGAGGGCTTATCAGTGGGACATGTGGAATGCATTTATCGGTGCAGACTAACCTGACGCACTATTTCACCGGTGAATTTAAAGCAAAACCCTTTTGGTTTTGTTCTGAATTTGAAACTCATGGCTGGTTTTGTGAGTGGCAACTATTGACTTGAACAGATTGAACCTAAATTACAGATCTAAACATACCTTGAAAAGCCCACTATCTAGATCCATAGTTAGTGTAAGCTCATCTCTAAATCTCATTTCTGCATTGTGAGAAAATGCATTTTATGGAATTTAGATAAAACAAACTGCCAGAAGTGGTATGCAGAAAACTATGGAGTACTCCATCATGGTGCCCACAGTGGTTATGTTATTAACAGAAATGGTTTAATTACATCCCTAGTATTGTGTAATGATACTTGTCTTAAAAGGGTTTTGCTGATTGTCTGGTTGCCCACCCAAAAGATGCCTTAATAGCTTCTAGTCTTGCCTGGAGGTGGGTATTATCTTCTGTCAGCATGGAAAATATTTATCCTCCAGGCATTGAAGCATATGTTTGTGTTGTTTGTTGTCAGAAAGAAAACACAAAAATCAATAATTCCTGTTCAGATTTTTCCTTTACAATGTGCCTTCAAAAACATATGGCAAAAACAGATTCTGCCTCTGTGCAGTTGGGAAGAGGAAAACGATGTTTTCAGTCTCTGTTCTTCGTAGCAGCAGGTTAAAACTTTCTATGAACACAGCTCTTGGAGTCCCTTCTTTAGGGGAAGGGCAGAGCAATAATGTACCGCGGGACGGGACAGAGGGTGGGTGATTACTGCAGGGTGCCTGCATGCACAGGATGCATCCCTAGATTGGGAGCAAGCTATCTCATGTAAGAGCACATTCGGGTTGTTACAGAATGGCCTAACATGCCACAAATTCAGATTTTAACCTATTTTATGGGCATGTACCCTGAAACTTCAGTAGTATTGATAACATCATTTGTCTCTTCAACAGGATACGGTTAAGCAGCTGGGTCCGCAGTCAGGTTAGCTGCCTTTCCATCCCACCTCCCTGTTTAACTGCATCAGGTCTCCACACTGCAGGTGTCCGTCTGGGAAACGGGTGGGAACATGTATGCTGCTTTGTAAAGTACCTTAATTTTTGTGGAAGTAAAGTGCTGGATGAGCGGAGGTCTGTTTTCTAAATAGCTCCCTGCTGTGGATATGCCAAGTGCTGTTGGTTAAAACTTGGTGTCTGTTTTCTTCTCCGTAACAACAAGATAAGATCTGTCTTTCTAACCTGAGGATTAACTATTAATATTTACACATAGTGTTGGACCAGAGGAGAGTGCGACATGTTATTGTTAGCTAAAGAAGCAGAAGTAGTTTTTAAATACAGTTCTGAATGCTATGCATTTACATCCATTTCTTTACCTTTAAATTTTTATTTCCAGATGAGGAATATATATCGATTGCCGTATAATTACAAGTCTGCACCACTGACGAGAAGAATGTTTTCATGAATTGAAAATAAGGATTATCTACCTCCCATTTTTTTTCATGTATAATTTCTGCAAATCCATTTTTTCACTGAAATAAACACAAGTTTGGGTTTGAAAGGCTTCCCTTCCCAAAAAGCTCATTTGTGATACAGTATGAGGAATGGCCAAGTGTTGTGTTGTTTTGGAGCATCAGTATTTGCAGCAAAAAAAATATAATAATGCTATATTAAATAATGTAGCAACATCTGTGCAATGCAGTTCCCAGGGTTTAGGACTTATTCTGTAAGTTCATTGTGATTATGGAGAATGAATGCCTGAGTTTAATGGGAAAAATGCCTCAATTTCAGGAAACTAAAAGATACAGTGTCACCTTATCTATAAAGTATAGCTGTTTCCCAATGTATAGTTTGATTTAGGTTTCTGTCGGTGTCTTCAAGCCTGCATGTTGAATTTGATGGTAGATCTTCTGGTGAATAGAAAAGAGAAATCAAAGTATATTTTGTCATTAACATCCTACTGATGTTGTGGGCAATTTTCTTTTGTTTTTTTTTCCAGAGCAAACATGTCCTCCTATGAGATCCTGCAGATGGACTTTGAGATCGACAACACGAGCAGCCCGGCCGGGGCCCAGCAAATTACCTGGCAGGTGGAATACCCTCGAGATGACTCCGTGAGTGAACTGGTGGTCTCCGAGATCTTTGTCAGCCGAACAATGTTTGTGGGGATTGTTCCTCTTGCGATGGTAAGAACTTGCTGCTGCTTCTTTTTGCTAAATGTGTCTGTTGATTCTCGTTAGCATTCAAGAGAATGCGAGCCATTTTATTATGTGCTACTTCCTATGCACCTGCTGCAAGTGATGTAAATGCAAAAACCACATTTCAATAATATTTTATTTACCTGATATGCCGTAATAGCTCCTTGGAAACCATTTGAGTCTTTTGTGAAAATCCTTTACCGTTTGTGGATTATTGGCCTGGTACATGGTAATAGCTCCTTTGGAGCCATTGTCTTCTGGTGTATTAAAGTGACTGCCATGGCTGTGCTCTAAGGGTAAATGTTGCAATTAGTTGGGACATTTTCAATGAAATAAATTAGCATGCGTGTGTGGGAAACTTCATTGCTAAACCAAACAACTGGACTGTTTTCTGCTTTGCTTTTCCCCAAAGAGCCACACAGTCTAGTGAGCTGCAAAGTGCCAATTTAATAAAAGGTCCATTTTGAGCTGTAGAGAAAGGACAAAATACTTTCTGAAGATGAAGATGTTGGCCATGTTTTCTAGGCAGGGTTTAAGGTGTATGTGCGTAGAAAGGTCAAAGCTGATGGTTTCTTTAAAAAATGCAAATACCTCTTCTAAAATCAAACGCACCTTTTCTAGGAGGGATCTTTGGTCTACATTTGGGCCTGACGGACTTTTTAGTATTAGAGCTTTTGTACGACCAGTGATTTCAGTGGGGGTGTTCTGGTGTGAAACTAGAGAAAAAGCCAGAGAGCCTGAATGTTACAGCAATTCCCTCAGAAACCCTGGTAATTTTTGTTACTTCTCATGAACATTTGCACTTCCTTTCCGAGTCAGTCTGTGCTGGTTTTCTTTCTATTACACCATATAAACAACAAATACTGGTGTTTTCCTCTGCATGACCACTAGCTTCTCCGACTAGGACAGAAGCAAGGAAAGGTGCTTGTAAAGGTAAACAAGACCTGAAATTATTTTAATTTCTAGTTCCTACTGCCAAAGGCTACACTACTGGCAGCCCAGTGATAAAGGAGAAATTATATGCAGGAAAGTGAATAGATAATTTTCTTCTCATGCTTTTGTTTTGAAGCATGTAGGAGATGAAACAAAACTCTAGTTGCGTGGATGGAATATTATCAAGTAGTAGTGGTGAATCAGATACAACAATGACGGAATGTGATTCGTGAAGTCTTGCACATAGCATTGCCGGTTTCAAACAGAGAGCGTGGAGAGCACCACAGATAGAAAAGAAAAGCAAATCCAACCCAAAAGCCCATTGTGAGTGTTGGATCAGAGCTTTGCTGCTGTCTCTGGCAGGGTTTTGCCAGGGTTTCGCTTCATCTCTTTGCTGTTATGGCAGATGTTGGCCACTTCAGCTGTCTCTAAATGTCCTTGGACAAAATCTGAGGCTGAACCTGGATTTTAAGTGGAGATAATCTAATCTCTGATGCTTTGTCACTGTAAATTAACCATGGAATAAAGCAAAAAGCTTCTTTTGTGAATTTATGACCTCAGTTCTTAAATGTGCATCTCATGTGGGCTGTTAGTTCGTTGTTGCATGTGAGCATCCCTGACTGGCTTGGCCTAAGGCTGGTAGGAGAATTATGACCGGCATGGCAGGAACAACAGCTTGTATTTGCATTTCTTTCCCTTATGTTTGCCAGTTTGCAGTGCTGCTTCATTTAACAGTTGCTAACTGGTGCAGGTTCTGGCACTGCATTGCCCACTCAGGAGCAACAAATAACTGCTCTGTGCATCATCCCGTGTTGTTCAGAGAAACACGTACCCGAGGTCCAGAGTTCCTGACTGAACTAAATGCATTTTAATATTCATTCCTCTTCAAGAATTGCCTGGCTCATTGGTAAGGCAGTCTCGCTCTGAGTGCAGGTGGTAGCTGTAAAGGAGAGTTTTGTCATCTCCTGGACCTCGGTCCTCCAGAAGAGCACCACAGAAGGGTCCAGAACCCCCTGTGTTTCCATGCCTTTGCCACTGCGCTGAGCATAAATTACTTGCTGCTCCTTTTCAGCATATCCACTGTTTCATCATAAACATTGAATGCTTATAGATGAAAACAAAGAGTTCCTTGGAGAGTTTAAAGTTTGAGCTAAACGTTTAATCTTTGATTTGCAAGAGTGAATGTTTTGATGGGATTACCAAAACCTCCTGGTGGTTCAGTGGTAATGACACCAGCATTTGCATGAAGAAGTGCAGCTCAGTCTCAAGAAAAGGAAAACTTTATTTCTAGAAAGAAGGCTGAGGTGGATTCAGCAAGAGTTGAGAAATTGGAGGAGAAACTGGAGGAGAAATTGGCCATGAAATCCTGCAGGACAAAAATGAACTTTAATGTGTGGATCTCTTTCTGCAGGCCACTTTGGTTCTTTTAATATAATGACATCCTCTTCCATATGGTTTGGAATATTGCTGTTTTGTTGCTGCAGTTGGTCGTGAGTTTATCTTTGTTTTCCATGCTACTTTCTTAAACAGGAGAAAATCGAAATAGCCTGCAGATAATTTATCCTGTCATTGCATTGTGGTGACTCTGGAGATAGCGGTTGGGATATTTTTCTCATTACTAGCTTGCTTTCTTTTTTTAGATAAAGATATGGTAGACTGCATGGTAACATTTGAATAATAGCCTGATGAAAAAGCTGATTTTTTGCTTTAGTGAGTTTATGAAGCCCTTAACATCAAATCTCATGTTCTTAACATTTACATTTGGTAACAAGCTTGAAAGGCATTTTTTTGGTTTTATTGCTTTTGGGTTTTTCTAAGTGAAAATGCAGCTGATTTTTGCACATTAGTAGCAGACAATCTTGCTGTAATGAATTGATATTGCAGATTATTTCTGGCTAATCCTGTGGTACCAAGTCAGCAGTGCATTACTAAGCCCTGTTTGGAGGTGCACAGAAGGAAGCCGGGGCAGGGCGAGTGAAGTCCCGGCCAGCGTAGCACCTGTGGGCTGGGCTCTGTGCCTGCTCCTGAGCTGAGCTTATCCCACATAACGCCGTGAAAGAACATTATGATAAACGGCAGTGCCTACACGCTGTGGCTGAAAGGGAACAGAGATTTTTAAGCCTTGATAGGGACATTTGGAAGTAACTGGAAACTTGTTAGCTTGTGAGAAAAGTAGAAATGCTTAGTGAGAAAAGTAGAACTCCTTAGTGTAGCAAAACCAACTATTCTGTATGATAACTGTAAAAATACTGTAGGTTTCTTGGGGTGATTTGCATACTTTTTTGAAGAGGACTATAATACAATCTTGGAATACTGGAAATTCCTCCCTAACTATCCATTTTAATTTGATGATCCTCCATATAATGAATCTCAGTGTTATTTATTGCAAAATTCAGTGCCTTCAAAATATGTAAATAAATAAAACATTTGCACTGATGAGAGAAAATACAAACAAAATTTCATGTTGAAAGAGAGCCTCCTTTCTGCATCATCTGACAGTTCTCCTCAATTCCTTGAGCCCCCTCTAATTGAAACATCCAGTTTCAGCAACTGCACAGGGCCAGAGAGTTGGGATTTCCAAGGGAACTACATCCAGATGGAAACAGCACAGTCCAGTAATTCAGGATGTGCTTTATGAAAGTCCTATCTCTCCTTCTGGGTGGGCAATGTAGACTCTGTGCACAGTGGGAAAGCGCACAGAGAGGATGCCGTGAGAGTGCAGACCCTCCTGCGCTGGCATGGCAAAGAAAAGAGAAAATACTAAGGTGGGTGATCACAAGCACGTGCAGCCTACGCCGCTCTCGGGAGCTGACTTGGATGGCAGCTGTGATAACCCCACTGCCAGTGTAAGGGTCGGCTTTCTTTGCAGAGTATTTCTTAGGGCGCTGCCTGTAGATCAGATGCCTGCGGAGAGGCTTCTATCCTGTAGCACTTATTACAGAGGAACATAGTGGGGAATGCTCTTGTTGAACTATACTCTCATTTCCGTCATTCCCCGCTGCTGAGAAGAGTGTGGAAAAGGAAGTGACCCAATCTGCACATGTACAGCCAAAGTTGTTGGGGAGAACACAGTTGGTTTTACTTGAGGAATGCTTTGAGACGTGAAGCTCCCAGTTTTTGTTTAGTCCAAACATGACTTTCTTACCTCTTCGCAGGTGACCAGAGCACCAGTGCAAAATCAATTCGGAGTGCAAAGTGCTTATTGTCTCACTGGCACCATTTCCAGCTTCGTGTAGGATCTGATCCCAGATGGTGTTGCTATGTGCATTTTACACCACTTTAGAAACGGATTGTTTGGGGGTTTTTTTTGTGCGCAATATTCATTGACTTATGCTGAGGTGAACCTGGGCCTCTCATACCTCTCCTACCTGGCCTTTGTTTTATAAACTAACTGATCTCCCAAAGGGCTTCTACCAGTAGCCTGCAGTTTGCTCCTGGAAGGTTTTGTTTCTGTACATGAGGCTGGATTGGGTAATTTACCCTTTCTGAGCATGAAAATTGGATATATGCGTAATTGCCCTCTTGTGTAGCTGTGGAGGTATAAAAATATATGTATTGAGACAAGGTGTTCTATGACACCCACCTGTAAGTATGCAGGGAAAGACACGATTCTTTCTTAGTTACTTTTTTTCAGTTTGCTTTGGAAGCGGTCAGTGAAGGTCTGAGCTCTTTGGACAAGAAGTTGAGAAAATACAAAGCTCAAAACGTAGCAATCTCCAAAATCCTTCGGAGTGCTGCTGTTCTAATCTCCGAAGCCGTGCAGCTGGGTTCCTGTTAGGAGGGAGAGCGGATTTGAACACAAATGAAAACTGTGTGTGTGGTGTGTGCATTCCGCTATAAGTATGACTTTGCAAGTCATTCTAAATTCATTTCCTGTGAACTGTGGCACATAAAATACCTGACGATGCATTGTCCTGTAACCGCTAGAGCATCTTCTGATAGCCACAAGGGACTGGATGGGCCTGCTTACGTAAGGAAAATGAATGCTAATTCTTAAAACTCCGTGCAAATTAACAAAATATTTTTTCTTAAGTACTCTATTATTTTTTAGTATTTATGTAGTGTTTTATATTTTCAGAACACTTTACAGACATTAATTAATCAGACGTGAATAAACCAAGCTTGATGAGAATGGAAAATTAAATGGAAATTAGGTCACTCTCAGTTTTACCTGTTTCTGAATGATTTGTAAATCACTTTTCATACTCCTGTAGGTACTTTTTAAAACACTTTTAAAAATTCTTACAGTACTGTTGCTTTTTATCTCTAAAAACTGTCTTGGTTAGAAGAGAGGATAGGATTTATACTGTCAGGAACTAATGACAGCACAGATGAGTGGCTTTGAAGAATGGAAATGCTGTTTTATCACCTAAAGCTGTGCATAACTATGTAAGCCGATTTAATTCAGGTAAAAATGTGTGGATGGGAGGATTACCCTCTTAATTTGGAGCCTATTTAGAAGCTGGAATATTTGACTCCTGGAGGGTTCTTTGGAGGAGACCGGAAAGAATATTTCGTTTTGTCTAAGTTTTTACCATAAGCTTTTCAGATAAAAAACTGTTGAGAAATTTTACCTATAGAAAAGAATGAGACCGAACACCGTACTGAGGCCGCTGTTCTGGGGACAGCATGCAGGCTTCTAGCTTGAGCGTTACTGCACCATCCTCTCGCAAGATACAAATACTTAAATACCTTTGAAGATCTGGGCCTGGCTGCTCAGTTTAGCGTTCCACGCCACAGTGAGTGCCAGATGAAAATGTCAGCTCCTTTGCTCCTGTGAGGTTTACCTTGTTTCCTTTTTTACAATAAATGTCCCTGATAATTGATTCTTCCAACATCTGGTGTACAGATTAACATGTGGAACTAATGTCCCCAAAAGTAGAAAGGTGATCCATTTTCATCATGTTTAATAAAATAACAGATTAGGGTGGAGAAGTGGAACACAACCACATTTGAACCTCTTTTTGGTTCCGCTATTTTGTTACGTTCCTGAGTATCAGGAATAGAATCTGCCTTCTGATATTACCATTACTAATGGTAAACTCTGCAGGTGATTATTTTAAGATAGGCTTTATGTCATTGCAGTAGGATGTGAGTTGTGAAGCTGGTTGATGTCTAACGCATCAGAAGGTGTGTTTTAGGCATCCAGCAGATCTGCCAGAACATTGTAAAGCTGGATCTAAACTAAATGCCTTGATTTCTCTTAATATAATAATTTTGCACTATAATAACTTGCGAAGTGGAAGTGTATGTCCTGCTAATTACAGAAATACAATTCTCACAGTTCTCTCTTGATCTAAACTTCAGTTTCCATAGTTCGGGAAAGTAGCTGGTAGCAAAGCAGTCAGTGGAGTCTTGACTCCTGGGGTAGAAGAAACAAACACTTCACCAGCTTTGAGCCTGTCCTCCAGGTTTCTGTCACAAATACATGTGATTGGATTAATCTGTTACCTAACTAACAGCTGGGGAAAAATAAGAAAAAAAGAAAAATCCAGGTCTTTTGGAGAGTTTCTAGGCAACGAGGAACTTAGTCAAAGTAAAGAACAAGACATTGAAGAGATGTATGTTAACTTTTTTTTTTGTAAGAAGGCTCCAGCTGAGGCTGAAGGCTTGAGGAACAATAGGTTTAATAATAGACGAATATCTAGCATTCTCTTCTTATCGAGGAAAATGATGGCTTAGTCTGTGACTGGCAGTGCTGGTGTTTTAGATATATGCGCTACAGATCCTTTCTTTTATAGTAATAGAATTGTAATTCCCAGACTGTCATTATTCTAAAGTGTTTTCCAAATGCAACAATCAATATTTCACCGTGCACTGAGCCCCTCAGCCTGAAACATTTCTGTATATCCTAGAAGTATTTAATCTATGTCTTCAGAAATCTTGTTTCCTCCCCCAAAATGTAAGCTATTGGTTGACTAATGGTTTACTAATGTTGTGAATCACGTAGAAACGCAGATGGCTGTATATACTCCAGTGAGGTTTCTTTTAAATGGGAGGGTGAATAATAGCATCTCCAGTTGCTGCTGGCAAACGTACTGACAAGAACACCCAGAAAAATCGTTCTTAAAGATGCCCATTTCTATAACTCGGGCTAAAAGGGAATTGCTGAGTGCAACACTTTGCTTATTTGTTTTAGAAAAAGCAGGAATGCAGAGTGAGGGTGGAGGGTTTGGGGTTTGGGTTTTTTTTTTTGTTGTTTTCTTTTAATGTATTTCTAGCTTTGGCTGCCAAGTATCCACCGAGGAACAGGAGGCTAAACACCATTTGGAATGAAAGCCACCAAATCCCCATTTGCAGAGATGGCATGGCCTTCTGCTCTTATTCATGGAGAGTCCACTGCTGTCATATTCTGACAGATCTTTCCCAGTGAGGGCTGCATGCCCTTCCAGCTTTAAGGTTTGATTAAAAACATAGAATGTTTTTGTGGGAAGATATTCCAAAAATGATGGACTAAATAAAAAAACTCCTCTCTAAAATACTTGATTTCGTCTACCCTCCATAAAAGAGCCAGGACTTGGGTGCCTGGATTTTGCTGGGAATTGTCACGCGCCTGGAGAGTGGTAGTCTCCGTATGCAAGCCCTCAAGCAAGCCGGGGCCATGGCACAAACTCAAGACAGATCCACATGCCGTGGTCCACGGTGGTTCTCCATGCGGAATGATGCCTCTGGTCAAATAAGCAGTCCTTTTAAAGTTTAGAAATCATGTGTTTCCTGGTCCTACTTCTCCAGTTTCATCGCTTTTGTCTATGAATCTGCTGAGATTATGTCCTGTTCCATTATTCAGATTCTGTCACAGCTTTCATTCACGACGATTCCTGTGCCCTTCTTTGGGGAAAAGATTTCTTCTGTGCGTCCATTTTAATTCAGTACAAGTTAAAAGGTGTCTGAAGTAATGTGAATTTGAGTGTCCGTGTTTCTACACAGAACAGTGTTCAGTCCAGCTATCAAAAAGGGAGTGTTTAAAAATAAAAAATTTCGTACAGAAATATTTTTTCCTAATGACAGCATACTTGCATTCAGATACCAATTAAAGGAGCACATTTGCACCAAGATGGAAATTGACCCAGACTTGGAAAGAAGCCTACCTTCACCTTAAACTAAAATAAGAAAATGTCAAGCTTTAGCAGCCTCTTTTCTTTGCTCTCTCTGGGGTCAGTTATAAAACCCCAGAATGTTTAATCCTGAGTGTCAAAAATATCAGAATAGGATCAGTCACTTCGAGCAAACCTAGATGATTTACATATTTTTTAGAGGTTTGTTAAAATGTGTTTATGTGCACAGTGTCCCATATGTGTTTATCCATTGCACTAAATGCGTATTTCTTACTTGAAATAATTATGACCTTTGGCCTTCCAGATGCCTTTAAATTATACAGTGCATCTCTGGTTTACTTTGCATGTAAAGCGAACTGCGCAGAACATGATTTTGTCATTCACAAAATTCACCATTTCACGGGAAAAATATTTTAAAGTAAATTCAATATAGAGTAGGTCTTCATCCCAGAAATATCAGGGATTATCAAGATTTTTTTAAATAAAACCGGAATCTATGACTCCCAGATCACAGGTTTCAGTGTGAATTTTAACATTAATTAATGGGAGCAGGATTGAAGCCTTGAGCTCCCCTAAAACTCCACAGTGGGGGGATTGATTTTAAACTCAAAACAAATTACCTGCTGTGGAGATAGTACAGAATAAGAAAAAAGAAAACCTTCTTTTGTATTATTATATTTCCCATGCCCACAGCGAGTATTTTATGTCTCTGTAGCAGAGACAGTATCTTCTGCAATTATTACCATCTCCAAATTAATGGTCATAGAGAATTAAATGCTTTTTTTTTGTATGGCTGTTCCCGCAATGCCAGGGTGGATTTTATGGAGAAAGATGAACTTTTAAAAGATGTCTTGAAACATATAAACCAAAACACAAAGCACTGAAGATCCAGGGGAGGACTTTGACTCTGAAATACGCTGAGGAGAAACGTGTGTCCTGAGGGCACAGCGCATGTCCCGAGGAACGCCCGCATGGGCTTCGCTCCCACTGAAGGCAGCCAGGAGAGTCCACCATGCTTTGTGAAGGGACATTCAGAAGAGCTATTTTGGATTGATCAAAATGGTTTTACCCTGGAAAGCCATTTTTCCTTGAACTGAGTTTGATTAAACTTGATTAAATAATGTGCAAATGTTTAAATTTGAAAAAAAAAAAAAAAAGCTTTTTTTCTTAAGTGAAAAAGGAAAAAGCCCCATTATGAATATGGCAGGGTAGGAGCATTTTGATAATGTCAGCCTTCTTTCTCAGTGTTCTTCTGGAAATGAAATTACAGCCAAATCTCCTCAATTTAATGAACTGTTTCAATTTTAACTGGCCTGTATTTTCCAAAGGATACCACATTTTTTTCCCCCTTTCAGTCTCATTCTGGGCATCTGAACTAGGTCTTGGAATTGCTCACTGTGAACCGTCATCTCTTTTTGCCTCTGCTCAGTTAAGCATACTCTACCATTTAATTTTGTAAGTAAAAAAGAAAGAAACCAAAAGAGAATTTGCTATTGGTGGGACAAAAATAATGGCATTTCTAGTGTTTCCATGAAAGCAATGTGACATGACAAATTTTAAGAAGCTGTGCGAATACTATTAATATTTATGATGCACTCAAGAAAGCAGCTATTGTCTGCCACATCCATCAAAGATAAGAATTGTATTCAACTGTGTTGGGTGATAAACATTGAATGACAATAGCTAGAGATTATATGAGGGATTTCACACTCATGTTTTATGCCTGCTTGAGTAAAAGCACCATGTTATTCCACTGTGAACCAATAATTTTCTTTCATGAAATTAGATACGCTTGCTGATACTTGTTACAACCATAGTCCAAAACATTAATGAATATGCAGAGAGTGCTGATGCCAAGTGCTTCAGAGATCCTGTTGCAAACTACTCGGGATCAAGTCCTAAAGGCAGCATTTTCCACTAATCCTCCTCTTGGAAATCACTCTGAAGCTCACCAAATTGCAGTCGTTTGACCACATATTGCTAGTTGTTTGCAGTTTGGATGCATGCTAACGATTACCCCATGAAACCAAGGCCTTTCCAGCATAGCAAGCTGGCTTTTTATATCCCGTGTTTATCTTGAAAAAAATTCCCCCTCTCAACCACTAGGAACGGGGCAGAACTGCCTGTGCAGTGGGAACGCCTGCTCTGATCCCACACAGCATCTGGCTTTAGATAATGTGCCTATGAATGTCCTAAGTCTGGCATCACTTTTCTTCATTGTCATCACTGTAAAATGCAGGTTTGGAACTAATTAATGATCATCCAGGCAAAAAACTGCTGGGGAGAGATAAGGGGACATCTCTCCCCACTCTTGCTCTTAAAAACTGCACGTCTCCTCCCTGCGCCGCATGGCCGTGCCTGGCAAGCTGCGTGGTCTCATCCTCCCCGGCTCCCGGTCGATGCTGGGTCTGCTCCTGTGATTAATCTCTTGGACACAGAGGCTGTGTGCATCGCCCCTTCCATGGTCTTTCTGCCCTGTCTTCTGATTTAAAGTGTAATGCTCTGGAGATACTTCTTTCTGAAGGTTGGACTAGTGATGCCTGAATTCTGCACTGCACACCCCCATCTTTGGAAAAAACCTGTAATTCTGAATTGATTGACAAATACCTGTAGCATCTTAGGTCAGGTGTTTCTACATAAAGCTGTATTTGGAAGAGTTAACATGGTGTCCATATATCAAGGGTAGGAGGACATCTAGGTATTGCAGCCAGAGGGATCTCGGGTCTCTTTGATCCATGTGGAGAGTTGCTATTCTTAGAAAACCCTCTCCACGGCTGCACAGGCACTAAATTCTAGTTAGAAGTGGTTGCAATAATAAATGTGCAGAGGAAAATCCTAAGAGGTGCTCTTTCACTGAGCTGATGGGGCTGTGCTGCCTCTGGAGGGCTATTTGGTTACCTCTGTTCCTCTAGGTTTGCTGCTTCTATCTTTATGAAAAATTTGCTGATGGGAGTTCAGTGTAAGCTGATGGAGGGATCCCTTGACAGACTATCAAGAGTGGTAGGACCTCCTGCAGGCCAGGAATTAGGGCACAGCAAATCTCTCGACAGAGTGATTGCAAGAGGGATGAGTTGACCCAACCTGAAGGGATTTTTGTGAGCAGTACGGACCATTAACAGAACCCAGACTGGGGGAACATAGTGTGCTGGATGGAGCTGTAGCTTTTACTTTGTCGACCTAAAATGAGACTCTCCTTGTTCTTTAACAATTACCCAATAATTTGGCTCATCTGTAATTTTTTACAGAGTGCTCATTCTGGTTTTATTGCCAATTAACTTATCATTCCGGTCTTGGTCTATAGCTGATTGGCCAGTAATTTGAACTAAAGCCCTCATCAAAAGGGCATAATTTGTAAAACAGAGAAGAAATCTCAGAGATACTGAAATTACTGTTAATGAAATCAGCACATGAATATAATGGGCACACATTAACAAAATTATGTTTGTTTTTGAGCTGTTCTGCTAGCTGGAGAGTAAGTCTTATTAGGACTATTTAATTGTCAGCCTGTACTTATAATATGTACAGCGAGCTGAGTCCCTTCTGCATTAATTAATTTTGTATTGTGTATACATGTACAAGTGATACATATAGTTCTTAGCCTATGCAAATAGACTATGTTCTTGCCAAGCAGATGCTGTTCTGTATTTCTTATGCATATGTTGCAGTGAAAGCTTTTCTTTTTAAATGGTCATTTGTATTTAACACAACTCAGGCTCAAAGCTGGCATTGACCTTAGTGTAGTTATTTCTGATTTACATTGCCCCAGTATCAGTTAAGCTTAGGAATTATTTTACATGTAATTTCTATTATTTTAATTCAATTAAAATAGCAGAGCAGCAATGGGAGAGCTTCAGGAGTTGTAATGTAGCCTATAAACAGCTATTGAGTATAAAGAAAATTCTTCCAAAGGTGCCTGAGCTTTGCTGAAAATGCAAAGCTACAGCCTCATAAAGATAACCAAGATACTCCAACACGGTGCTTTGCGACAGCTTTGTAATATTCTGTGTTGCTCAGTTCTGAAGTTCTTGAATTAGCAGTTTCACAACTCTGCCTCCTGCGGAGCTGGAAGGCAAAACTGCGTTTCGTACTAGTTGGCGCTTGTCTGTGAGCTCAGTCCAAGGCAGGGGACAGCCTCCGTCATGGGGGTGGCAGGAGTGAGGGCATCAGCACTGATGAGGGCAGAGAGGAGCAGGCGTTGGAAATTCCAGGTTATTTGAGAGGTAGTAAATGCATTCCCTGCTGTGGCTAGAGGAAGAAATGGATCCAGTGAGTTTCAAGGGATGAAATGTTGGTATCACGCTGAAATCTGTGATCAAGGACAGGGAGAAGCTCATCAAGTTTTGCATAATCTTTGGGATCTTCTAATTCTGGGTTGGTAAATGCATTGAAATGGCAATGACTCTTGTCATTCCAGCTTGCTTTTCACAGCTTCTGGGAATACCACTGCCCAAAATCTCAGTGCCAGGAGACCAATACTGGCAAGTCTCCTGTACCAGAGCATGGGAGAGAGCCCAAACCTGCTCTTCTCAGTTCCTGCAGAGGAAGAACCTTGCCCTGACTTACACACTGATCCCAGCCGGTATTTGCTGTTGCTGCTGGTGCAGCCTCCAGTAGGGTTGTAGTAAAGAGTAGGAGGAAAAAGGCAGAGAATATAATTCCAAAATTGCACTTCATCCACCCTCATTCCTGCACATGCCCTTTCTCCTCATGTTGTGGTCAGGAGCAAGCTAATTCCTGTAGTGTTGCCCTGGCTCTGCGAAAGAGGAGGAGCCACAAGAATTGAGGTTTGATAGGAAGAAAATGCGGAGCCATTTGGGCACTGCAGGATTTTGCTGTGCATGGGTTAACAGGCTTGATGTACTTCATGTTGCTAGAGATTTAAGTGACAAACAGAGTATTTGATCTCTGTCTCTCATTAGTGTGTCACTTCTTCCTTAGAGTATGGATGCCAAAATGCATTTGATCTGCTGCAGAGTTAAAAACACTCATTGTTTCAGCCTCCGTTTTGAAGCTCACCTAATGAAGAGCAAATTTCAAAGAGAAAAATATGCTGTTGAATTCTGTGTCAGAATAGGGAGCTGTAATGGTTGTTTAGCTTTTTGTCTCTAGATTGCCAGCTCAAATCTAACTCCGCTGATAGAAATCAGAGATGTTTACCAAGTCATATTATCCAGTTTCTAGGCACCGGCAATTAATGTTAAAAGCAAAACTCCAGCCCTATGAAGAGTGATAGTCCTATGACTGTGAAGCACTGTGAGGCATGTTTATAGAATTTGAGATGAGATTTTCAAGAGCATCTCATGGCTGGGTTTCTGAAAGTTATTAAGATACCAGGCTACAGGTAGTCACTTCGTGAGATTTTTGAATGGACACTGCTGTTTAACTCTGCAAATTGTGGCTCTTACAGGTACTAAAGAAGGGTGTTTTCAGTGTACTTTCCGTGAGTTGTGTCTGTCTAAGTCAGCCCAGACACACTGAGAAGAGGACAGGACAGTGACACGGTGGTAGCAATGAGCAGAAGCTCAGCTGCCTGGTGGTGTCAGGAGTCTGACCCGGGCTCCCCAGCACCTCAGAAGAGCATCCTTCCAGGGGTGGGATGTGGGAGCTTCCTAGTGGGGCCAGTGCTGAGAATGGAAAAGGGACCACACCGTACACGATGCTGGGCAGTATCTTTTAGTCAAGTAGTGATGTTGCAGAGATTTTAAGAGAGTATGTAACTTAGTAGGGAAAGGAGAGACACAAATACTTGTTTTCATTTCAGGCAAATGACATTTTTTCCACTTTTCCCCCAGTTTGGCTATTGCTTTTTTTTTCTCCATTCTCCCTTGCCTCTTTCTGCTTGTGGGCTTTTAATCTCAATGAGAGGAGGATGTCGAGCTTATGGACTGTGAGGAGCAGCGTGCTCTCACTCCCTCATTTTGAACTTTTCCTACTCTACTCAAAGTCACGAAATGGGTATAACTGTAATGGTTAGGGCAAGGGGGAGACTTGGGTCCAGTCTCTCTTCCAGTTACTTTTCTAGAAGTTTTTAATGCACATACTTATTTAGGAACTTTAGTTGCTCGGCCTGAAAGGAGCCTATGAAATGATTTTTACTGGGGTATTTGCAGTAAGAGTATGAGTAGGAAGTGACCAACAGATAGTTTTAAAAATAAGTGTGTTAGAGATCTATAACACAGCTAGAAGTATTATGATAAATTCCCAGAAACACGCACATGCTTGAGCTTTTATAGAACAAATAATAGCATTCACATAGGTTCATATTTATCAGTTATTTTCAGTTGTAAAGTTGCCATTTAAAACTTAGAATTAGTTATTGCTTATATATTCCATAGGTTGTTTTCTTAAATGTAACTGATATAAAAAAAAAAAAAAGCTGCAAATGGTTTGGGTTGGTTTTGGGTTTTTTGGTAAGACCACTTTTGCACTGTTACATGATTATCTGCTCAAGAATAAAAGAACAGCCACCCCAATGGTCTCCATAGGTTATATCCGATAATGTGAATTTCAACCCACCAGTTAGAACAGTTCTGTTTGGTGAAAACATATTCAGGTTACGAATTATTCACAGAAGCTGATAAATGAGTACGTTTTCAAGTTTTCCTAACTGGTCATGATCAATTCACAAAGAGGAAAGGAATGCAAAATTAATCAAATAAATTATTCATGATATTCACTCAGCTATAGCTAACAGTGAATTGTCTAGACAGTAATTACTAATTTTTAACCTATGTATGTTAACATAACACTGTTGTGTGAGTAGCTTCAGAATACAGCACCTTGAGATAATAGTAATGGGTGTAAGTCAACTAGCAGGTGATTTTAATTGGGAAATTATATTGGATTTTTCTATTGAACTTCCATAAAACATTACATAAATATTGAATGTTCTTAATTTTTTTCTCCAGTTGAAAATATAGGCACACAGAGTTCTGTGCTAATTTGATCGGTGGAAAAGCAAACTTTTTTTTTTTTTTTTAATTTCCCTGTAAAATTCTCCAAAGAACCATTAAATTCAGGATACAGAAGGATTTATAAGGAGTGTGATGCAATAAGAATGTTTTCCATTTCAGTGACGATTTTCCACTAACTAGTTTGTATGGCTCCTTGAAAGGGGGTTCATGTCTCTCTGTTTCAGTTTGCTGGCGTGCTGTAATGCACTCCCCACGGCACAGGGAACAGAAACCTTAGTCCTTCCCCTTTATTGCTATGGCAAAAAATCAAGACTTTGGGGGGATTCTCCTCGTTTCCTAGGTGATGCAAAACCTCTGCAGTGGTGGATCTCACCTCCTGCTTAGCTACCAGCTGCCTGGGGGATGTGGTTGCTGGGATTTGCGTGGTGGAGCTGGGGCTTGAAAGAGGACCTCAGAAGAGTTTCACAAGAAGATAATTAGGCCGCTGCTGTTGGCAAGCTGGTGGTGGTCCTGCGGGTCCCTCCGCACTCAGCAGTGGCACAGATCTGTGCTACCGATTGTCAGGTTTGTGGGTGTGACAGTGAAGAAAACAGGCTTTTACATTCCTATGACTTTTTTTTTGCAGAAATCTCTATTGCTATTACATTTCATTAGAGAAGAGTTAGATTAAAAATAAGGCAGAAAATCATAGTCTCAAATGGATTTGCTATTGAAGGACGTACCCTGTGGACTAATTGCAGGTTAATAGTTTTGTGGTGTTCAACTGCTTTGAGTTGATCAGAAACTGTTGTTTATAAAGCTCCTCCATTTCACTCAGGGTAACATGCCTTAGGAGAAAAATAGCAGGACAGGAAACCCACACAAATGATTGGAAACGATGCAAAAACTAGGACATTGTAAAAGAAAATTTGCATAAAATTTTAGTTTTGTGTATGTCAGTTTAAGCGACATCCTTCGGGGTATGGTTTATAGAGAGGTGCATTAAAAACTAACCACGTGTAACTCCCATTAACCCTAATACAAGCTCTGATTCTGACTTCCTATATGCTTAATGTTATCTTAATGCAATTTGATTTGATATTTAATTGCAGTAATTTAATTAATGGTTATGTAAATAAAAAGGCTAAGTTGTTCCCTCCTACACACACAGATATTCACAGCAAGCAGCTCTAGTGGCTCCTGTGGGATTTAAATCTATGTGTCTTAGAGCAGAATTTAACCCTAAGGATGTATGATAAAATGCCCAAATCCCAGAATTACACCGTAATGGTGTTTGGATTGGAAATGTTACAGTATTAATTCAAGCTTACAGGAGGAGAGTGGCATTTAAAAACCAAACCTAGAGATTTCTCCCTAATACTTGTCAACAGGATAGGCCACGGAATTGCTTCCTTGTATAACAGGATTCCATTTAAAGTAACTTACAGAGATTTAGTTATTAATAAAGCTGTTATTAATTGGATAACCTGCTATTAAAATTGTTACAAAATCCTATTGGTCCAATGGGTTATTTACAAGCCAAAGCTTATAGGCGTTTATAATCCTTCTGTTGATGTGCCTATAACCTTCTCTAACACATGCTGCTCATGTCTGTTGCACACTTAAAATGCCTATTAAATATTGATTAGTCTCCTTAGAAACCATTTATAAATAGAAGCTTGTAATATAAAATGTAACCTAAAATCATTAAGCTACATGGTGTGCAAGTTAATAGCAGCAATCTTGAAAAGATAGGGAGTGCATGAATTAAGGGAATTTATAGTTCATAAACTGTTTTCATAGTACAAGATAGTGCAGCTCCCGTTGAAGTCAGGGAGTTCCGATAACATCTACTGAAGATTTTGCTCTTTTTAAAAATCCACGTATATACGAGAGTTGACATAATGCAATTTCAGATGTACTAGGTAAGCTGTATTCTTTTTACGTGTTTTTTAGGATAGAGTAGAGCTGTGTAACCTACAGCTCCAAATATTTATGCAAAGGAAGACGTATTCACATATGGAGAAGAGATCCACGTTCCCTGGTGTTGCTGCTGTAAAATGCATAGATATTCTGCTGATGTTAATGGAATTATATCAAGTTCTCTATATCATAAATCACAGACAGCTGTTTCAAAATCAGCCCCTAAGCTGAACCCAATTCAGTATAAGTGGTGTCCTGCTTCAGCATAATTGCCCGCTGTTAAGCTTGGAGGTAAATTACGTTTATGTCCTTTCAAATCCAAAGCTGGTATAAGGGAAATCTGAGTAAGACCTTTTGCCTGAATTTGCCTTGCCCTGAGTTTGCATTGACATTTAACTTAGTATTATTGCAGATATCCCCAACGTACTTTAAAAGTAGGTTTTATTTTGGAAATGGCCCTTGACCCCTAAGGATAGACAGATTGGTGTGTACCACCGTTCTGTTGTGATTAACAGGATATTTAGACAGGCAAGAGCCAACTCTGGTCCAAAGACTGATGTACTCTGAAAATCTACAAAAAACTGACATTCAGCGTGGGAATGAGAAGTACGAAAACCTCAGGCACTAACGGCAATCAGCAGGATTTTTTGTTATGCAAAGGAAAAAAATCAGATAGATGGAAACCACAATAAACCAATAACGATTCAGAGTGCTTTCTTTCAAAACATCTCTTGCAATTTCCAGCTGCCTCCCTTCTTTGCCACATCTCACTTCTCAGATAAACAGCAGAATTGGTCAGGATCTGACTTTACCTCTGCAGTTTTCACTCATTACTCAGTGTCTGTACCTGACCCCCAGCTCTTAAAAGCCCAATAATTAAGCGAATTCCAAAGAGGATTACAATTGAGAATCATGGGATACAAATATGATTTAGCATGGAGTGCGGAGCATGAGAAATCATTTTTGTGCCTATGCCTTACTTGTTCTGAAATGAGTTTCATTTCGAAACATGGGAGAGATTCAGTGTGTTCCAGTGCCAAGTGTCAGGTGCAGGCGTGCACCTTGTGCAGATCGGCCCTTGCAAGGCTCCCTGAGCCTGTCCTACCTCTCCTTAAGGCCAAAGTGCCGTTTTGTCAGCTGCTTAGTGGTGGGAGGAAATACGGAGATGTGCATGTGCAACCCAGCCTCCCAGGTACTTCATTCTCTTTGGGGGAGCTTGAAAGAGAGCATTGCTTTGTAGAGGGAAAGCACAAGGCCATTGCGAGGTGGACTTAGGATTCCTTATTTGTATGGTTAGAAGAGAAAGGAGATCTTGATGCAAAAAGTTTCCAAAACGTGGTTTCAGTGTACACTGGAAGGGAAGAGTTTCTTTAATGTTTTCCTGCTGTGAGTTATACTGTGAGTTTGTCTTGGGCTTTCCCTACTACAGAAGCTGGCTAGTGTTTCATTGACAAACGAAGAAATCTCTCACATCAGAAAAGAATATTAATAGCATGCACGTGTGTGTTTGCATGTGTCTGTGTATTGAGTTGCCTTGGAAACATGGGGAGGAAGCGCCGTGGACCAGCACATGGTTTCCATTTAAGGAACACTTGTGCTATTGTAAAACTACATGCGAAAATAATCAAATTCATTCATCCATTCTGTAAGCATCTTGCTATGGAGAGCAGTGTGCAGCATGTGGATCCCGTGTAAAGATGACAGAAAGCCACTTGACTTTGGTTTTCAGCATATTGTTGAGCAAATGAGGTGACATCGGTGAAGTTGCTAATAATGTGGGAAAAAAGTATGCAAATTATAAAAAAAAATTGGCAATGTTCCAGGTGTACATTGATGTTGCTAAGCTATGCGATAGACCTAGAGTATTCACATTGCAAAACAAAGCGGACAATTTTACCTTACATATAAGAACAGCTGTTTCAGCATATTGGCCTCAAAGACAGGATGTTGAAACAGCTGTCCAAGTGTTTTGGAGGTTAATTTACTCAATTAATCATTGTGTATTTTTTCTCAATCTACAATAATGTTTGTACCGTTCCTTGTGGGCATGTGAACAAAATATTAAATACAAAGTTTTAGTCATTAGTGAAATGCATATCAGAAAACTTTGTGTGAGAAGAAAATCTGTCTTCAGAGTGAGACTGGGGCTTGTTGCCAATACAGATGCTGATCTCAGCAGCCAAGTTATGGTGGTTTTTTAAACATAAATTTCAGGGGATAATCACTAGCAAGATAAGTCTGTGAGACACAAAAAGGCTGGACTTCTGCATGAAGTTCTGTGAAATATGTGAATAAGGACATTTTCCATTAGCTGGTGTTTCTAAGTCATCTGGGAGCTCCCACCTTGAGTAACCTGCACGCTGCAATGTCACGTGGTCTAAACCAAAACTCTGGGGGCTACAGCCTGGAAGCGCAAACCAGCTAAACCATTTTGGGCTCTGATAAATAGCTGAGGGCTGCCAGTGTGGAGATTGCACGGCAACCTGAATTGTCTCGCTCTGGTGCACTTGGGGATGTGATGCTCAGGATCGGGCGCAGAGCAGCACAGTGCTTTCCTTGTTATCCCTACAAGAGCTCCTTGGAGCAGCTGGAAGTCACACGTCAGCTGCTTTCATGGGGTGCTGCAGAGGCGAGAACTAGAGAGATGCCGCAGAATAAACACAGGTGTGGGGCTTGTAATTGTCAAAAATAATCTTCTATGAGAGTCTGACCTGGAGAGAGGTGTGTTCTCAGGTGTGTTGTGAACTGAAAATCATGCACACACGAAATGGCTACTGCTCCCACCTCATCTGAATTCATTTTGCGAGGCTTTATCAATGAGATTCTAGAACCTAGCACATTGTCTGCATATTCCCTGCCATCAGACTGCAGACAGCCACTGTCAGAAAAATCCTCTGGCAATCCATTTGACCAGAAATAGATAAAATCTAAACATCATTTCCAACCTTTCTAAATATCACTGCACATGTAAAAATAGCAAAATCGTTATATATCATATCCCAGTCCACCTTTCATGTCAGTGTTTTTTTAATCAAATGTAGGGGTTTTGGCTTTGTTCTCCCCAGGAGACCATGCAGAATAAGTGGGATGAGTTATCATAAAGTTGATGAAATACAGACTGCAGCAGCTACACGCAGCTATGCTTAATGGGTTCTAAAGTCTGTTCCTCTGCACTAATTTTCCCAGATTCTAGGTTTATTCCCCTCTGGACTGAATAGCAATGCGTGTTGGAATAAGGCTTTTTAGATTGATACTCTATGAGATTCTTGGCCAAGAAAAGAGAGGGGGGAGGAAACAAACCAAACCAGAAATGCTGCTGCAAGCCTTGGCTGCCTGGAGCCAGCGCTGTCTGATGGCTGCCTCGTGAACGCTTCTGCCTAACATGTCCGAGGGTGGCTCTGTCTTGGGCTGTTTCTGTTTGTCAGCCTCGTCAGCGACACAGCCCAGCGCCACTTGGCCAGGAAACTTGCACAGCATCATCTCTTCCACTCTTGTCACAACTTGTCATTAGGAAGAAGTAAGGTCGCAGTTTTATTCTGGGTTGTTCTCCGTAATAGCTTGTGTCAGGTTGCATTGGATATGTTTACAGGAGTTCAATTACAGCACTACTGGGGGGGAAAATCCAAAACTAAATCAACGACAACTTGCACAATTCCCTTCATTAACAACGAGGAAGAAAAACTGTATTAAAATGCCAGGTACTGCATTTAAGAGAGTGTAACCTTTGGGCAGTTAGTTAAATGTCAATGTCATTTAACGAAAAATGAAAAACAAATATAAAGATCTGTTTGATGTAGTTGTTGTGGTCCTGTGACTTTAGAAGCTGGGCATTGGTTGAGCACTTTGTATCATATTGGCCATGAAAAGAGCAAACATTTGTCCTTCAAAACTAATGTGCAGTGAAGTAGGAGAATGTGGAGTGAAACTTTTGATCATCTTTTTCTGCTTTTTGTTACAAGGTGCCTTCTGGCAGTAATTCTTGGACATTGGGAAAATGATGAAGTTGCATCATAGCAAAGGAACAAAGATGTATTGAAACACAGTTTTTGTTTCTAGATCCAGTTTATCTGTTTTCAGATCATTCCTCTTGCCTAGAAAAATTGAAAATTCAGTAGTGTAAATGAGATATTTTACTCACCGTGTTCTCACTAATTTCTTTGTGTTTGACTTTCTTGTTCCCAGACCCAGGTTCAGCTTTTTTAGATGAATATTCTCACCTAGGTTTTGCATTCATATCTTCATGGCGTGGATTTAAACAGAAACATGTTTCAGTTGTGACACGTTTGTTGGGAAGAGGTGTGGTGTGGGGAGATGTTCCATCGCTGGGTCCTCCGCTCACTGCGAGGTCACAACACGCGCAGCTGCAGAGCTGAACTTCCTTTCCTGTGTTGCTGTTTGTGTGCTTATGAAGTAGATGTTACTGGTCTTTGAATGACAGAGTTTATAATCTGATTTATGTAACGCCATCCCTTTCTGGAGGAACACTTTGAAAACAAAATGTGTGAAGTACCGGCCCCCATCTGTGCTGTGCGAGCGCCTTTCAGCCACCGAGGAGGCGAGCTGTCATCGGGGAGGGAGAACATGGCTGAATACTTCAAGGTGTAACAAAAGAAGGGAAAGAGTCAAAATTATAAGGAGAAGTGGAAGGTGAGGAGAGCTTGCTCTTTTCTGTGTGGTAATTGTGTAGGGGTGCTTTCAACTGAAAGCACTTTTGAGCTGGAATCCTGTGTTACATTTATGAAGACCCTTAGGTGCAACACTTTTTCCTTCTTTGTCAATCTTTTGCTAAAATGATGTGTCAAAATGCCAGAGAACCTTATCTTTTCTTAAGCTATGTCTCCTGTAAAAAGCATCCTGCCTTGTATTCATCTGTCCATTTAGCAGGAGCAATGACGGTGCAGCAAGAGGTCCCCATCAGCTGCGGTACAAGAAGGAATATGGCATTAGGCCTGGCCTTCTTCCCACCTTACAACAGAAAACAATTTGACATTGGCACTGCAAAAGAAGAAATAAATGTATTATCATTTGGAAATCTGCCCATCTTTAGAGAAAAAGTAGTGAATGAATGGTTAACACAGACAATTTTAAGGAAGATAAATTTCCCTAATGGAGGCGAATAGCAAATGTTCATTCCATTTGGACAGTCCAGTAGTGGTGATCTGATTTCTCTTTGCAACTGAGTCAGGCTGTGTAATTTTGTGTCTCGCACAAAATGTAAGTAAAAGTAAAATGGCAGCAAATGGGAGGCGTTTTCCGCCACTAAGATAGTTCTTGTAGATGAGTTCTTCAGCATGAATTGGGTAATTCTCTTTTTCCTCTCTTGCTGTACCTAGTTTATCTTTCTGGAAGATCAGTATTTTTCCCATTACTCATAATGTAACAGGTTCTAAAGAAATAGATAGTAAAGTTTGAATTCGAATAATGTCTTAATGACTTCTAAATGCTAATTCTGAAGATAATACTTTGGAAGCAAAGACAGAAGTCTTTTTTTCATTTTCTTTCTGTCCTTCAGTGCCTTTTGTTGAGATGGAAAACCAAGGCAGCCACTACTTCGTATAGTTGGCAAACAGTTTAAAAGTTTTAAAACTACGTTGGAGTTTCTCCTCGAACTGAGTTTGGTGCTGAGGGATAAGGATAAATAACCATTGTTAAAATTCTTCATCAAAGAAACATGCTGTGATTTTTATATATACTTGCTTTCATAGAATAATAAGTGAAAGACCTTTGTTTATTTACAGAATGCTTCTATCGAAAACCAATAATACTGTCACTTTCTATTTCTATTCCTGAGAAACATTAATGTCATCCCCCTTGTCTGCTATTGTCTTGCCCCATTTCAAACCACCTGTGAGATGACATCAGAAGCCCTCTCAAAGTGGGATGTTTTGCAATAGTTTCGTATTAAGAGGTATTCTGTGATTGTTCTCTGGAGTGCATTCACCTATCTGTAGCGTTAAAGTATATGCGAGGGTTGTGGTCTAACCCCAGCTGGCAACCAGGCCCACACAACCACTCGCTCGCTCCCCGCAGCTGGCACGGGGGGAGAATCGGAAGAGTAAAAGGGAGAAAAGTCATGGGTTGAGATAGAGACAATTTAGTAAGTAAAGAAAAGCTGCACACACAAGCAAAGCAAAACAAGCCATTCATTCACTGCTTCCCGCGGGCAGGCAGGTGTTCGGCTGTCTCCAGGGGAGCGGGGCTCCATCACGCATAACCGTTACTTGGGAAGACAAACACCGTAGCGCCAAACACCCCTCCCGCCCTTCTGCTTCCCCCAGCTTTATATACTGAGCATGACGTTCCATGGCACAGGACATCCCTTTGGTCAGTTGGGGTCAGCTGTCCCAGCTGTGTCCCCTAACAACTCCCTGTGTCCCCCCCAGCCTACTTGCTGGTGAGGTGAGAAGCAGACAAAGCNTAGAGACAATTTAGTAAGTAAAGAAAAGCTGCACACACAAGCAAAGCAAAACAAGCCATTCATTCACTGCTTCCCGCGGGCAGGCAGGTGTTCGGCTGTCTCCAGGGGAGCGGGGCTCCATCACGCATAACCGTTACTTGGGAAGACAAACACCGTAGCGCCAAACACCCCTCCCGCCCTTCTGCTTCCCCCAGCTTTATATACTGAGCATGACGTTCCATGGCACAGGACATCCCTTTGGTCAGTTGGGGTCAGCTGTCCCAGCTGTGTCCCCTAACAACTCCCTGTGTCCCCCCCAGCCTACTTGCTGGTGAGGTGAGAAGCAGACAAAGCCTTGACTCTGTGTCAGCACTGCTCAGCAGGAACGAAAATTTCTCTGTATTATCCACACTATTTCCGTGTTGATAATACAGAGAAAATTAACTCTGTATTCTAATGAAGAAAATTAACTCTGTCCCAGGAAAACCAGCACAGATAGTATGCCATTATCATTTTCCACTTAAGAAAGGTGACAAGCAATAAAATAATTCTTTCTTTTCTTGCACCTGTTACTGGTTGCTTTATTTGTAGCCCTCTATATTTCTTTATAGTCACTGATACATGTTTTGCTGCCCAGCTGAATTTCAGTTAACCAACCAGTAAATCAACTATTTGAGATGATGCATGCTCAGCATTTACTTGTTATGCAAAAGGGCCGTTCAGTAGGAAAGATGTGGGAATTGGTATTTAAACTGTACAGAATCAACAGCCCGATGACAGCAAGTGTAAGTGTAACCTCTCAGAAAAAGCATGGAGCTAGGACATTGGGAATATGGATTCTGTTTCTTGATCTGTCGCTGGCCTGGTGGGATTTCTTCTGCCTCAGTTATTTTAGCTGTATAATGAGGGTAACTGTCCCTGGCAGAGCTGAGAACTGGTTTTGAAGTATTGTGGAAAGACAAGGTACTATAAGGAGTAATTTAAATAAATCATTCAATATGTAATTTTTAGAACAGATGAAAGAGAGACAGGGGAAAAGAAGAAAAATTAAATAGTTTGATCCCAGTGTCACAGGACTTTAACACTTGTGTCACTTCACGGTCTTTATTATAATTACTTCCTCTTGCATCAGTCTAGCTGTGAGCAGAATCCAGTCAGTCTTTTTTTTTCTCACAGGTTCTTAAAACATTCTTTAGAGGGACTATGTCTCCTAAAAACTGGTTGACTCTGAAAAAATACTGATGTTCTGAAAGCAGTAGCTCAGCTTTTGAAACACAGATATTGTCCCAGTCTGCAGGAAATAAATACGCGGCACAGGAGTTCACTGAGAAATTCAATCATGAAAGCAAAAAAGGGGTTTCATGCTCAACTTGAATAAAAAAGAGGTTGTTCTTTATAAAGGTTGAGCAAAAAAGGAAATAATCAGACATAGGGGCATGTCAGAACAAGGCAGCACTTCTGAACAGGTACAAGGTGACCAGACTGAAAAATTAAAATGGGGAACAAAATTCAAGCGAAGAAGAAGTAGAGGAAGGAAGAAAAAAACCTCCAGTAGTCCTTAGATCAGTCAGAAGACTCTCAAAAGCTCACCTCAAAAAAGTCAATATTCTCATTTGAAAAAATTCACAATTTTTAATTTTCGCTTTTTTTCAAAAGAAAATATTCTCAAAGGTGTCTTTTTTATGCTTTTGTATTTTTGTCAAGAAAATTATTTTTCCTCCTTGTCAAAAAGGTTTCCAGGCAGTTCTGAACACAGGCAGGAGATATCTTCTGTAGTGTTTTAGTAGAAAGTAAATGTTGAAACTTGAAAGGCAACACTTCATTCAAGTGGAGTGGCAGTGCCAGGATAAGCAATGTACAGTTGATGGATGCTCCCAAAAATCAGTGAATAAAACCCCAGGAGGCCCTGAGTGTGCAAGGATAGCAAAGGCTGATGCCTGGACTGGCTACAGATATGTTCTTCTGCTTTTAATTTTCACTGCTTCTAATACCGCTGTACGCGGCTTTATGACTCAAAGTAGCTCAAAGGCGGGGTTGTATCACCTGTGAAGTCTGTGTCACTGTAGGAAACTCTCAGTGGTGTAAAAATTTTAGTAAACGAGCTGACAGTAATGTACAGGCACTGATTGTTTAGAATTCTGAAAGCAGGAAGGGATAGAGTTTCTCTCCCCTAATTCTAGACATCAAGTCTAAACTAGACATCTGAGCCCTTTCATGGGCAATGGAGAGAGAGAAAACTTCCAAAGTCTCACTTTTGCTCTCCTAAGACATGTGCCTGAGACAGGAACTGCCAGAGAACGAATCACTCGCCGCAGGCACTCTGGGGGGAGAACGGCCTTTCTGAGGGAGCGCAGACAGTGGGAAACCGGCTGCTTCCGAAGCGTTTGCTCTCTGACCAGCCGGTCCTGCAGCACATCCGAGAGTAGCCGAATGCAAGTCCATGAAATTACTTAAGCAGCTAAAAGAAGTGAGTGCAACAGTCTGGTCCTGACAGATAAGGCAGACCTTCTTCAAGAAAAAAAAAAAAAAAAGAAACTTCTTTGGGTAAGGCATGGGTCTGTTAGACCCATGTTCTTTGTAAAATGATATCCTCCTTTGCAGGACGATGAATGTGAGCATCTAGTAGATCTCTGTTCCATTTTAAACTCTGCAATGAGTTTCTCAAATATAGTTAATAGGTATATGCGTCTAGCTCTGACCAGAAAATATACTCCTTTATCGAATTTACTTGGTATGTTATGAGCTCTGTACTTACACCAGTGTTTGAACTATGCTGGGGGAGAAGATACAAAATCCAGTTCTTCTGACCCCCCTGTTCAGCAAATGCTGGACAACTGTCCTCTGTCAGGGCATTTCAGAGGACTTTGCACAATGTCACCGTCACTTTCCCCTGTATCTTTTTCTGTTCATAAATAGGTATTCTGAAGCTGTAGCCAGTCTGTGAATGGCTTAACGAAACAAGTCACCGTGTCCGAAGCACAAAGAGAACCCCTGCTTCCGGAGCGCTAGAGGATGCTCCTGCAGGATGTTGGGAAGTCGTGTAGACATGCTGTAATTAATTTGTGCATTCTTCTATAGCATTAAACAGCTGTTATTACAGAAGGACATGGATTTCTGCCCAGGTAGCACTCATGGTAGAAGATGAGCACACAGATTGCGGCAGTAAACTCATGTGATACGCAACCTTATGTTTCAGTGTCTGTAGTTTTGCACTTGTGAAACTGAAGCCTTTTCAAGCCGGTGAGTTGCCAGCTCTCCCCTTACACCGGTGGCATAGAATTTCCTCTAGAAAATCCTCCTTCCAGCCATCTCCAAAACAAAGTGTGATGACGAAGAAAGGAATTAGAGAAATGTCTCAAAGAAATTCTTCAAAATGGCCATACGCAATGTTGTTAAATATTATTAAGCCTGTGGGACAAAGGTACGGGGCCAGAAAACTATACCTTTGGCTACTGTTGGTACTCAAGTGGACCCAGTAGTTATGCTCAATACACTAGCAAAGCATGGCCTCCCCAGATTTTTCTTCAAAAAATTGCCTCAAATGCCTTTGAGGCGTGTTTGTACTATTATTTCATGGCCATTTGAAACCAATCATTAGTGTATCAGCTTGTACTGAGGCTCATGTCATTGCTTTTGAGTAGACAGCTCTACCCATTTTGTATCCTCTTGAATTCAGGGGAATTCTGTTTGATTTCAGTGAGAGGTGACCCACAATTTTATTAAGTCAGAACATGGTCATATTTTTCTGGAATAAAAAAGGAAAAAACCCAACATCTTTAAATGAACTGAGAGATTCTAAATATACTTAAAAACTGTTACTTACTGTTGAGAAGAACTGCAGAAGTCGGTCAGATGGATGCTCAGGGTACTATACAGATCTCTAAACATAGTGTAAATTCCAGTACGAAATTCCCGTTTACCATACTTTAAGGCTGACTTTAGGTCCTGTATTTCTTGGTGTAGTAAAAGGTCCTGAAACACAAGCTGGGAATTCTTGTTGCCTCTGTTCTCTGTGCGGACAACTAAAATCAGATGCATGATAGTTGCTCTCCAGCTGTAAGAATTTCCCCTTCATTCTACCTTGAGCAAGCACTTCAGAGCAATGGTGTCATGATGTTTAACACAGCAGGTTGGGAGAATAAACTCCACTGGGACATAATGGGCTGAAGCAAAATAATATGAGCCCAGTCTCGGGAAAGGTCTTTTGCTCCTGCAGAAGGCACCGGTACTTAGCGAGACGGTGGAGGCTGCCTGACAGGTTGCAATTACTGCTGCCAAGTGCACCAGGCTGCGTTCTGAACCTTTGCTTAATGGGGGCAGAGCTGTTTGGAGTTATAAAAAATAAAATAAAATTGCCTCAGGTCATAGATATGACAGTATCTGTGCTTCTGATCAGGATTCACCTTCAGCAGCAGGTTTTGCTTATTCATCCTACATAAACCTCAAAATGAGCTGCATTTCCTTCATAAAAAATCATGGAAATGGAATAAATCTCAGCTTTAGTTTCCATGAACTCCATGACAGAGTTACCACTCTGGCTGATTGCACGTGCCAGGTACTCTCTGCTAAGGAAAGAGCTTCCTTCAGACTATCTGTGGCAGAAAGACACGTTGTGAAATAAGATTCCACTTTGGAGTCTCTGTATCGTGCTTTTTGTGCTATAGCCAATCAGTTTTGCAGCACACACTGTAATATGCATCTAGAATAATATTCAATTAGGCTAATAGTAGCTGCTTACATTGTTCTGTAAGAACTGGTGATTAAGAACCTCTCTGTATGGTTCAATCTACATTAATTAATTTCTCCTGCAGAATATATGCACCTGCCTCTTCTTCCGTTGGGATCCCAGTATGAAGTAAAGCTATTATGCAGGAAAACAAAAGGAGATAAAGGATGACCTTTAACTTTGACATGATAGCCGGCAGTATGTGTGATTTGCCATCTGTCATAACTGATTGCTCCTAATAACGATGTGCTGGATAAGAAACTGAAATGAGGACACAGCCAGAGACAGAGGGAGGTTGGGGGGGAGCAGTACGTGTACGTGTCAGGGCAGGAGGAGTCGTGTGTGGTTACGCTTTAGACCTTGCTCTGACACCTGAAAACTTGGTAAATAGTTGATTCCACAAGTGGCTCCACTGAAATGAAGTTTGTAGAATAAGGAATTAGCCGTTGTTTGTCTCTTTATTAGGACTTGTAACATAACTCCTTTCACATGCACGGCCCCTGCAGACTTAAGGCAAGCCCTGGGCAGGCAGGATTGCCAGTCCAGCCCATGGGTGACGACTGATGAGCATCTGCCAAAGCAGCAAGCAGCTCTCCCGCTAGCACGGCTGGGGGGTCTGGCTCCTTGGCATGAAGCGGGCTGACGGTATGAATGTAGGGAAGAAAGAGGGTCAAAGAACAAAGTGAGCTCTTTGCAAGATCGCTTGTTTTCTAGTGTTTCATAAACACATAATCCTAGTTGATCATTCTCGCCATTAGGGGACAAAATGGTGTATCTCACCTGATACAATGGTGGAAAATATAAATAGCTTTCTAGCAATCAGGCTTCATTAATATGGATTGGAAAGCTAAAATGGTATTCAGCTATGAGGGGGGAAAGTACAGAACTGCTTTGGATTATAATAATTTCAACAAAGCATCTAATTTATATATTAAGCCTGCTTAATGGACTTATATTGCAATGTTCTTTGATCTGAAGAAAAAGGTGGTGAATAATTTATCAAATAAAAAAACCTCCCCTAGCCCAGCCCACACGTCACAATCTGCCCTATAATTTACATTTTTTAAGAGATGCTGTTTCCAGGCAGGAGAACTGGTTCCTAAAGATTCTTTCTAATATTACAAATGTGTTTTTGCGAGGTACACTCTGGGGAAAAACATAATAATGAAGGAATGTAATTCTGCAGACAAATGTTTCAGCTCTGTGCCTTCTTCACTGAAGACAGTCATTTCAACTAAATGCCAAAAGGCATTTAGCTGCAGCATTTGTCAGTGGAACAGGGTTGACTTTAGGTCTCCTTCCTGATTTACAATTGAGTGTTTATTTGGTTTACTGTACTGTAGCGTGTTTTGCTAACCTCTAAAAAACCACATCCAGCTTGTGCATTAATCACTAGGGTGATATCTGTCACAGTGGACTGGGTCGGTGTGGGGCTTTTGTGCCCCGCCAGACTTTGTGGAAGGGATGCTGGCTGCTCCCGAAGGGGCAGGAAAGATGCGCGAGCAGCTTTGGGCTGGGGTCTAGATGTGTCCAGCTCCTGCTCCTGAGATGGTTTCTTGTGAGATGTGAAATCTTTTTCTCCATGTCTTTATTTTTCAGCCAGAAAAAGGGGGGAAAAACTGTCATGTCATCTTACAGTAGCTGGGTGAGCTGCTGTAGAGTCACATGCCTGAGGAGGACTTAGGTTGGTGCGGTATTGTGTACAGGCTAATTATTGGGAACTTTGTGCCTGGAGTTCCTCGATCAGTTTGTGCTACCTGTTGTACTCATTCCTCAGTAATGCCTGCGTATACATAGGGAATACATAGGGAACAGCCGTGTTGGTAATCACAGCTCTGTCATGACTCTCCACACGTCTCCGGTTCACATTTCTCCCCCATTTGTCCAAAGCAATGAGTTGTCAAACATTTACTATGGCTGTGCACAGAGTTTATTCATATTTAAATAAAGCCATTATCCTGGCCTTGAGTTTCAGTAGTTTTCTGCTCTTCCTCTTGAGTATTTCTCTCAGTAGTGCCATCTAATCAGCTTTAGGTTTTAATTAAACAGCTGTCATTTGCTTCCTAGTTCTGTTGCGACCTGATGTTGTATTAAATTTTAATTTAGCCTAGGCTGGATAAGAAGTAGATTCCTTCAGACAACAAAGAAACGCTATTAGCAGGTTACAGTTGTAATTAAGAAGAGCTCTGCTGAAGTGCTAATGCATTCAGGTACAGAGAAGGAGCTGGAGATAAACATGCACGTAATTATTATTCAGGGCTAGAGCCTGCAATATGAATGTGTAGCTTCCACCTGGGCTGCTTGAATTGAAGGTTGTGGTCAAGATCTCACAGCTGAAACCCTTGACGAAAGAAATAGGAAGGGATTCCCGTTTTTTCACCTGGGATCTTGCAATGTCAGCAGTTAGAGGTTTGTGCTGCTGGTCCCTGTCTGTTGTCCCAAATGGTGCTGTGCCACATGGGAGGACCTGCCCACGTAAATCAACATTATTACCCCTCTCTACAGGTCAGATGCTGTTGGTAATAACCAGCACAGGTATCTTAAATTCAGTAGCTCTTTTTTTCTGCAGTAAACCCACTATGGAAATATAAAACAAGCCTAAAGAATCTAGATGAAATGCTATTAGTTGTTGAAGATGCACTAAAAAGAAATAGTCTGTTTATAAATCTAATGGACAGTCAATTAGTTCAGTCCTGCTTTCATCTTTCTTCCTCAGAGGAAATATATTTTTTCAGTCTATAAATAGCCAGCTCTTAAAAAGGTCTTTACACAGCCTATTATACTTGTGTGACACTCGATCCAGGCACCAGGCATCTGAACTATTGATTTATATAGTAGAATTGCTTACCAGTGAAGTGTGGTTTTTGTGAAGCAGCACCAGCTAATTAGCACGGTGGGTACCTGTTCGTGTTGGGAGGGGGGGAAGGTTCAGGACTGTGCTTGTGTCGAGTAGGATGAGTGTCTTTCAGAGCACCCACAAATGGCGGGGTCACGAGGTGTCTCTTCTAAGACCTTTTCTCACATGTTCATCTTCTCGGAGAGTTTACAAAAGTAATGCAAACGTCTTTACAAACTTTGCATTATCCTTCAGAGCATAAAAGTCAGACTTCACTTGGTAGCAAAGCAGCACTTAGACTTAAAGGAGACTAGAGGTTTTGTTTATCCTTTGTCACACATGAAGGTCAACATGAGGGTGATACAATGAACGCTGCAAAAACCACAGGAGAAATTAGTTGAGGCCTGCTGAAAACCTTCTTCCAAATCCACTGAAGTCAAGCGAAGCCGTTCATCTGTGACTCAGCAGGGCTTTGGGTCAGACGGCCTTCCCCTGAGGTGCAGGCGTTGCCGGCTGTGCTAACACAGCGCGCTGGGAAGTAGAGTTAGTCGCGTGTTCGTTGCTTGTGACCTTGGCAGAAATACTGTTTCCCCTGATGCACTGAAGGTGACTGTCACTGAAGAATGGCTTAGAAATAGCACGCTGGCAAACTGCTTCTTGGGAGTGCTTTGACACGGGACCACCATGTCTTCATCGTATGCCTGGCATATGTTTATATTGGACTGATGGCTTTGAATTTATGGGATATTTGCTCTTGGTTTGATGAAATCCAACTACCTCTTCTCTGACGTACTTGTGGATGAAGTCCCCTCAGTTTCCCTTTGTCTGTCTCATACAACCTCCTTCCACCTGAGGTGCATCTAGTTGTTTTCTTTCACCTGGCAGTGCATTTTCTTCTTAGTTTTGTTCAAACCTCGGGCTTTGCAAGGGTTTTACGGTTCTTTCACACTTCCACTTTTGTCACGTACTTCTTGCTTTCCCAGTGTCCCTCTCTCATGGATAGCAGCTGGTTATAAATGAGCCCATTCAGCATAAACAAAAACTAGACAGTCATTTACCATGTAAAACATCTGGTTTGAGTCTTGCAAAGAACAGAACAAAGACAGTATATTTATTTCATGAGGTATTGTTCAGAAAAGCATCTCTATTCAGGACAACACTTAAACGCATGCTTAAATCACATTGAAATCTAAGTGTCAAGTTAAACACGTACTTTAGTGCTGTTCTGAACAGAAATGGACTGGAGTACATGCTTAAATGCTTTTCTGGAATGTGACTGTCCATAAAGCTGTAGGAGACTATATTAGTGAGCTGGCACTAGTGTTATTAGTACTTCAGCGCATTTAATTCACGGTGCTTTTTGTAGAAGTTTCTGAATATTGATTAATAATACATCTTAGTTGTGAGTATTTATTGGTCTTCTCCGGCTGTCCTTAGCTTGTGGTCAATGCCCATTATTTTCTATCAATCTAGCTAGCAGACACAAGCAAATGGTAGTGAATATATCTCCCTATGCAAGCTGCCATCAAATTTTTCACTAAAATCCATTTCTCCTTCCAACAATTCTAATAATGGAATTTAAAGTTAGATTACTTTGAAGCAACTTTTTTTTTTTTTCCCAACTGGCAAGCAATTACTTTTATGGAAGTTGAAAAATGAAAAGCGGATTGATTCAAAGCGGTGTTCCCTATTGCTGGCTTTTCGAGAAGGCCGAATGGAATCTCTATGAGAGCAGGTCACCCCTTGCCCTGCGTGTGTGTAAGGTTTTGGCCCTGCTGTAAGCACTGCTCAAGCAGAGCCAGGCTGCCCTGTCGGCCTTCCGAGGCTCTTCCCCTCAGTCTGCATACCTGCTTACAGGGACCTCTGTAGCAACTCATTTGGAGTAATTAATCAAACTGCAGCCATACTGAGGCACAGAGGAAGGCTGTGTTAATGGAGTCATTAGAATGCCAGCTCTGTGAATTCATCAGGATTAGAGATAAATGCGGTAAAACATCTCTAGGTGGGACTTTGATGGGGAAAGATTAAAAAAATTGGTTAGTTTTTAAGACCCTACCTCATGCATAGTTTTTCTCATCATGTATTTGTATCCCAAGAAGGGAAAATGGCCAACTCACAACAATGTTAACTGGAACAGTAAGGAATGCTGTTATTGTAATACTTGATAATCACCTCCCAAATCACTGGCATGACCTGGGGCAAAGGGGTGGGAAGAGTCGCTGACACCCTGTGGAGGCCGTACCTGAACGGCGCTGGGCTTCTCCCAGGCTGCGATACAGAGACCACTGCCACAGCAGCCAAACCTGTAAGTGGCCTCAAAAAGAATAACTGCGTGTGTACGTCAGAACCAGCACGTGATGGTCCAAATGCAACCTTTGGCTTCGAAAGTTGTTTAACCCTCGACTGCAGGGAGCTCAAAGGGTGTGTGCAAGGAAGGGTCGCGCCTCTGCCCCATCCTTCTCAGAGGCAGGATTTGGTTCATCAGTCTGACCCCTGCGGCATTCTCATGGCTTTATACTTCTTTAACGCTCATCCTTTGTTTGTGTGTGTGTGTGCATACAGGAGACGGAAGTCCTTAACACGGCCATTCTGACGGGGAAAACGGTGTCTGTTCCAGTCAAGGTTGTTGCCGTGCAGGAGGATGGGTCTGTAGTCGATGTTTCAGACTCCACTGAGTGCAAATCAGCTGATGAAGATGTCATTAAGGTAAGGCACCCACATGAGGTGGAGAATGGCGTTTTCAGCCTTTTCTCCTCCACCACTACCATACTGGGACCTAGCTCACATTCAGGATTTTACATAAATCGGTTGTTTTACAGTCATAGCTGTTTCTGCTTCCCCTGGGGTTGCTTCCCCTGCAGGATGAGGAGAGCGGTCTCCAGAGGTTGTGCAGGCTTAGCGTGTTTCTGCAGCCCAGTGCAGAGCCATTTGTGCCAGTTGTTCCATGTGGGAGAGAGGGACAGGGATGCTGAAAGAGCAGTCCTAGTCTTTCTTCTCTCACCAGCCAGGGCTGATGAGAAAGACATGTGTTGTTTGATACATCCCACTTGGGAAAAGTCAACTCCCCATACAGGGATCTTTGTTCTTGTGTGGCTCTTCTGCATCCATTATTTCATAGTAATGACGCAGGATATTGTAACAGTGTGCAGCAAGGTTTCCTACGCGCCTCTGACTGCATCACCTGCTTGCCAGGCAGGAATTTCTTATACGTAAAGATACTGAAATCTGTAAGAGCACAACAGAGAATAGAAAACAACCACCATATTGCAAAATGAGAGTTGGGAGCTTTTAAACAATGTTGTGGTCAGGGGTTTTTTAAATAATGTATTCATCTGGTTCTCTCTCCCTGACTTTGAGATGAAAATAGCATTAATGTGACTTTATCAAGACATAGACTGCATGACTTCAGACAGCATTGCATGGCTTTCAGCTTTTAGCTCATTATTATTGTTTTTAGCCATAAAAGAGGAATCTTGAATATCTTTAGTAAGTTTATTTATTATGTAGTATGTGGGTTTTTTTAACTTGTTTTAAATGACCTTAAGAATTGAATACAATGAATTTTGTATAGGCGTGGGGGTTTTTTGTGTTATTTATGAATTTCTTAGGGTAATCCTAGAAAAATAGTTTATTTGTCTCAAGTCCAGGAAAGTGCAGTATATTATCTATCAATGCTATAAAAGTAGGGTAGTATAGTCATCCTTTTTACATAGTAATGCTGTAATCTAGAGATTTTATAATCTCTCTCTGTAGCTTTCAAGAAACAAGTTCCTCCCCATATTCTAGCTATCAGTTGTGTCATGTGTGAGTTTAGTCCAGACCTGAGCACTTTAAGTTTTCTTCAGATTGCATTGGAAACCCACATCCTTTACTGTGTACTTTTAACCTATTATCATAACCTCCATGTAGTTAAGACTGCAAAGGTCCTAATAGGTAGCTGGTACTTTGTCAGGTAAATTCTAATGTTCTCAGCTGGCTAAAGAATTGCACACAGCAAAGGTATTTATTTTGAAGATGATACGCTGGAACAAAAAATTCACCCTCTTATTTTTGACCACTCTGAATAAGCTTGTTACCAATTTTTGGAATAAATTACATCCTCTAAATCAAACAAAATTTCATTACATTTTAGGTCCAACAACAAAGAAATTCTTTTGCAGTTAAAAAGCTTACAGAACAACTGTACATTTTGTAGATTTTTTCTCTTTCTGAGATCTATGGGTAGGTGAAAGATGGCATCCATGTGATCCTAGGTAGCTATCGGAAAAGCAGGATGGGTTTGGGCAAAGCCTGAGTCAGGCAACCTCTCCTTACTTCCACCTTTTTTCATAAATAAGATTCAAGATACTGGGGAGAGGCAAGTGTGCCATTGTATCCTCAGAGAAGTTTTTAGCTTGGGCTTAGTTATGCAGTAACGATGCCTAGCAGTTTTCAGACCTCAGCGCTTTGCAAAGGACATCAGTGTAATGCTCTCTTTCCATGACAGTGACCGTTCCAATGTTTAGCCTTAGCTGGTGATGGAATAGGTCTCTTGAGTCTATAGCCTGTACTCTGGCTTCTTTATTTTCCCTTATAGATCAGATGGAGAAATTAAAAATCACATTTTCTGGAAATGAAATTTCCTTGAAAGTCCATACCAGCAGGAACATGACTGAATATTTTCGTTTATGACTTAATGCAACTGTCAAAGGAATATACTCTCTTGATAAATTTTGCTGTTCTCATTTTGCTGTATAACATACAGCTATTATCTAATTATTGCCTATTATTTATCAGTTCACAATGAATTGTTTGTATTATAAACGCAAGCACCAAGTTATATATCATCAATATATTGTGGAGACCGTCTTTTCTTTGCACATCAGAAAACCAGATCCAGATCTAAAAGATGGTTTATGTGGACTTTTTTTTTTATAATAATTGAGTTTCTAGTATTGCTAGGGCTTGCTGGAGTTAGAGAATACTGGACTGAACCAAATAGGAAAAGGTCAGGAAAAAGACTCCTATTCCTCTTCCGCTAATAAAATTAGTATCTGCAGATGTCAGGAAGATGTTACATTCCAAACCACTGCCTGTTTAAAGTTTCAATCAGCAGTTGTCGATATGTATATCCTGGCAAAGCTGGGCCTGAAGTTGTTCTGGTTCCTAAATTTAAAAGGTCCACTGAAGCTGGCAACTAGTAAGACTTGACATGACCTCTGTGAGCAGAGACAAGATTTCCAGTTGCAGTTGTGGATTTATACACTGGAAGAAAACAAAGCTCTTGCCCTTTGACCATCTTCCTTTCTCGCTTCTTCAGAAGGGGTTGTATTTCTAGCTGGAATCAGACCTGCTCCAAAGCATCTTCAGGTTGATGAGTGTCCTCCCATTCCTTTCAGTAATCTGGATAGAGCAGACCAAAACACAGGCCAAAATTCTGCACAGGTTTTACAAGATTTGCACTATAATTCCCCCTTTTTTTTTGGTAGTGACTAAGTTGGGTATAAATCAGGTCTTCGTGTGACTGCTCTCTGAAATTATTTGGGTATCAAATCACTGACAGAAGAGAATGCCTCTGGGACTCTTTCCCAGACCTGGTACCCAACTCTAATATATTAGACTTAATGAACAAAAACACAGGGTGTGAATGTGGTCTTCACTGCATTCATCTTGCCTCATCCTGTGATATAAAATGGGAGTAATGTTATTTTTGTGAAAATTGCAGCATCGTTATAATGGATTTCAGTCACAAATTTCTGAGAGGTGTTCTCAGACTGAATGCTGTTCAGGCATAATTTTTTAACTGGAAATATACATATTGGTTGCAAGATTGAATCCATAACAATTAATTAGATGAGTTAAAATTTAGTACAGCGTTTATGTGCCTGTATTTTTTTCAGAGAAATGCATATTCCCTTTACAAGCCCCTTTGGTAAAGTCAATATTGACTTTGCTTCCAAATTTGTGTTGCATTTTCTGTATAGGTGGAACTGCTAAACCCTCTAATAAGAGTTGTCAGGCATTTTGGCTGTAATAGCCTAATCTTAAGCTTCTTTTCACTGTTAATTCTGCCTTTATTGTTTCTTTGTAATTGGAGAGATATTCATATTCTTTTGGGCAGAACAGAGAGTGTTGCATTCTTAACCTTTTATTTCTCTTTAATAGCTAATGATTTAATAGACGGTTAATGAGACAATTCTTTGATCACTGCTGTAACACCATTATTTTCAATTAAGACACGATGAATAGAAGCTAGTTTAAATAAAAACAGATCTTGGCCCAGGCTCTTATGTATTTATAGAAAACATGCTTCTCTGGGCAGGTACCTAGATATCACCATGATATAAATACTACTCAGAGATGGTCAAATAGATAGATGATGTACAAGTGATTTATTTGTAGGCAGGAGATGTAAATCTTTCCTATTCCAAGCCATATATTCCCTCATCCTAACAGTTTAATAGCTTCCCAGCAAGAGAATATATCAGTCCACACTTTTCAAAGCCTACCTAATTAGTGGTAAATATAATGAAAAACACCTATTACTTTTGACCTTGCATTTTCTGACCTTAGTGTGACTTGCTCCTGAGAGGAATCTCACAGTTAAACTTGCTCAGTTCCACTACAGTCCCTGGTCCCTACAACAGCTGCTCCCTACAGCTGGACGTAGGCCGAGTACTGGCCAACCATTTAACCTTGAACTGACTACCCTCTGAAGATTTTTGATGGAAACATCACTGTAAGTCACTGAATCTCTTGTGCTTATTCCATTATTGAAAAGGAACATTTAATGCTGTTGGCAGTTGAGGGAAAAGATTGGCTTTATGATTAAGGCACTGAAATGCTTCTGAGCATTAATTTCCATATCTCTTGCTGATTTCCTGTGTGACTGTGGGTAAGTCACTCATTCCCCTCGGAATCTCGCTTCCTTATCTGCAAACAAGGCAGAGAAATACATCCTTCTCTCAGCCTCAGCCTGCTTCAGTAGTTTCTGGAGCTACTGCTGACTGAATGGACAAAATCCTTATCTCCACTGGAGTCTCATTACCTTCAGTGGTCTTCTGCCACGGACCCCCTTGAAGCACTTCCCTCCCAATGTCCTGCTTTTCCTGCAAGCCACAGCTAAATAGGGTTGTGAAGCTGAAAAGAAAGAAGTGTTGGAAACTTGGTAGAATTTATGCACAAATTATTCAGCTACTCTGGTGATGGGCAATACACTGAGAGATAAAGGAGCTGTAGGCATGGCGGGCTGAACCTTTCTATATGTACGCAGATCCACGGAGCCTTAGTCTTCACAGGTGGGGAAAACGCCTTGAGGAAAAAGATTAAAGCATTTGTACCATGGCAAGGATGTCCTTCGCTCATCCATCCCACCAGGAGGTATAAGCACTGCTGAAGTTTTGCTGGCCTGTTTGAGTGGATTTCACTTGCTCCCTACTGGCTTTCAAACCATAGTTAGAGGGAAGTAAAGAGTTAGACCAACATCAGTGATGGAGGGAGCACCTTGAGATGGTTGGGTTACAGAGGGAAGTCTCACCTGAGGGGGCTTTGGCACACTCAATGTTTACAGCTGCTTAGAAGCTCCAAGCAAGGTCCCTGCCCTCCTCTTCCCTCCCTGTAAAAGTGCCTTTAAAAGCCTGAAGCAGAGGAATTTCACATGAAGACAAACTCTGAAAACAGTGTAGTTACATGGTGGTCATAAACATCACCCACAAAGCAGCACCAAGTGAGGAAATTATGATGAGGGCAGCTTCTTAGTCCAAATGTTTATCTCAGTAGTGTACAAATGAAAGGGAGACAGCTGCCCAATTAATTCCTTCTTAGATTAGTCATATTTTCATGTCCTTTGCGAGTTATGCAGAAATTGACTGATGGTTCAAATTAATCTCTGCAGTAATTCAAATGGCTTCTATGGAGTTACACCATGGACTAATTTAGCCTATTTTTTTGTAACAGTAAAGGGCCCTCCGTTGAACAGAAGGGAGTCAGAGGGTCTCCTCCTGCCCATTTCTGCCCGCGTGTAAAGTGCAATAGGAAGAGGCTCCATGTGCCCAGGCAGAGGCATGCATTAAGAACAACGGTGCTTCGATAATACACCATGAACTCTCTCTGTGCGAGAATGCACTTTTCTTGTTAGCTTGCTAGAGGAAAGCACTTCAATGAATTATTTTTCACCTTTTCATAATTTCCTGTCTAATTATAATGAAAGTAAAATTCAAACCATTCCTTCCCCCTACTTTTCTAACACAAACCTTATCTTGAACTCCCCATAATTAATGTTAAAACAATAGAAGACCTAATTTTCCTAGCAGCAGTCAGCTAGGTTTTATCTAACGTGCAGTAAAAATAGTGTAAGAAAGTCAGGAAAGGTACTAGCTGAAATAGATTGAATATGAGGAAGGTTCTTCCCGCTTTCAGACAAAAAGTAGATGAGCTGCTGAGGAGCTTATTGAAGAACCCTGGGCACGGTGATCTCTGACCCCATCCCAGAAACTGCTACAAGGAACCAGGGGGGGAAAAAACCAAGGGAAAGGGAGGGATAGTGCAGTTCTCCAATGTACAGGATAGCGAATTTGTGGGAACAATTCCTTGCTGCAGAGTCACAGCACATTCTTAGGACAATTTAGAGAAAGAACCGCCTGCTTGGAGTTGTTAAATAAAACTATTTATGCAGGAGCTCTGAAAACAAAGCCAGAGCTTGTAATTTGCAAGTTCTGCATCTGTTTCGCCATTAAAGTATGTGATCAAGAATATAATGTACTTGTACATAAAGTGGAACTGATCTTATTTCTCCATCTATCATATTTTTGAGTACCTATCACTACATTACCTAAGAGCTTTATTTTGTGGTCACTCGTGCAGAAATTAGCTCACTCCAGGAGTCCAAACTCTTTCTGGAAGCAGTGAAAAGGCTCTTTACTTTTTGATGTGACGGATTTAGTTTGGTGCCAGTTGGTTTAATACACAATTCCTTTGGAACTAGATCTTATTTTTTAAGTGATTTTTTCTTCAGTGCTTCTGAATGGTTGAAGATTGACAGCCCTGGAGGCTTAACCCCTCTGTCTTGCCCCAGAACAGGGGACGGGTCGGGGCTGCGTCAGGCAGCTCTTCAACTAGAAAGTTTTTGAAGTGCGAATGTTTAATTCGGTGAGTCCGTCTCCCTGTCCATGCTATCCTTTTAATCTCACCTGATTAGTGCCAGTGAGTCAGTACCATCAGCTCCATGAAATCAGCTGTTAACAACCTCAAGTCGCTGTCAGCTTCATCCCCGTCTGTCTGTGGGAGCCGGGAGGCGATGGACTCAGCAGCCCATCGCAAAGCCCCTGCAATAATGACTCCCCTGATGCCTGGCAGAGGCAAGAGGTTTACGGCAGTGAAGCGTTCCTCAGCTGAACAGAAGGATTACCGAGGAGGTGAGGATCCTTCTTGGGAGTGAGGAGTTCTGCTTTACCTCCCTGCCTCACTCCAGACCTCCTCTGTGAAGCTGCTGCTCGGTGTCTCAGTAACGCCATGGTGACGGTAAGGATACTCCTGGCCCAGTGGGATTTATTGGCACAAAACCTGCTGAAGACTGTGCCTCTTATCTTTTGTGTCTGTAGACAGGTATGCCTAAGTTAAAGCAATAATTAAATATCATTGAGATGCTTGCAATTCATCAAACTTACAAATTTGAGCTTCTTATGATTTCTAGTTATTTTGGACAAAACCCCCACCCCCTTTGCCCCTGTACAAAGTTCATCTTTATGAGTCACGAGAGAGAGGCAGGAGAGTAGTGCAGAGCTCTCTACAATATGTTGACTGACGAATTAAGGATTTTGCTTTTTGTTGAAATATCAGAGGTTCTGACATTCAGGTCACCAGATTCTGCTAATTAGTTTTCTAGCTAGACCAAGTATGATCAGAAAAGAGTTACGTAGCCACTTACTGCATATCTTATCATTTATCTTAAACCCCACTGTGGTTACACAGCAACAGGTTGAAATCTATATTGTTTTATGATTGTGCCAAGCTAAAACTTTGGGCATAGAATCTTATTTGCACACAAAACAGCTCCGTGTATAGCAATAATGATGCCAATGAGGCAATCTCACAAAATCCCATATTGAAGAATTAATATTCTGTACACAGTACACATTATACGCAGTTTATAGCAAAATATATGTGTGTATCTTCCTGAAGCTATTTTTAAACACACAGGCTTCAAAGCCAGCTTGAGAAAACAGTGTTTTGTCTGGGAGAGGATCCGTTAAGAACAGACCATGCCGACATGTGCAATTACACAGATTTCGGCAGAGATGCTTATGGTGTCTTCCAAGGGACCAGCTGCTGCTTCGGAGGAAGAAAACAATTCTATGGCTTAGCATTTGGCTGCTCCGAGAGCAGAAATGCAAAGGGCATGGATCCCAGCCCCGGGAAACAATCATTAGCCTGAACCGCGACATTGCTTAGGATAAACTCTGAATATTTTATACTAAGAGATGCACAGAGTAAACAGCTCGGTCCAGGCTCAACAAAAGCAAATGCAGCAATAAGTAGCTCCATTGTCGGGAGAAAATGACAAACTTCTGGAGGCTTTTTCTCCAAGTTCTGCAGGAAATTAACTCTGCTTTATAAACTGTAATGCAGCTGGCCATTTAAATATTTTAATTGCGGATGCGTGAACCTCATGGATTCCAGGCTTTTATACCTCTTGAACTATCATTCTGGCTGGGAAAATTAATTCAGATTCCCATTGTCATCAAAAACCCTGGGACCAAAACGTGCTCACAGCTAAAGTCATGCAACTGTGTGAAAGGCGTTGGGATGACAGGTTTTTCCAGAAGGCAAAATTTACTCCACGTGAAAGTTAAAACAGCCATTAGCTGTCAGCTATGGGATGAGAAAAAGGCCTTTATCATCCACCTTCGTCACTGGTGAGAGGAGTGGGATTGGGCAGCACGTGATGCTTTCTGTGTGGCAGGGCATCCCATTTTAAGTACACAATAGTGTTTTGGGCACCCAAAATATATGCGAAAATGTCCATACAATGCTGAATCTTTCAACCCACAGACAGGCTGTATTTCCAGAGAACTCTGTGCTGGGTCAGCTCAGCATCCAAACCTTTGCCTTCCCCTGGCCCTGTGGCTCACAGTCGGATTTTGAATGCCACTTGAGTATGTTTTTGTGGTTTAACTTACCCACCTGTGTTTTAGTAATGTGTTCTGGGATGCATTCCCTTGAGGCAGGTAATTGGAGTTGAGGATGGAGACAATGAGGCTGACACGCCACCCTCATTTTGAAGTGCAGTTAATTTATTTGACATAAAAAGCACCTACCATTGACAGTAACCGGCTCCCTTTCTCCTCTCTGGTAGGAGGCTTTTTTTTTTTTTCTTGCTGTTTTTAATTATTAATATTTTTGCATTCTCATCATACAGAATTGGAAATCAGAATGAAAACTATTTTGATTTCTTTCAGAGGAACAGAAACAAGAGGAGAAATAACAGGTAACTAGGCAGATCCGTGCCTTTGTACATCAGGACTGGGGTGTATCTGGGATTTGGAGGGGAATGGGAAAAATCCAGCCTTAGAGAATAAATACTGGATTAATGAGTTTAACAACTCATTAAATGAGGATGAAAGAATGAAATGATGTTATACATGGTATTTCTTTTACCATTTGCATGAAGGACAGGGAATGGAAGACGCGCTGGGGTGCGGCTCTTCTCTTCTTCCAGTTGTGCCACTCTGAGAGCGCCCGTCGGCTTCAGTGGGAACGGCTTCAGGGTTAAATAACTGGCAGGATTTAGCATTTTGGTTTGTGTGGTGGATGCTTAAGGTCTGATTTATACTAATGTCACTGTACCGAAACGCTCAGTCCCACATCAAAGACTTCCTTTAATTGCTAGAAAGGTAAAGAGTTGCTTTTATGAGTCAAGTCAGGCTATGGGAGCATGCTCCGGCTGTAGCTTTAAAAACTCAAAAGTGTCAAGCAGTGATTAAAGTTTGCATTTGTTCAGTAGGAAACAGAAACTAAATCCATCACCTCTTTATTTTACAGCTCCTCAGTGGGGCAGATTTGGAATTCTGTGATGCTTGGCTGGGGAATTAAGCAGCTTTCCACTGAATTCAGTGTGAAAATGAATCACTGTTTTGTTAATATTTGGTTGTTTAATTTTACTCCTTTGATGAATTCCTCCTGAGGAAAAGCACTGGAAGTGCTCTGCGATTCTGGAACAAACAAGCGTAGTTCGTGTGTGTTTCTCTTAAAACAGTCAGTGGTCAGACAGCTGCTGGTGTTGGCACGGACCACGCCATCTCCTGGAGTCCGAGCCCCGGAAGACAAACAGGAACTTCACTCACCTTAGTGCTCCCCTTCCGGGCAGCTGGTCAACATTTTTATTTTACATTTGGTACAGATTTTTCACGACTGTATGGCAAAAACTTGATTTTGTTTAAAAAGTATGGCAGTTTACATTCAAAAGCACGCAGTGGTACAAAACTGATTCCCTCAGCAAACTGTGAGGCAATAAAATACTGGTGTAGACAAGGCCTCATGTATAGATACACAGACACAGAGAAATTAATAGATGCGGGGGGGGGGGTATATAAATGCCCTTCTCATATATATCTCTATGTGTGTATATATTTCATATATATATATGTATACACAGACCGTCTGTGGACATATGAAGCAAAGTCTTTGCTTCAAAGAGTTTACAGCAGAGGCTGATCCTGTTCTGACATTCTTCTGCATCTTCTCACCTTCTACCCCACCTCTTTTTAAAAAGAGCCAAGAGGCATTTTTACAAACTTTGTTTATTCTGTCACTCCACAGACAGCACACTGAATCCCTCCACCCCCACGGCTTTGATCTGCCGTGGCCTCCGCAGCTCGGGAAAGGACGGGCTCCACGCCAGGCCGGCCGGGCACCGCTGTCTCTGGGCTGCTGGCGCCTGCTTGGCTTTTCAGGCTGCTCCCAGAGCAAAGGCGCCGGCAGTGACGGACAGGTTCGCTGGGTGACACATCCAGGTGGGACAATCCCGAGCCCCAGCGTTGGTGATTAGCACTGGGAGGCACGGTGTCCACAAGAGTGACTGATGCGTGTGGGTGGTTTGGCTTCCTAAATAGAATGGGCACTTCTAGAGGAGAAATGCTCTGCTTTGGTTCAGCCGCTCAAACCGGGAAAGTCTGCAGGTCTGCTCTGCCCCGTGAATCAGTAACACTGCAAAGATGGCAAAGTCAGACAGATCTATGCTATATATAGATGTATATACCCCTGGGTATAAAATCTATGTGATCTACATTACAGATACAATAATGCTCGTTCCTGTTCTGGTTTTGCTCCCACAATAATTGTGCAAATGGCCCCATTTACTGAGTGAGAGCAAGGACTACTCTTGTGAGAAGCACTGTAGGATACGGCCTTCCAACACTGTAAAAATACATTTCAGCAGTGCGTAGCCTGCAGCTACCGAACTCTGCAGCTCCTTCGGAGGGGATTCCAGCCTGCTCCAGCTGGAGAGCACCTCTGATGTCCTACGGGCTGAGCAACACGCTCCTGCCCTGGGCTGCAGAATAAAACCTCCCTTAAACATGAGCCCAAATCTGCAATCTGTCATGAGCCAGAGAAAAGGATATATTGTGATAAACAGGGGAACAATGAGCAGAGATACATGAACTCTTGCAAGCATCAAGAAAAGGCTGTAAAATGCGGGTATACCTCATTGAAGAAGATTTGGGGGTTTATTTGAGTTGCAGGTGTTTGTTATTTGTGGAGTGCTGACAAGGTGCTCAACCCTGTATGAAAGTGGTGTGGACACAGTGCCTACCCTACAGCCCTCACCGCTGAACAGGAGTTACACAGGGCTTGCCACAATACAGACATTCCGGGCAGTAATCCTTTATTGAGTTGCTTGTACAAATAACCCGGGCGGCTCAGCAGAGAGGTGGGGAATGACATTACTGAGGGAATGGAGAATGGCCATGGCCCAGCAGGGCTGCCAGCAAGGGGGCGTGCTTTGTTTGAGCTGCATTGTCAGAAATGATAAGTTCCTAGCAGGAAATGCTATCTCCTATTTATATGCTTTATTTATTTGCTCTTTTCCAATTGCTGCTTCTGAGATTACTGTTTGGATTTAATTTGCAACCCCTCTCCAATGGATTTTAGGTTTTCATCTGAAAATGTAAGAGAAAATCCGTAAGACACAGTCCTTCCTTAGATCTCTTACACTCAACATTATCCTCTGCAGAGCAAAATTAATGTATGCCCTTCCTTATTGTTTTCCTTCTTAATTCATTTCTTTCTATAGAGGCTCAGCAAGTGCCAATTTTCCAAGCGAGTTTTTAATCGCCTGAGCCCAGCATGATTACTGTCTTCCAATCTAGTTGCCATTTGATGCAATCAGTATTTCAGAATACAATGATTTTTTTCCCCAAAAAAGCTGAGTGCTGTATGGCCAGCTAACGCTTGCTGCAAAGAAACATCCTGATCGCACTGTGTGAAAGAATATAACCTTTGATTGTGAGGTCTTCCCCAGCCAAGTGCATGAAGGTGATGTGAAACGGTTTTGTAAGATGGGGCACAAAGAAATTTATTATTCCAATCCTAAGAGCACAGGCTGGGGAGGTGGGGAGGGAAGGAAGGAGAAAACGGGAACGCAGCGTGCTGAAGTGTTTCTCACTGCTGGAATGTTTGCTTTGAAAGGGCCTTTCAAGAGTACGTGTTGCCAGGGGAGATTTTTCTCTCCACATCTTTTATTGCCATCCCACAAATAAAAGATTTCAATACACCAGTACTGGAAAACCACAAACTTAAATAGTGCCTGCCACGCTGAAGCTGCAGCCATTTAGATGTCCCCAACCTGTAGTGAGTTTAGCATGAGAAATTATCGGTGTAAAATGAGAAGAACCTTCCTTGGAGTAGCTGTGTTTTTAAGCACAGTTTGTGCACTATAAATGCCAAGGAAACATTTGCAAAATTACTGAAGATCAGGACCCGAGTACCATAAATAAGGACAAAGTAACACAGAAGCAAATAAAGGGTCGAAGGGCAATGGTGGCTGCGAACACGGGGCTGTGTGTTGCTCAGAGCAGACGGCCAGAGCTGTGTGTCTCCTCTCACCTCCCGGGTGAGCCGCCTCCTGCAGAGCTCCAGGGAGGGCGTTTTTCTCTTTGTGCGAGGTAACACTGGGAGGAAGCCACCGGGGTGCAGCTGGACCTTAAATAACTGCACGTCACCATGGTGAGATGGGGAAGATCCAGCCAGCACCATTACGGTGGAGAGCTGAGATACCAGGAGGCTTCTTGTTTGTGCTGTCTGTTTAATAAACCAAATGCCCGCAATATGTGGATGTTTCCCAGTGCTCTCTGTGAATACCATGCAACTATAACTATTTAAGTTACAGCTTGTTTGTTTTTCACAATGCTGTTGGTGAGTATGGTTGTCTAAAGTCTAGTAGACAGCCATTTGCTAAGACCTTCTGTTCTTTGCAAACTTGACAATGTGGCTTGTTTAATTGCCTTATGTTATTATTGATATTTTCATCTTGTGTAACTAATTTTGCTGAGGAAAAATACATTATTGCCAACTTTGATTTCCTTAATTCTTGTAAGAAAATGCCTCCAGCTTCAGCCCATTTGAAGAATACACAGATGGTTTTTATCGAGGGGCGTGACATTGCTGACGTTGTGTGAGTGTCCGAGGCTCAGGATGGGATGGGATCCTGTTTAGTGAGACTGAAGAGATTGTGAAGGTGGCTGCTGCTGCCTGTCTTTCAAATAATTATTTTTCTGTCTGTCACTGGGTGTTTGGAAAGAGCTACAGCAAGCTGAGGGAAAAGCCTGAGGTGCCTGAAAATGAAGGTGATTCTAAATAAAGAAGGCTAGGATGAGACTGAAAGACAAGGAAAGAACTAAGGAAAAGAAATATAAGGTATCCTGAAAAGCAGGAATCTGACCAGAGCAGCTCATCACTTCCTAGTGCCCTAACCCAGAGCAGGATGTTGGTGCTGGAGCTACAGCCGCTGCCGGTGTGCTGCGCTCCGGGAAGGCAGAGGAGACACCCAATAGTGCTGCCTCACTGTCCTCAACTCCGCTGGCATTTTTACCGCATGGGAAAGAGACCCTTTGTACCAAACATTTTCCACCGCTACTGAAGGCTCTGGCAGAGCCGTTCAGGTACGGTGTGAGAGAGGAAGCCTCAAGGTGCAGGTGTGCTTCCCAGACAGCAGCCTCCTCAGCAGCACAGGAAACCAGAAGTGAGTTTCAGTTATTCTAGTTTGAATAAAATCTGTGCTGAATAATCCCCTTGAACCTGAGTGCATAGCTAGAGATGAAGTGCACTATAGATCAGCAAGGCAGCATATATCTGCACAGGAATGGCCCTTAATGCTGAATCAGTAAACGCAAGTGCCAGGCATTGAACGTTAGTTCACGAAAACTGGTGACCTACACCAGCTGCAGAGACCGTGGTGTCAGGCAACAAGGCAGGCAGCGAAGTGTAGAAAAGCAAACATCTTTCTTACTACCAAAAAAAAGGGTACTCTTTCAAGTTAAATCAATAGGACTACATCTATGAGCTGCATAAAACACGAGACTTTATAGAGTTATTTCAGTAAACAGAATCTAATAGCTTTGGTAGCCACAAACTGCCTTCAGAGATGCCTGCTGCAGGGAGATGTCATGGTATAAAGATGAGATTATTGTCAAGCAGAAATAATTTCCTTTAAACTCATGAGCTCTCTCCTTCTTGAAAGTCTGGAGTATTTACATTTAAGGAGCACATCAGTGGTGAGAACCCTTGCTTCCTTTTTCATGTTACCCTTTAGCAAACAGAAAATAAACAGGACGTACGATAGTCCCTGATACTTGCCACACAAGTGATTTTGATGGAAAGACTCGTTTGGGTTTGTCAAAGTGCACATCCAGGAACGAGTTCTCTCTGCAGCCTCTCTGCAGGCAGCGCTCCAAGCCGCGATGTTGTAAGCCCGGCTGCTCCATCAGCGTCAGGTCACAGGAACAGCCTGAGTCTGCCCCACTGCTGTGCAGTGGTAAAAGACATCTAGCAAGGCAGGAGGTTTGGAGAAGTCCCAGCGTCCAAAGGGCACTTTTGCAGCATGAATGCTGTAAAAAAAAATCCATGCGATGTCAGCTGAGAAGCCAGTATTAAGAAAGCTCCAAGATCTGTGAAGAAGAGAGAGAACGTGCATTTATTGAAGGAAATAAAGGCAAAATCATCTAGAAAGCCTTCAGTGCTGATTTTCACAGAGTACAGAACCACAACACAGCACCTGTTCCCTGCGGTAGGGATGGCTGGGATACAGTAGTAGCTGTGCAGGATTTGTGCTCTGCTTGGGCAGAAATGTGGCAGCCAGAGCATGGGATTACATTGTCGCTGTTTAATTTGTACAAATGGGGAAGGAAGTGTCTCCAGAGAAGAATAGCACAAAAGGAAAAGTATGCATTAATTAAAAAATGAGATCTGTTTTTTGTAGCTCACATTAACTTGTTTTTTGTAGCTATAGCAAGCTTGGAGATGGAAGTAAGATAACAACCTGGTATTTCATGTGAAAGAACTCTCTGTGTTTGTGCATGGAATGCCTCCCATCTGGACTGCACCTCTCTGATTGTCCATTTAATCACATCCCTCTGAGTGAGCCTGCTTGGGCCTGGCAATGGAACTAAAATTAATTCAAAATCTCTGCTGACTTTAAATTAACGAGTTTGGGTCGCAACCACAGCAAAGAATTCATCTGGGGCTAACTGACCCAAGCCTGCAATACATGTAATATATGTAAAATTGTAATGTATTTTAGCAACATTTGTGCAGCTCGATCACATACATTTGCCAGTGCTGTCAATTGCTTTGTATTCAGACTACCTACCTAGTTTATTTCCAGTTTGCTTTCCCTGTTTCTTCTTCTAGGGATTTTTAACCCAGGCTTTTCCTGTCCTTTTTTAAAGAGATTTTTTAAGAGAGCACCATTTTTAATGACACCATTTCCTTTTCAGACACAATCTGGAAGTACTGTCTTTTTGTTAACATTGTCTACATCTTCACGCATTCAGTAGATCTACACCTGTAAAAACAGCAATAAACCCAACAGATCTATGGTCTAAGCTGTTGCCTGTAGCAGGCGTGGCGACCTGGTTCAGGAACGGCACGGCAGCCCGCTCCTGGCCGCTCGGTCCATCAGCTCACGGACACCAATGTGGTGGATGGCAAATGGCGTTTATTAGCGGTTTACACGGTGTTATATAGCCTGGGTTTACGATGTCATTTCCGCCTGCTTACGACATCAATTACACACTATTGGTTATTAGGGGCCTTATCTTTCCGTACAGCGCGATATCTTCCGGTCGCCAGACCCTAACTACCCACACTAAGCACCTGTTTGCCCCAGTGTCTGAGCAATCTGCAACTCTGCCATCGTTTGACCCTCTGGACGGGGAGTGGCATCATCCCTCTCCCGCAGTCAGGCACCAGCCCCACGGCCTGAGGAAGCCGTCAGGCTCCTCCTGCGCTCCATCAGCAGCAGAGCCTTTAAACCAAGCTGTATTTCCCGAGGTCCATACCAGAGGCCGTTAGGGAATATGTCTGGGTTATAAGGCAAATGTGGCATCATGAAAGAAACATAAAGACACGCTTGTGATCGAGACAAGCAGCCTCTCCTGGTTTGCTCACTCTTCGTTTACATTGCTGATTGAATGTACTTCCTGTTAANGAATGCCTCCCATCTGGACTGCACCTCTCCAATTGTCCATTTAATCACAGCCCTCCATAACGTGCCTTTAGGCTTTCTGGTTAGCAAAGAGAAATCCTAACTGCTAGTAAAAGAGACAAACAGATTAATATGGTCTCTCTGATTATATATATTTTTATGTTGTACGTAGCTTTTACATATACTTGTCTTATGATGAAGTCAATTGGTCTACCTTTAAGAAAAGAAAGAAACCTTTTTGGTCTGTTCCCATGTTTTTTTACATTCTTTGACTGTGGCATATTTTTTTTGTATCTACACAGCCCTAAGGGAAGATGTTAAAAAACAAGCCAAAAGAGAAAAATCCAGAAGTACAACAGAAAACTTACGGCAGCACTCTGCGGTTTGTCAGTTATCTTTCATGCATGAGTTGGAATGGTTACTTTTGCCCAGATTCAACAGTGGAACTGAAGAGCGTTACAGATCTATCTTGGCATTTAGATAGAGTTCATACAAGTACATGCACTGTGGCTGTTAAAGGGAGAGAGAGAGACTGACAGAGACGAAGAACACTCATTTGTAGCTGGACTTTTAACAGCTCTTATTTGGTGAGACAGAAGCTCGGTCCACCCAGGTCATATGGGCTTTGGAGCAAAGATGATCCAGTGAAAAGAGCAATGGTGGAGTCAGGTAGCTCCACTCTGATTCTTCTGCTAACTCAATCGCTGCCTTTAAGTTAAAGAATAGGTCATGGTTTCTGAAGAACTCTGTGGAAAAGGTAGATTTTCTGTCATCCAAAATGTAGGCATTTTGACATTTGTTCTCACTGTGATTATCAGGTTTTAAAAAATTATCCGCAAAAGAGAAAACTGTGATCTGTTATGTGTTTTGCAGACTCTAGTAGTCCTTAGGTTTGCACCCCAGCGCAGTCTTTCTCCTGCGAAGGCTTGGAGCTTTGGACCTGGCCACCCCGGGCTGCTCAGTTTAGGACCACCCGCCCAAAGCTTTTCTTCTATTTGAGCTCTTCTTCTGTTTGAGGATTTTCGTAAGCTGTGTTCCCTTCTTGGTAAAAGGAAGGATTATGACAGTTAATTCTCTTTGTAAAGTACCTTGAGACAATCAGCAGAGAACCTCCAGCGAAAGATAAGCACCATTCAGTGACTTGTGGGGCATGTTTGGGTAGTAATGTGTAGTAAAGTTCTGGAAAGATGTCATCCTTGGCAGTGCCATTTCCTTAACAACATCCTTTGCCCACAGTAGAAGACACTTAAAGGTTGAAAGCTCCAGCATGCTAATGAAAGAGGAAAAAAGGTGGGAGGTGTTAGCGGGAGAAGTCAGCGGCCCTTTAGTCCTGCAGACACTTTAGATAGTAAGCGCGTACACCACTGGTGCATGACAACGGAAAAACATTTCCATCTTCAGTACAACGATGCAGTAGCCAAACATTGCTGCTACACTTGCACCAGGCATTTTCTTATTCTCCTCTGCATAGACACTCTAGCCAAGATGCGCTGCCGTTCCCCCTTGTTGGAGTTTGGATTTATTGACACAATAAAAGTCAAACAACAGACAGCAACAGAGCAGACTTTACCGTGAGCGTTCTCCCCAAACAGGGCTGTTCCTGCAGGATTTGTTCTGTTCCACTCCCTGCTTCTTCCTGCACCAGAGGGACAATTCATTCCTCGCCTGTTCCAGTTGGAGAACACAATCGCAGCTGCTACTGTGAGCAGATCAGATTTTCATTCTTGTAACAAACTCATGAGCTGTCTGTACCCCCGCTGTGACTCGGCAGTGCAACTGCTGTCCCCATGTGGGTAACACAAGGGCGTCTTTGCCCCACGACACCCTCTGGCTCCATTGCCTTGCTCCACTCTTAAGCTTCCCTTAGTTTTTACCTTGGCTTTCTCCTCCCCTGGCCTGGCAAGAAACCTTAGCTAGGAGTAGGAGCATTTGTAGGTGTACAGCCGTCAGAAACAGTGGGTTATATAGAGGNCATTTGAAAAATGTAGTTTTTTGCAGACTAATGACTCCAGGAATGGGAATTTTCATAGACAGCACCAAATACTTTTACCATTGTGCTAAATATACAAGTGTTAGCAGGACTGTAGTGCATGAACTGCAGTAGTATGTGTGATCTAGTGATGTCTAGAAATTTTTTGTGGAACTTGGACCGTCTTTATATATATATATATATATATAAATTCAATTCTTTGAATTACATCCGTCTATATCTCTTGGCTTTTTCCATTTACTGAATAGGGAGCTCTCTCCTAATGCCGATCTTCTGCATCATTCTATATTAGATGAATAAAACAATCTAGTTGTCTGGTCCTGTAAGACCAAAAGAGGAAGGTAATTTTTTTAGGTAAAGGCTCCTTACATTCTCTCCAAAGAATTTTATTGAAGCACTTGCCTGAATGAATGCAGTTTGAGAGCTGCTTTTATTGTCTGTGTTTGCTGTCTGAATGTCCCTTTTTCCTTTTTTACTAATTAATGAATTATTTGTTGCTTAGAGACTAAAAACTAGACAGAAAGACTTATGAATGTCGATGCACTAAAATCTAGGCATAGGACCAGAGTTTTCTTTACAAAGTAAAAGTGTACTGCTGTGTATTTAAAAGATCTTTTTGGATTTTTTTTTCTGGTTTGCTAGTCGTCCTTTGAGAAAAAGATAGTGTATTCTTTCATTACTGGGACAAGATTAAAGGCTAGATGAGTGTGGCTAACATTCATGACTTAACACATTACTCTTAATACTATGTTAAGCTCACAAGGTTTATTACATGGCTGTCTAGTCTTCTGCTGGGCTTGTGGCTTTACAGGGCTGTTGTAGGTGCCATATATTGAAATTGCATTCACAGGGAAGGGTGCAGTTGCCCTTCGGTGGGAGAAGCAGCATATAGGGCTCCTTTCCCCCACGGAGTAGTCCAGGAGCAGCACAAGGACTTTGTTGTGAGCGTCCTCCTGTTTCCAGCAGTTCTCTGCAGCTGGGAAGGGCTGAGTGGCCAGTGTCCCGCACAAGGGCTGTACACACTNGGTCTCTCTGATTATATATATTTTTATGTTGTACGTAGCTTTTACATATACTTGTCTTATGATGAAGTCAATTGGTCTACCTTTAAGAAAAGAAAGAAACCTTTTTGGTCTGTTCCCATGTTTTTTTACATTCTTTGACTGTGGCATATTTTTTTTGTATCTACACAGCCCTAAGGGAAGATGTTAAAAAACAAGCCAAAAGAGAAAAATCCAGAAGTACAACAGAAAACTTACGGCAGCACTCTGCGGTTTGTCAGTTATCTTTCATGCATGAGTTGGAATGGTTACTTTTGCCCAGATTCAACAGTGGAACTGAAGAGCGTTACAGATCTATCTTGGCATTTAGATAGAGTTCATACAAGTACATGCACTGTGGCTGTTAAAGGGAGAGAGAGAGACTGACAGAGACGAAGAACACTCATTTGTAGCTGGACTTTTAACAGCTCTTATTTGGTGAGACAGAAGCTCAGTCCACCCAGGTCATATGGGCTTTGGAGCAAAGATGATCCAGTGAAAAGAGCAATGGTGGAGTCAGGTAGCTCCACTCTGATTCTTCTGATAACTCAATCGCTGCCTTTAAGTTAAAGAATAGGTCATGGTTTCTGAAGAACTCTGTGGAAAAGGTAGATTTTCTGTCATCCAAAATGTAGGCATTTTGACATTTGTTCTCACTGTGATTATCAGGTTTTAAAAAATTATCCGCAAAAGAGAAAACTGTGATCTGTTATGTGTTTTGCAGACTCTAGTAGTCCTTAGGTTTGCACCCCAGCGCAGTCTTTCTCCTGCGAAGGCTTGGAGCTTTGGACCTGGCCACCCCGGGCTGCTCAGTTTAGGACCACCCACCCAAAGCTTTTCTTCTATTTGAGCTCTTCTTCTGTTTGAGGATTTTCGTAAGCTGTGTTCCCTTCTTGGTAAAAGGAAGGATTATGACAGTTAATTCTCTTTGTAAAGTACCTTGAGACAATCAGCAGAGAACCTCCAGCGAAAGATAAGCACCATTCAGTGACTTGTGGGGCATGTTTGGGTAGTAATGTGTAGTAAAGTTCTGGAAAGATGTCATCCTTGGCAGTGCCATTTCCTTAACAACATCCTTTGCCCACAGTAGAAGACACTTAAAGGTTGAAAGCTCCAGCATGCTAATGAAAGAGGAAAAAAGGTGGGAGGTGTTAGCGGGAGAAGTCAGCGGCCCTTTAGTCCTGCAGACACTTTAGATAGTAAGCGCGTACACCACTGGTGCATGACAACGGAAAAACATTTCCATCTTCAGTACAACGATGCAGTAGCCAAACATTGCTGCTACACTTGCACCAGGCATTTTCTTATTCTCCTCTGCATAGACACTCTAGCCAAGATGCGCTGCCGTTCCCCCTTGTTGGAGTTTGGATTTATTGACACAATAAAAGTCAAACAACAGACAGCAACAGAGCAGACTTTACCGTGAGCGTTCTCCCCAAACAGGGCTGTTCCTGCAGGATTTGTTCTGTTCCACTCCCTGCTTCTTCCTGCACCAGAGGGACAATTCATTCCTCGCCTGTTCCAGTTGGAGAACACAATCGCAGCTGCTACTGTGAGCAGATCAGATTTTCATTCTTGTAACAAACTCATGAGCTGTCTGTACCCCCGCTGTGACTCGGCAGTGCAACTGCTGTCCCCATGTGGGTAACACAAGGGCGTCTTTGCCCCACGACACCCTCTGGCTCCATTGCCTTGCTCCACTCTTAAGCTTCCCTTGGTTTTTACCTTGGCTTTCTCCTCCCCTGGCCTGGCAAGAAACCTTAGCTAGGAGTAGGAGCATTTGTAGGTGTACAGCCGTCAGAAACAGTGGGTTATATAGAGGCCTATTTTTTAAGGGATTCCATCTGCCTGAGGTGCAGTGTGTGTATGTATGGTACAGTAATTCCTCTGAATTTAGATGCAGAAGTTAAGCTTCTAAGTTGAGACTGTGTCACAACTGAAGCATGCCATTTTCAGCACTGTCTTAGATCTGCTTATATACAGAAGCAAATCCCGAACTTTACATTAAGGAGTTAAGCAAAGTTTCATGGAAAAGATCTGCTGTGTCATTCAGTCACTTCCTGACAATTTCAGGAGCTCCAAGACTACACTTGAATGGAAATCTGTCTGTCTCTTGATACACTGAGACTTTCTTCTTTCCAGTGCATTCATCCAGAAGGCCCTCACGCTGCTTCCCCGAGTGACTGCCCAGAATCATTCCCTGCAAGCACCGTCCACAGGAGCAGAGTCCAGTGGGAAGCACCCAGAGCCAGTGCTAGCATGGGAGCTGGGACATCAGGGACAGGGACGGAGATGATGGGAAAGAGCAGAACTCTCCTTTTTACCCTCACCATCTGCTCGGCTGTAGCCAATGAACATTTTTTTCTCATCTTCCCTGTGGTGTAGATAAAGCGCCCTGTATTGTTACAATACTTTTGTCATTTTAAAAATGCCTTTTGCTGTACACAATATATAGGAATATTGTAGTTAAAATACTGGCCTTACAGTATTTTACTGTATTTACTGACCCTCCCTCCAGAAAAGTGACAATGCTGTCTAGAAATTAGGTTCAAAATACTTTAAGGGCTGTTTTGGAGGCCATCTGTATTTTCAGCCTTTAAGGAGTCCACATTTTTAAATTGTTCATATTACCCACTACAGCTAGATGGGGTTTTTTACATTTGAAAAATGTAGTTTTTTGCAGACTAATGACTCCAGGAATGGGAATTTTCATAGACAGCACCAAATACTTTTACCATTGTGCTAAATATACAAGTGTTAGCAGGACTGTAGTGCATGAACTGCAGTAGGATGTGTGATCTAGTGATGTCTAGAAATTTTTTGTGGAACTTGGACNATTTTTTTTTCTGGTTTGCTAGTCGTCCTTTGAGAAAAAGATAGTGTATTCTTTCATTACTGGGACAAGATTAAAGGCTAGATGAGTGTGGCTAACATTCATGACTTAACACATTACTCTTAATACTATGTTAAGCTCACAAGGTTTATTACATGGCTGTCTAGTCTTCTGCTGGGCTTGTGGCTTTACAGGGCTGTTGTAGGTGCCATATATTGAAATTGCATTCACAGGGAAGGGTGCAGTTGCCCTTCGGTGGGAGAAGCAGCATATAGGGCTCCTTTCCCCCACGGAGTAGTCCAGGAGCAGCACAAGGACTTTGTTGTGAGCGTCCTCCTGTTTCCAGCAGTTCTCTGCAGCTGGGAAGGGCTGAGTGGCCAGTGTCCCGCACAAGGGCTGTACACACTCAGTGTCCTTGAGCTTTTTGCACACTGTGTTGTAGCATCTACGTAACATTTGTGGGAGATGAGGAAATCTGGAGGTGACTTGGCATTCTGCAGGAATGTCGAGAAACAAGCAGGCACAGATGAGCTGGTTAGCTTCAGCAGTTAGAACTGACCTGCTGGTTTTTTTCAAGTACACATTCTTTAGAAGCCTCTATTTCCTCTGTTAAAATCCTATTGGAAAAATTGAAGGATACGCAATACATGAAATTGAATGAATACGCATGTAATTGTTTCTTTTTCTTTTAATTTCATGGAGCCTTAGATCTTAAATTTCAGTCACAGGGATTAGAGCCATGAATCATGAACACTAAGTTTACTTAGTACACAGAAGACTACTTTTAAAGCCCATTATTTTACAAAGAACTTCAGTGGAACTGAAGTATGTTACATCTGCCTGAATATTCTCCCCTCTTACTTTTCTCAACAATGTGTAAATTATTCTGTCAGCCTATAACCCTGTTTGTGTAATTCAAGTGGGGGGAAAAAAAAGAGAGAGGGAAAAAAACCCCACCTTGGCTTAGAGCTCAAACATATGTGTTAGTTTCATCTAATTAACAGCTTTTACAGAACAGGTTCAGTGTTTGCAATTAGAATTGGTGCAAGAAAGCTGGCACCATATCCTCAGGTTTCACCAGATAAACAAATCTTAAACCCTTCTGGGATACCAGCTGATGAATATGGAGAACGTGGATGTTTACTTAAACTAACAAGCGTTGGTAATACCTAATCTGCAGAAGTTTAAGGATCAAATAATTAAGCAAAAGCCACCTCAGACAAGCTTGTGCTTAGAATTTGTGCTGGTGATAGATCCTTTATTTCAGCGTAAAGGATGAAGATGTCTGTCTAGAGATAAGCAAGCTGGTCTGGCAAGGACGTTAGCCCAGGAGAGGGACTGTATCATGGTGACAAGGCAAGCAGAAGCCATGCTGACTTGCATACTGGATTGCTTAAAAGAAACAGAAATTCACTGAGCAAGAATGGGGCTGGCGCAATTTTGATCACAGGTGAACAAGGAAGCAGGAGATCCTGCTCTGAGCTCTGGTCCACATATTATCATTATCAACAAAAGTAGTGGTAGAATAAAAAAAAAAAAAAAAAAAAAGAATGTTCCTGTGCTCCTGGAGCTTCCCCGAAACACAAAGTGTGCTGAGATTTAAATGAGTTTGAACCACATGAGATTTCATGTGCACCTGCTATTCTGCATCCTGGCAGTGGAACTGCTGCTCTATTAAGAGATAATTGCAGTTTGTCCAAACAACTTGAAGTGTGATATACCAAAGCTTCAGCCTCTGAAAAAACACTGCCTAAAAATCTTCCTCTTCCAAGCTTGTGCCACAGTTGGCTGTCATTGCATTACAATAGACAGCAAAGTCCTCACATTCTTTAAAAATCTTGGTCTGAGGCCAGTAAATCAGTAGAAAGTCTCTCATTTACTTCAATGAGTGTTGGATCAAACCTACACAAGTCATACTGTTTCCCTATCACTTACATCCCATTTTTCTTTCACACATCAAAGTACATTCCCATCTGGTTTACCAATCGACTGTATAAATGTCTGTGCTAAGACCAACAGCAACATAGCCACCACTATCTTTTAGTTATTGGTGTCAAGCATCATTTCTTCTTGTGCAGGGGAGCTGACCTTCCTGATGGACCAACCACTATCTATTCCAGGTACCATGAAGAAAGGCATTCTCTTATCTTTCAGAAACACCAGCGTCTTAATACAGCCATTGATTTGACCTAATGAAGATGATCTCTCTCTCTTAATCTGCACATGGTGATGATAAATCAGTGGGGAGAGCAGAAACAGTAACTTCAATTCTGACAGAATTACTCAGCTTGACTTTTGTTAAAAAAGTGCAACTAAAAGCTCAGCTGATCAGTAAAGGAACTTGGTACATGGAGCAGAGGACATTTTGACAGCCACCGTGAACTGCCATTAGCTGCCCCCAGCCACTTTCAATATTCCCTCAACATAATCAATAAGAATGAAATGCCAGAGCATCTGCCCTGCCTAGCAGCTGCGCCACCGCTGTGGCTGCGCAGCAGTCATTGCCGAGCCGGAGTTCAGTCAGGCTGAGCAGCAGGCTGGAGTCTGAAAGTGCACCCATCTTCCTTGGTCCTCCCCTTTCAACCTGTGCACCCGCCAAATTTATCATCTCCAGCAGGAACGCCCCTGCATGGCACGCAGGAAAGTGAATGAGAGCAGCTGCTCTGCACCTGGGACTGAAATCCTGGCAGATCTCATGTGTTGTTTAATAATTTTGCATAGATCAACAGTTTTTGAACAGCGCATACTTCATTCAGTGCAGCAGGTTTTTAAATTCTCATTGTACATTCATGGATCATTGCACCTTTTCTAAGCCACAGCAATTGTCTCTATTGTAAAACCAAAATGTTAATGTCTTCCATGCTGTCCTTCCCTCTAGTTCAGTGCATTTCAATGGGGGTTAAAAGGTAAAAACACTCTAAAACTTCAAATACCCATTCACGTCATTACAAGCTATACCTAGTCTCATCTCCCTCCTCCCTCAATATCCTGCTTCTCTTCACCAATAGTGTTAAATAGTGACATCTACACAGGAAATGAGCAGAGGCTTCCCCAATAAAACAATAGGGTAGCACTAACTCTATTGTGCTAATTGCTGCTGAGCTTCTATTAAAATGGTCTCATGTTATCCATGTGGAGCTCTCTGCATCTGTGTGACTGATAATCCCCTCCGCAAGCCAAACGCTAGGACCATCACCATTGTGTTTTTTCTGGTCTCTTGAACACACAGCTTTTCAGTTTATTATCTGGGTTTTTTTCAAATCTTTGCTTTCCTGGACAAAGGGTTTTCCTTCCAATCTTGCTTCTAACTCATTTTCATTACATTTCAGACCTGAGTATAAATTACAGTTTGTATTTTGTACCACTGCCTTAGGTAAGTACTCTTCAGGATATGCCCAGTCTGGCAACCACAGTTACAGACGCTGCTGGTACCTGTGTCTGTAGTGCTCTCGCGCGGCTCACTGTAGCCATGGGGATTGTTCTTAGGGGCCCTGAGCTGGGTCCGGGTTGGGCTGAGTGCTGAAGCATTTGTGCTCCCACCAACTCCTCACCTTCAAAGCACGTTGTTGTCAGATTGGGCTTCTGCCTGTAACGAGAGAAACCCAAAGTCCAGACATGAGTCTTGAATCTCTCACCTTAGTCCTTTAGAACAGTAAAACTGGGAAGTATGACCATTACAAAATTATAATTTCAAAATCCCCTGGATTTCCCAATGGATTAGTTCACATGGTTTTTGAAATCTCCACCTACCTGGTTAAATGCCTGCTAACCTCTGAATCTCTGGCCTTTGATACTTGATCATAGAATCATAGAATCATTCAGGTTGGAAAGACCCTTGGGATCATGAAGTCCAACAATCAGCCCCACTCTACTAAGTTCTCCCCTACACCACATCCCCCTACACCACATCTAAACGACTCTGAGACACACTCAGGGACGGTGACTCCACCACCTCCCTGGGCAGCCTATTCCAGTGTCTGACCACTCTTTTCTGTGAAGAATTTTTTCCTAATGTCCAGTCCGAACCTACCCTGTTGCAGCTTGAAGCCATTCCCTCTTGTTCTATCGCTAATTCCCTGTGAGAAGAGACCAGCATCAACCTCTCCACAATGTCCTTTCAAGTAGCTGTAGAGAGTGGTGAGGTCTCCCCTCAGCCTCCTCTTCCTCAAACTGAACAGTCTCAGCTCCTTCAATCGCTCTCCATAAGATTTATTCTCCAGGCCCCTCACCAGCCTCGTTGCCCTCCTCTGCACTCGCTCCAGCACCTCGATGCATCTCTCGTATTCGGGTGCCCAAAACTGGGCACAACACTCACGGTGTGGCCTCACCAGGGCTGAGTACAGAGGGACAGTCACCCCCCCCTACTTCTGCTGGTCACGCTATTTCTAATACAAGCCAGGATGCCATTGGCTTTCTTGGCCACCTGGGCACACTGCTGGCTCATATTCAGCGCTTGCCAATGAGAACCCCCAGGTCCTTTTCTGCCAGGCAGCTTTCCAGCCACGCTTTCCCAAGCCTGTAGCCATGCATGGGGTTGGTGTGGCCCAAGTGCAGGACCTGGCACTTGGCCTTGTTGAAGCTCATACCGTTAGTGTTGGCCCATGGATCCAATCTATCCAATTCTCTCTGTGAGCCTCCCTATCCTCATGCCGATCCACACTCCCACTTAACTTGGTGTCAGTTGCAAACTTACTGATGATACACACTATGTCCTTATGGAGATCATCAATAAAGATGTTAAACAGAAATGGTCCCAACACTGAGCCCTGAGGAACACCACTTGTGACCGGCCACCAGCTGGATTTTATTCCATTGATCATCCTCCATTTAATTCAATTGGATTGACTTCAGCAGATCTAAGAACAAGATTTTGGGTAATTAAAAAAAAGCAGGTGTATCTGAAAATAACTGACCCAAACACAGCAGTATTCCTGCTGACAGATGATGTGACTGGCCTCTTGTTACAGGGTACCACAGTGCTCTGGGGGCTGAACAAACTTCCATGCCCTGACCCTAATTTCCCCAAACAACAAGATTAGGGATACCTCTTGTTTCAGCATATAAGTATGTGGTTTTCTTCTCAGTAGATATTGCAATTTAAGGCTACTTAAGATGAAGAGCATTGGAAACACTTCAGGCTCATCTTGACACATTTAGCTTTCTGTGTTTTCTGCAGTGAAAGCTGGTAGTAGAGGGGGCAAAATAATTCGATTCGTATTTGTAAGTATCATTATTGGACTGCATTGAATCTCAGTTTCTGTTTCTGTGTAACATTATTATTCACTGAAAATATGAAAAGCAAACACATCAAATACATGGCATGGGGAATAATTGAAGACTATTGCTATTGTTTCTAAGTAGGAAACAAACCTTAGAATACATCTCAAGGTCCTATAGCCAACATTTATATCTGAAACTACAGAAGCTATTCCAGAGAAAAGTACTTGGAGAACTGATTTGCCAATAAAAACAAATCAACGTGAAAAGCTTGTTTCAAAAATGACACTTCCAAGACTATTCTGCACATCTAAAATTAAAAGGGAATAAAACTTCTGTTTTCATTAATTTCAATTTCAGCATCATATCATTTGCCATCCTTTACTTGGTGTATTTTTAATCTACTATTTGCCTCAAATTGCTTGGAGACAATAACTGCAGACCCCAGTACACGTAATCAGCTGGGGCGGGGGGAAACAGAACTATTTCAAGAATTAACTGCTTAGAAAAATCCCTGCTTGTGGAAGAGGCTGAAATAAATGCATTGTTAAGTCTCACAGGCCATATACAATGCTTTCATACGCACAGTGCAAGGACTGCTTTGGAAGTTTCATTGCTCACGGGTGTCAGAAGCAAGGTTGACGTCTCCTCCTCATGGAGTGCTTCTCACCTTGCTGGGTCCTGGTGGACAGTAGGACTTCTGACGGCAGGAGTCCTGCGCAGCAGCGCTGCCACCTGATCAGGAAAAACAGAAGTCTCACAGCTTGGCCCAGCAGTGCTTTGCGGAGGTGTGTGTGCAGTCAACAGCAGAGGGTGAGACACCGGACTCTCTCTGCCACACAAGCCTGACAGGAGACGACGTGTTGTTCTGGGGCAGAACCGTAATTCAACCTTGGCCAGTGAGTTTTAATTTTAAAAGGGAAATAGAATCTAATGAAAATTTACACTTTTACATTATCACTTGACATATGGATATGGGCAAATATTGTGCACTAGAATAATTAACATGCCATGACATAACATACAACTACAGCCAAAAGAAGAAGTCTGACATTTTCTGGACCGACTACTGTCAGGCATAATTCTGAATTTAAATAAAACCATTATTTCTTAGCTGAAAAGGGTTTGGGAAAACCCTCTGTTTGTTTGTTTGTCTCAAGACATGAGGCATATCTTTCCGTCACTTTACTGGTTTAGGAGGAACTCGAGCAATGGCTTCAGGCAGTGCGTAGTGCAGGAGGGAGCAGGAGCCAGGGAAGGCACAGAGGTAAGTAACTGAAAGAGGGAGAAGGAGGGTGATAGGAGGAAGAATAATCCTTCTTTTTGTCTTCAACTATTACCCTAACACTAAGGCAGATTCCTCAGTCCTCAGACGAAGTAATTTCAGATTGTGTTCTAAAGCAAACGTGTAGCAACAATAAAAATAAAGTACAAAATAATGCAAGCCAGAAAAAACCCCTCATACAGCCATGCTGTGACCATATACAAAGATGTAAGAAGCAGAAGGAAAACTCACAGCGTAAGGGTTTGAAGTATCTCCGCAAGTCCTTGCTAATGGGCTAACAAGACAATGCCAGGAACAATGCCACAGAAAAGGTGGAAAAGAAGGAAATACCACAAAATTACAGTTTTAAGATTGTTATGCGAATGAGCTATTTACTGTAGGCACCATTCACTCTAAAATCTTGTTACAATTGTTGTCTTTATAGCCTCAGCCACAATAATGAGACTTTGCATCCCTTACACATTGACTGCAAAGCAGCCTGTGCGCTGTTCCTCTGGCCTTTTATAAACACCTGCAGTCTTCCAGTCTGTCCTTCCTACCTCTTCTTCCACAAGAGCTCTGGCTCCCAAGACCAGGACTTGGGTGGCTGCAGCCAGAGCGTGTTCTGGGCTGTGCATCGTATGCTGGACATCAGACATAGCATTGTCTCAGGCAGGGGGTGGAATAAGGTTGGGTTTTGCTGTTGGAAAATCAGGGTTACAAAACTGAAGATGTCTCACATCTGTCCCATTAAACTTCAGTATTTTTAAGTGCCGATGGATCTTGACTATAGGCAAAACCCCTCCTCTTGTAAAGGCCAGTTCTGCTGAAGTACTGGTGAAGGCTCTTTTGAAAGCAGGTGTAAAAAGGACCTCTCTTCAGAGTGAATTTGAACTTCAAATTTAAGTCATGTGGGGATCTGACTGAATAACCAAATGGCTATAGCTCTCGGCTGGAAAGACTGTATGTTAGACCCAATTCTGACAGACACCGTGTCCCTCAATTTCCTCTTCTGTAAGTGGGTTTTAAAAATAATCACCATCCTTTTGTTTTTGTGTGTCAAAAAATTCACAGATGAAAAGTACCGGTCTGGCATTGCACGTGGTATCACTCTTACATCCGTTTAGTCATTGTTGCTTCATACCAAATTAAACAGAATTAATTCCTTTGAGTAGTAGTTTTTCCTTTAAAATTCATTATACATGTTCATACACAGCTGCCTGCGCACACACCATTCATGTAACTATCAGTGAAATGCATATGTCTGAAGGTGGAAAATTATGAACTTGGAGCAGCGGGACAGGCTGGGAAAGCCCTGAAGTGCTGCTGACCCTGAAGAGATGCCCAGGTGACAGGTAAGGCCTCTCCCCTCCCACCCGAGAGAGCGATGGAGGAAACTGCGTGTGCTAAGCAGGCAGTCAGCAGCAAAGTCTTGTTTAACTGGAAAACTCCTGCGCGGTTAACAGGCACGAGGATTGCGACTGTTTTCTGTTACATCAGTCTCATTCAGTCTCCTTACAAAATGACTGAGGGTAGAGGACGAGCTTTGGAATCAAACCTGCCCGTAAAGAGGAACCACGCAGGAGGCATTATTTGTTTTCTCGTCAATTCACATTCCCTCCATTTTACCTGTTGACCCAAAGGGTTTGTAGACCTTTGCTGACCTGAACATGGAATGGTTTCCCAATTACTCTTTTGGGCTGCTAGCTACTTTTGTACAGGATTAATCTAAACTGAGGCGGCTGTGACAGGCTGCGCAGGGGAAACTGTGCTTTTTACAATCACTTGTGGGGACAGGAGCCAACCACCTGCTTCAAAGCCCAGAGAGGTTAATTGCAGCTCTCTGTCTGCTGACCTGCATCGCAGAGCACGTCGCCGGCCGGCCTGCCCTCCTGCCTGCAAACTGGCTCAAATAGCACCTTCTGATTTTGTCAGGCAGACAATGTCTGCCAATGGATAGCGACAGACTTTTAAACAGCCCTGCTCTGTGCATTTTAGATGAGAGGGTGGCAGTTCTAAGTTTGTGCTTAGTTGTCTCCCTGTGCAGTGTTTGCAGGAGAAATTTAACTGCATTTTCCCTCTTTGTTCCCTCAGATTCATCAGCTCAAAAGAAATCTGTGCATTGACACCTGCTGGTGTAACTCTGCCTGTGTCTCCCTGCTGCATCAGAGCTTGCCCCACAGCGAGCCTGAGCACTTTCTGGTGTAAACAGGCACACACTCCCCAAATTCCAGCAGCACATTGTACGAGTTCCTTTTCCAGCAGCATCACGGGCCACTTCTGGCAGTCAGAGAGTGACTAGAAAAGTATGGAGTGGACTTAAAAGGGGAGAAAGTGAAGGGGACAGAGAATACAGCTGGCACCAAAGTCCCCAAAACTCAGTGTGTGTTTCTCATTCCCTCTTCACTTTGGAGGAGTGTCAGAGTGCTGTTAGCATGAAATCCCAGCTTGCATTTAAGTCCTGGATGACATTAATTCTTTGTCCTGGGTCTGCAGTAGATCCCAAGTGAAACAGGAGTGCTGTGCATTTTCTGCACATGCTCAAGTTTCTCGTTTCCTTCGTATGAACCAAATCTACTTTCAAGTAACAACTCCTGTAAGATGTAATGAATGAAACATGGCAGTAATTAAATGCGTGTGAGTGTAACAGAGGCTTCCTCAGGTGAGCTTTAGTCTAGCCAGACTGGTTAACAGTGGTAATGGTTTCACATATTTCATCATGGGATTCAGATGGATTCAGCTGACTGCTGTGGTTTTTATCCTTATTTGCACTAACTTTATTTTCCTTTAAATTCTTTGGTTTGCTTGTACCTATCAGAGTAAACCTAAATTCCAGATAGAGAACTGAAATAACAATAATGTTTCTCTTCAAGTTTTCTTATCAAGGCTGGATTATTTTCTGGAATATACGCTTAAGCCTGAACTCCACACAAGGCCACTGGATGAACTTCTATAGCATCATAACATATACTGATTTACAGTTACCTCTTGGTCAGTATATAAATGACTGAATGGTTCTGTCTAGACATATAATCTATGAAATTTGTAAGCCTAGCCTGATATTTTTGCAGCCACAATTAAAGTCCATCTTTCAGTTCCGTAATTTAGCACCTTTCTTGCCTGCTGACAAGAAGACAAGAACATTTTAAGCAGCAAGAAGAGAATCTAAAATATTAGCTACTGTCACGTCAGATATTAGTTATTCCCCTGATCTGGTCTTGATGTTTATCCCTCCCTCTTTGAGTTTTCTTAATTATTTCTGTCTTGTATTAATTCTCGCAATACTCCCTAGATGTAAGCTTTATGATTTAGAATCTCTTCTGCTTGTTCAATTAATGGGCTTGATTTATGTGCTTAAACTTTCCAGAGACACTTGTGACACATCATGAGAGGGAAACAAAGATTCTGAGTATGCTCCATCTCATTTGTGGTACTCCTGAGCCTGGAGATCATTTTAAGCTCTTTATCAGACAGCTAGATTTTTTTTTTTTTAAATTCTTGAACTCATTAGCATTAAGTGGAAGGAGTATTCTCTCCAGAAGAGTGACTTAGTTTCCTTTGCCGCATCCCTCACAACCTGGCTTAGTCCCATATTAAAAAAGCGGTCAATTGTAGTTTCAGTACATTGATGAGGATCTGAGAAGCTGACTTTGAAATGGTAAACACGGAAGTGCACCTCTTTTGCTTCATCTATGAGTATTGCATATGGAGAGAAAAACATCCGACTGAGCTTTTCTAACAAGAATTTCAAGGCACTTGGCCATATTTTTAGCAAAGCTATTACCTAATAATAAGCAGTACAGAAGAATGATATTAGTTGCACAGTGACGTTATAAAAGGGACGATCTGAAAAGTTTGTCTGCATGGTCTCATTGAGTGTGCAACAGTCACTTGATACAGCCGATGTTCAGTGGACGTGCACCAACAGGTCAACTGGCACAATGTTTCCCAAATGTTCCTCCTTCCATGCTTGCCTTCAGAGTGGCCATAATTTTCAATGTCACAATAATTCTGGAAATAAAACTTATCACTGATGACCTGCACAAAGGTTTCTTCTTCTTTTGCTTCCAAAGTAGCTGATTCTTAGGCAAGTTGCCTGTAAGCCTTAAAAGAGTTAGGAGAGCCATTTAGGCAAAATTTTGTTAATTAAATGTATTCCATATGATAGTAGAACTCAGGTACTGTCCATCTAACAGCAATATACCATGTTAGAGCTCCAGAGAAAAATTATGTTGTTCTGAGATTTAAAGCAGGACAAACTTAATTGCAAAGTCACATGTGAGGACTGCGCTGGGTGGGGTGAAGACTGCTATACATTTTCTGTAATTTTTCTTGGCTCATTAACACCTAATTCCTGTTAATATCAGAAAAGATTGGAGGTATGTTTGCAGAGCAAAACCAACCTGTATTTCAGCATATTCCCCACTGAAGTCTACATGAGTTATTTCAGCAACTCCAGTAAAACAGAATTTAATCACTGGCTTAGCCAGGATCCCTGCAGATCTGAGTCCCAGTGCATTATACAACACGACACAGAACAGCCCTGACAAGAGAACAAAGTCCATTTCGGTAACACAACTACATCTCATAAGCCACGGTTTTCAAAGATTAAAACCACAGTACATGGACGCTGTTGGAGACTATCACCTCTCTCTGGCTTCAAAGCAGAATGCAAACCTGTATATAGATACCGATACAAGTACATATGCATGTACATCTATATGCATATATACATGTATTTACATATATAAAAACATGTTATACATTAATCTGAATTTGTGTATACATTTATATAATCTAGAAGCATACACACGCACTCATACATATATTAAAAAACATACTTCGTGAAGAAGGAGTTCCGTCTTTCCAGGATGCAGGTCAAATGCATTGCCACATGATGTTCTTTCCATAAACAGGATCTGTGCTCAGGACCTTGATTTTGTGCCAAAGGCTCCCTGCAACCAAGAGGGTAGATGAGCTGTGGTACAGAGCCCACGTGCTGGTTTTGGCAGTAATTTCATATAATGACACAAAGCAACTATGAATACGTTTTGCTAAAATGATTACTGAGAAGTTCTAAAAATTAATGCTTCTGCTGCACTTCTGCTCACAAGCCATAAGGGGATCTTTGTCTTTCAGCATTACAGTGCTCAAGGAAAAAGGAAAGGATTCTGGTTTATAGTTCTGACTCAGTCTTTTTCTTACTAACATATGGCCCCATTTTTTCCAGGTTCTTTAAGCAAGTTGTAAACATAAACTTTGATGCACATGGAGTTTGATTCATGAAGAGTTTAATTTGCCCAGTATAAAAGATTCATAAAGGTTATATAACATCATTAAATTATTTTTGTAGTTTGCATAGTATCCATTGAGGAAAGCAGAACTGTTTCCCTGGAGTCTATTTATCACCGTTTGCTACTAATTAGAAAACTGAAAATACAATATGCATGACTTGCATTATCAGTGTTGTCTTTGCACTGACGTATCATTCCTCGTGCTTCCTCAGGAACTTTTATTCATTTCCTAATTAATCTCTTTTTTTCTTCTTTTTTTTTTTTTTTTTTTATTAAGGTTTCTGACAGATGTGACTCCATCTTCGTTAATGGCAAGGAAATGAAAAGCAAAGTGGATACTATTGTTAACTTCACTTACCAGCATTTTACCACCCAATTAGAAGTGACGGTCTGGGTTCCACGGCTCCCGCTGCAGATAGAGATCTCTGATACGGAGCTTAGCCAGATCAAAGGCTGGAGGATACCCGTCAGCGCCAATAAAAGGTATGCTCACAGCATTGGTGCAGTCCAGATACATGCCCGGGCCTCTGATTTTAGAACACAACAATTTTTAGAGTATTCCTCAGAATCTAAACTCTCCTGTTTAAAATTAGCTGTACAGTCTGTATTAGCCTTCATTATAACATCCAACAATGATCTAGGTAGGCTACATTTTATGCTGCTCTTTATAGTTTAAGAAGTTAGTGCCTTTGCCTGAAGCATTAATCAATTCCACACAGTCTCGGGAAATCATATCATACACTCCAGTGTGCAAATCTGAGGAAAAGAACCTGGACCTCTGTGTGTGTGAGTGTGTGTGTGTCTCTGTCTGCCTATATTCTGATGAACAGGTTGTACCAGGACGAAGGTGGATGCGGAAAAAAGAGAGGAAGGAATGCAGGGATTTTGAGCTCTGTTCTGTCCCTCCCTACTGAAATACCAATTGTAGAATAACCATCATTTGGACAATTTGCATGATTAAGAACTTCCAGGAACACTGCTGTATTGGTGGATTTTGGGCTATGTTGTAAAATACTACTGGAGAACAAGGCATGACACCAGCTCAAATTTATAATACAGTGAAAAAGCATTTCTGGCAGCAGTAACTGTAGTGCTAAACACTGTGGCAGTTCTAGCTAAAGCACGCGATTTGCCCAGGAGAACGTCTCGGCTGTTGTAGAGCCCTAAAGAGCCCAAACAGTCAGCAGCGGAGTAGAATTATCTAACACTTTATGAGGGCATAAAACTAAGGGTAATAGGAGACAATTTACAGGCTACTTAGATAAAGAGTTCCAAACAAGGGGACTCTCATACCTCTTGGCTACGGGGCATTTTTCTGTCTATGACAGAAGAGGTGGTGAGGATCTGGCACAACAGAAATTTGTGTGTTTGCTTCAGTGAGAAAGGCTAAGTTGCATTTGTGGCAGGAGGACATGTGCTAGGTGATGAATGAACTGAGCGTACGCCACCTGCTTAAAGTTTCACCTAACTTACCTGCTCCTGTCTGTAATGTGCCTAGTGCTGTAACACTCCCTCAGGCGCAGCTCCTGCTAAAACCAGTGGGGATTTTGCTGAGTATAAGACTGCAGGATTAGGCTGTTGATGTTTATTATAGGAGTAAACTTTCAGCAGCAAGCTCAGTGAGTTAGACATTCAAGTGTGGTTAACCGTCGTGGACATTCTGACTTTAAACCCATTACGCACAGTGCTGGAAATTTACCCCCTGGTGTCTAGTTCTGATTTATTTGGCCAGCTGAAATAAAGATAATGGTCTGAGAGTCAGCTCTGTTTGCAAGCTGCTCAGATTGCATCTGAGCTGCTGGCACGTCTTCATTATTTTCCGTGAAGGGTGGAAGAGAAAGTATGGACACTGTATCATTCTCCAGAATCGCAGCTGGTAGTTTATGACACTGTGTTTCAGCAGTCCATGCCCATGTGAATGCGAAAGGTTTCAACCAAAAATAAATTAGCTCTTGTTTTATGGAACATTCACGTGGATTTTTTTTAACTTTGGGGGGTTATTCTAAATCAATAGGCAGTCTAGCACTAGCATTAGTTGTGCTCACTCTGACATTTACTTTGTACATAAGGTTTTTACATTCGCTTTATTTTTAGATTTGGATGGGGTTTACCTGATATTTATTGGCTTTTCCTTTTGGTTTATTTTTTATTTTTCCCTTTAATTTTTAATCTGCTTATACCTCCTCTCCTTCATAGCTACATGTTTCCCAATATCCTAAACATGGGGTAGTTTTTATGATGAGTTTTCAAAAGGTGACCTGAAGCTCAAAAGACATTTGCACTACAGTCAGGAGATGCAGGTTGGTTTCCTGAATCCTCCCTCATTGAGTGATGCAGCCAGAAGGCCACATTCACTAGTTCTGAACAATGGTTCAGCCTGCAGTTCTTCACAGTGCCTTCCTGGTATGTGTAATACAGAGTTAGTGCTCTACAGCGAGAAGGTTGTCTTGTGTGACACCTGAGGATAGGTTTGAAAGGGACAGAAGAGAGTTCTTTAATCTTTTACAAAAACCTAAAATCCAAGCATTTCCCAGCAGGTGTGGAAGCCATAGCATTGTATTGCTTCAGCTTCATTTTCATTGCCAGTATTTGCAATGAGGTTTTTAGTATCTATCCTTAAAGGAAACTGATTTGAAAAGGGCATCTAACTTCTGGATTCTTCTGAAAGTCCCTGACAACAGGCTTAGGCAGTCTTAAATTTAGGTTGTCACACAGGGCCCACAGGTCAACTGAAACTGTATCACTGTCTTCAGGTTTGGTCATGGAAAGATTGTAATGTGTCTTCTGCATTCCTCACCTCACCACAGACAAAAGAATTTTCTACTCTCCTCCCATCCACTGGGGTTGATATCTTCACACCACTCCCTTGTCTTCTTGGCAAGAACTAAACATTGCTATATAGTAACTCCTCAATATACAGAAGGTAAAATTTTCGATCATTTCTTACAGGGATTGTGCAGAGACACTTCAGCAACCTCCAAACTTTCCTCCTTCTCCTCTGGCTCCCCTACTGCCTACTGTTCCCACATGCTCAGCCCGGCTGTGCTAGTTCAGTTGTCTGAGGGGCTGAGCCAGATGGCAAAATGTAACTGGGTTTACAATAATCTTTTAAATGCTTTTATTGGTGCTGCTGACAAAAGAAACGCTTGTGAAACTACTGCCTCAGCATGGCTGTTCTTCATCTGAATATAACCGCTTCTATTTCAGACCTGAAAAAGAGTTTATATGCCCCAAATCACATCTGGTCTTTCCAATGATGTTTGTTGACCTAATAAAATGTATTGCTTCTCCCTATAAACCCTGTCATGTTTGTAATTTTAAATTACATGTGATTACAGACATGTTTGCTTACCTAACTTCTTGAATAATGTCCACAAAGCAGGGTCTTTACAGAAATTCCACAAACACCACATGCCTAGCTCAGTTTGAACTGTATTGGGTTTCACCTGGTCTGAACTGCTGTAAGAGCAGGAACTTGCTAGAGTAATAGAAAGAAAAACCAGGCTGCTTTTATGCCAGAAACTAGAAAAAAAATCCCAGTCTCCTCTATGTAAGAGCAGTAATACACTTTACCAGATCAGTCTGTAAATATATGGCAAACCTATACTGTTAATCTGGAGGAGAATTTGATCTGTGGTGTGTGCTACTGCAGATATGAAGAACCTCCCTTTCCAGATGAAAGTCAGCTCCGTGGATCAACTCATGACTAATGCATGGTACGCAGACCTCGAACTAGCACGGGCTAACAGGAACTCGGCTCCTGCAATGGGCTGCAAAAAAGCCCACAATCTCAGCAAACGAAAGGTGTATATTTAAATTAAAGTCAAATATTAGAGCACAGAGGAGGTCCAGGCAGACTCTGCTAGTCTAACATGAACATTTATTTTGATTCCTCATGAATCTGCAAAATAATTACCTTCTTGAAGTTCCTGCACTAGCTCTATGCACATACATTTAAATGGGATGAGCGGTTTCTACTTGCATTAACAGAAGTTGCATGGCTAAAGTCTCACAGAACAAGCTGGAAATTTAATTTAAGTAAATATTTGCAACTGGGAAAAAGCACGTTGTTTTCATGAGCTCCCATGGAGGTGGACATCACACATTGTGACTCCAGCATATGCTTCAGTGTCAGGCCCAGAGTTTACTGGGCTTTTACCAGCATCCGCCCTTATTGAACAATGGCTGATAAAGGCATTACTGCAAACCTCTGGCTAGCATAAACCTTCCAAACCTGCAAAACAGAGTTAAGCCTTACATGGTATTGCTTATGAAGGGCAGTCTGTTGAACTAATGGTTAATTAGGCGGTAGCTGTACTTCGATTCTGTCTAGTACTAGAGACAAAAGCAAGAACGTTAGTCTAAGTTAAATGCAGGAAAAAATAAACTGCTTTAGTTAAACCTCTGTGTGAGTGCTGCCACTCAGAAATAAAGCCATACTTTAAGGCAAATTAAGTGAAACTGGATTCAAACCATTCCATTTGTGAATAACACCATCTGCACTAAGCTTGAACATGCTGTATAGCCACTCATTTAGTTAATAGACTCTAATGTCCTATGGAGATAAGGCCATAGAGATTTTTTTTAATAGGTAGACTGTATTTTCAAGATCTATAAAGGCACCAAATTGCATATCTTCTTGAACTGTGAGTGGAGCTATGTGCAACTTATTTCTGTAGCTTCCACTAAATAAACTTCTAGTGGCTTGTATTTTGTATCTGAAATAGATTTTTCTTTCAATTAGGGGTGTTGAAAATGTTTTTTAAATACATGACTCTTTTTAATGAGTATTTCAAATTCAAAACCAGATAAACTGATTTCTTTGTGTTTTTTTTAACAGAAAATTAGCATCTGGCCCAAGAAAGTGATGCCTGGTTTGAGTGGTGCAAATTAAAAGAGACATACTTAAACTGCTCAGACAGCGTCTATAATAGAAAGTCAACAGATCAGTGATTAGATCAGTGCTAGCAGGCACCCATCTAACAGGGCTGCTGTTTTAACTCCGCTCTCTGGCAAAGGCTTTCTCTGTGTGAAATGTAAATTAAATGTAATTCTGGCAAACCTAGTTCACTCCAGAAAAGCAAAAAAAATCTTACAAGCAAGTTTGCCAACCAGCAAAAAATAGGACAAAAAGGATTCTGAGAGATATCCAGAGCTAACCTCAGAGATGGCCAAGGGGCAAAAAAGCACAATATGCAGCAATAGCTTATATTCATGAGGACATGTCTTAAAAAGAAAATGAGCTCACTGCTTAATGAAGAATTTTAAGCCTATTGAAAACACTGTAACAAGAAGTTTAAGACTCTAAAGGGAACTTTGCAATTCAGTGGATTTCAGAAATTTTGTTGGGCCCATGGAGACAAAACACTGAAATGCTCTGACTTACTAACTCATGGATTTGTGGTTTTGAAGTGGAAATGGATATCATCTGTTTAAAAAAAGAACAAACTTGAGCTGGTTCTTGTTAAAGCAGATTTGCAAAGCTTGTGTTGAAAATTCAAACACCTCTCTTTACTTTGCACTGACACAAGAAAGTGCCTTGCCCATTCCACGGTTTAGGGATGCTTTTCTGACATTCCACATTTGCACACAACAGAAGCCATGCATTTCTACGGAGAAGGATACAGATACAAACACCTATACGTGTTTTTGTAGGGACATGGAGCCCTTACCTTTGTTTGTTAGAGATACCGCAAGGAAAGAGTTGGACTTGAATCATCTTCTTGTGGTTGGTCGTGCTGGCTGCCCATACAGTCTGAAGCCTGGTAATAGGGGCGGGAGTGCTCCCTCTGGGCCCTTATGCAAAACTCCTTGCCTCTGGTCATTCTTCCCACAACCCACATTTCCGACCGGTATGACACAAGGGCTGAGAAGTTCTTTCTCTCAAAGTTGTTTCGGATATTTTTCCTCTTGAACAGTCCAGTAGTCTAACGTTTTAAACAGATAAGGTAGAAATTAATAAGCACAGAAACAAAAATGAATAGTACACTGGATCTCAGTAAAACATATCTGGCTATGTAACAGAAACAGAAAAGAGAGTTCTATAAAAAGAAATTAAGTCGGGGTGGATGTTGAACATGTGAACATTTTTCTTCAAGCCACAGAACACTGGTTCTGTATCTCTTTTCTCATAAGAAAACTGGTTCAAACTGGTTCTGTGGCTTCTTTTCCCCCAAATCCCCTAAGTACTTCTTACCTGAATAGCTCCTGCGCATTCTTCTCCAATTCTGCACAGGTACTAATGTTACTGTCTGTATTACTAAAAGAGGGTTAAATCCTGAAATCTCAGAGCTACACCTGGTTTTCACAGTCTGAGATTATTCAGAGATATGGACTATAATTTAGGTGAGCTGAAGAGGGTCAGAATACAGGAACAAATTGGAAGTGGGAATGTTAAGGAGTTCAACTAACTCTTTTTAGCATTCTAAAGCAATTGCAATAGGCATGGGCCACGTAAGCTCCATGAATATCCCCCTTCTAGTACTCTCCTTGTGGCTGTTCTGCTGATTGACTGGCTTCAGCTCATAGTCCAGATCGACACTTGCGTTGGGAAGGACAGAACAATTGAAAATTTCCCTGAAATACCCAGCTAGTCTAATTCTGTAAGACTAATTTATTTCTGTAACGTAAATACTATTTTAGGATCCTATTTTTTTTCTTAACAATTCAGTGGTTATTCAATAATGCTTCATTCAGCGACTAATGATGGACACTGTTGTTTTACACACACAAAACCAAAAAGGCTGTACCAAATACGATGTACTTGAGGCCAAATATATATATTCAGCTAACAATTGATGCATTGAAAATGTATTTCCAGTGTATTAGATTCTGTAACACTAGGACTTTCTATCATTTTGAAGAGCATAATGGCTTTTCTTAGATACATTTTCAGCTTACTGTTTGCCAACTTTGTCATAAGACAATTTATAACAAAAGCAATTCTGTTTTATAATAGTTTTTCATAGCTGGCATTTCAAAGGAGAAAATAAAGGAACACAGAAAACACAAAGCTACTTCCCAAAATACTGTGAAAAATAAGAGGCTTACCCCGTATTTCCCACCCTTGCTATGGAGGTGGCTTCAGGCTCAATAAATAAGTAAAGGAGGAAGGCAAATTATTTCTGAGCAATGAATTCCACAGCATGAGGGCATAATGAGTAGAAATGTGACCACCTGGTGCTTAATACCTGACTTGAAAGAGATACGAGAATCCATGTGTTGGTCCCAAGGAATAAACAAGAGCAACAACAAAAAAAGAATTGTTGGGAAACTGGTTTTAAACCAGGCAAAGTTCTGTGAGGTGTGACAACTCTGCTGTCACGTACAAATCACTGTGATGCGTTATACAAGTTTTATTCAAAACTATTATATTGTCACAGGTTAGATTTTGCAAGGGGGACAGATAGTTGGAAAATGTTACAGAAAGCGTGTTTAACACTGCAGGTTTCTGTGGGGGTCAGTGGGAGTCTCACCAGTCTGGCATGGGGTTTGTACATCTGAGTAATTGATGTCTGAGTGGTAACTTAAGTGCCTCGTTTGGCTTTTTGGAAGCCCCCTGTGGTCATTACACGACTAAATTTATCACTTACCTGAACTCTAGGAGATTTAAGGTGAAATCATGGTATACTTCTCAAATACAGAGGGCTTAATGAAGGCATGAGACAGATGTGGGATAAGGTGGGGTGGCATTACCTATGCAGAGAATCCTGACTGTGTTAGAATAGCTTTGAAGAGATGAGCGATAGAAATGTTATGGGCAAAGGTGGAGGAAAGGATGCTAAAACATCTTCTTCCATCCCTGCTGAGCTGCTACAGGAGTTTGTTCCAGAACTGCCCTCTCATAAACATTTCAAGCTGCTTTCCTTAGCCCCCTGCAAGATTTGACTGACACTTCGAGACATAGCGAACAAGCGGTGGTTTCACTGAAATCTCAGCGATGGCAGACATATTTTTTAGTTGCTGGGAGGTCCCACTCAAACAAAGAATTCACTAACAGAAGCGACAGTAGCTTTTAAATTGTACAGCACAAAAAAAAGCTGTACAAGCATCTCAGATCTAGCAACCTACACATCCAAAATGCGGTTTACAGTCTCTCACAGAGTAGCAGATGATGGTAACATTAATCTAATTGAAAATATCATGCAACCGAAGCTCTTCAGTGTTGAAGGGAGATCATGGCAATGCAGATAACAAGCCTCTATTTACAGGCCTACGCGTGACAGTGAGGATGAAGAGGATGATGAGAAAAAAGGAAGAGGTTGTACCCTCCAGTATCAGCATGCCATGGTCCGAGTCCTCACACAGTTTGTAGCTGAATCCTCTGAGTTTGGAGGCCACTTGACCTATATGCTAGGCTCTGAGTGGCAATTTGACATCACTGACCTTGTGACTGATTTCATGAAGGTAGAAGAACCCAAGATTGCTAAGCTTCAAGATGGCCGAGTTCTGGTTGGTCGTGAGCAAGGCATCACCACGGTCCAGGTACAGCCTAAGATCTATCTGCAGCTTCCGCAGGGAGAGCTCTGGATGGACACATACAATAGCTAGTTAGTTTATAAAATTAATTGCTGTCAGAGAAAAACAAGCTGAAAAAAAAATTACATGCTACACATAAAAGGATGCTTGAATGGGTTTTCATTTTTACTATTTTTCACTTCCATAAAATACTGTTAGGTGAACCTTCTGAAGGGTTTTTATTCATGTTAATGTGACTAGCAACACCATGTTATTTTTCTGAACAGGTTACATCATGCACACAACTAGCTGCTTTTAATTTAAGTGGGACGTTATGAACCTAACTGTTAGGAAATTTTACCAAAGATGTACATGCACCTTTATAAGCTTAAACATCTTTGAAAAATTAGTCCCTTTACGTTCACAAAATTAAACATAAAAAATGGACACAAAAATAATCTTCAGAAGTCTTTCAGCATGTTCATGTTCACCACCTGTCTCTCTGTCTAACTTCATGCATATTTCTTAAACAAAATAAAAGAATACAAGCATTGGGACTCTTCTTATTAACTGCAAACATCCATGATGTTCCAGTCTCTCTAAGTTTCCTTTGTAGTCAACACAAAGAAACAGATACTTTTAGGGCTCAGCTCCTTTCAGCCTAAACCAAACATCCCAAAGAGATCAAGGTACGTCTGCCTTTAAAAGGTCTCTTTCTCTCCAGTGACTACAGAAGAGCAGAAAGCAGCTCGCTCCGATGCAGGAGCTTCACCATAGATTTCTCACATTACTTTAGAAAAATCGCACCTCAAATATTTTGGGCTTGAACAGGCTATTTCTGGCATCAGTAGAAAGATGACTGTCTCCTTCTGAGTATCCCAGAAACAAGGTCTTAGAGCAAACTGCCACGACTCTTTTGGCATTGAAAAATGCAAAGAGGCACCCAGTAGGATTGTGAAAGTCCTTTTGCAAATCTCACTTTCATTTCATTCAGGCCAAGTTCCTATCAGCCAGGCTTTGTGCACTTATTTATTCCCTTAGTGAGTCTCAGCGTTAATCAGTGTCTTTCACTATGTCTTGTGCTATACTACATTCATTGGAGGTTTTATAGAATACACAAAAATTACTTTTTTTAAAAAAACCCGAATCTACGTAATTTAATCTATATTCCACTGTTGAGATGAAGCTGTAATTTTGAAGTGATTGGTTGTTTTATTAAATTATTTTTGTAAATAAAGTAATGTAGCAACAAATGAGTGTAATGTCTTCGTGGAAACATCAATTATAGCTTATTCATGGATGTGACAAACCTGAGATTAATCTGAAGTGTTATGCCGATTAGAGTCTAATCTTGCTTTACAACACAGTTAGTTGCTGCTTCATGCAAGACGTTTGCTTTCTCTTTCAAGGTTCTGTCACCTCTTTCCGATTCCATCTTGGCAGAGAAGACAGTGATAGTTCTAGATGACCGCGTAACCATTACAGATCTAGGAGTACAACTAGTTTCCGGCTTGTCCCTCTCCTTACAAATCAGCAAAGGAAATAAGAGAGCAATCGTTTCTACCACCTCTGCATATGATATCCTTCATAGTCCAAAACAGGTATGATCCAAAATAGTATATAGAATTAATTTATTTGTTTACTGTGCTTTGTCAGAAGCTAGGGAAAAGCTACTGCTGTAAATTTTAGACAGCACATACAACGTATGGCTTTGTCAAAAGTGGTAACTACACACAGTAAAGGCTATTTATCTTACTGACCAGCTGCTACAGGAGCAAACACCCATACAGGCTGACTAATAAACTCTTCAGAACTGGTTTGGAGACCTGCACAGCACAGGGAAAGTGATAGATATGTCTGTGCATGCATAATGCTGTAGAAAACACGTATGTGCCACTCGACACTTCTTCTATGGGAAAATGCAGTTTAATTCTATAAGGAGGGAAAGAAGCCCCATGCCTTAATAGTCTCACAAAGTCAGTTCAGCCAAAAGGACCTTTTGGCTGCATGTACAGAACTTTACATGATCTTCATTGCTGAAATCTGATGAGTTTGTGCTTACTTTGAACCATATAATCTCAAGGAATTAAATAGCTTTCAATGAGACCACAGAATAAAGTGCATATATTCTTTTTATTATATTTATTAGAGAACTGACACACTGTATCACTAGAGGAAGAGTAACTATCTATTAGCACTAGCCATTTGCAGTAAGAAGACAAATTATTTTGATCAAAACATCCTTAAAAATGGTGGTTTGGTGAGTGTTTCTGTAGTACCCAGAAAAGACTACAATCACTTTTGTATATTTCACATAATCTTGTATATTTGAAAGCATGACAGAAAATTTAAAATCTTGCACTGAGGTGTGTTCTTAACCTAGTTTGTTTCTATGGGCTGAATTGGATCACCGTTCTGACACATGAACAGCTCTGCATGTTGCATGGCACTAGAACTGCAATATTACAGAAATTCCCCATTATAGGTCCTTTGTAAAATTAATTAACCTGGACTTTGGAAATATGATTATTTTCATAATTCAAAAGAGGCTTCTCACTTCATACTGAAAAAAAGAATTGTCTTTTTTTTTTTTTTTCAACAGCTTTTATTAAATTTAGATGACAATGTCTTTGAAAGTTCCTGAAGATGGGATAAATGTCTAAGTGGTCTAAAGAGTAGACATTTTGATTTTCTTTCTTTAAAAACCAAAATAAACCAAAGTTCAACTGTGTATTTATTTTGCCAATGTCAACAGATTTAAACAACTCAATGTCTGATATATGCTCTATTACCTTTCACTCATGGGGTTTTTTCTCATTCTTTCTCCCCTCAGGAAGCCATAGTCAGTGCTTGGATTTTGTTCAGTGATGGGTCAGTGACGCCGTTAGATATCTATGACTCCAAGGACTTCTCGATCACCATCACTTCACTGGATGAGATGGTAGTGTCTGTACACCAAAACCTTCAGTCCAAATGGCCTGGGGTGGTGGCGGAAGGGGATGGGCAAGGACCTTTGATTAAAATTGAAATGGTGATCAGTGAGCCGTGTCAGAAGACTAAGCGGAAGAGCATTCTAGCTGTTGGGAAAGGAAGTGTCAAAGTGAAGTTTGGTCAAAAAGATTCTGACCAAAAAGGAAGCACTAATGACATCGATGATGTGGATACAGATTTTAAAAGCCATGCAAGCAATTCCATAGAGAAACCTGCAGAACAAGAGAGGACAGCACAAGAATGGTCCAAAACCCATGAGGACATGTCCAGTCACGAGGACAATGCAAACAAAAGCACAACTTTCATATCTCCCATTGATCAGGAGTCCCTGGAGGATGGCCAGCTCCAAAATAACCCAACTGCCTTCACAGGTTTCCCTACGCAAGTAGAAATACCAGGAGAAAACAATCCCAGTGATCTCACATTGACTTCAAGAGGATTAACAGATTTGGAGATTGGCATGTATGCCCTGCTGTGTGTTTTCTGCTTAGCAATCTTGGTCTTTTTGATTAACTGTGTGGCATTTGCGTGGAAGTACAGGCATAAAAGGTTTGCTGTGAGTGAGCAAGGCAACATCCCCCATTCCCATGACTGGGTCTGGCTTGGAAACGAGGTTGAACTGCTGGAAAACCCAGTTGACATTTCGCTTCCATCAGAGGAGTGCACTACCATGATTGACAGAGGAATGCAGTTTGAAGAAAGCAACTTTCTCCTTAATGGGAGTTCTCAGAAGACTCTTCATAATCATATTCTCAGATCTTCTGAGTACCTTTGTGAAAAAGAAGTTAAAAGTGAACCTATAAATCCTTCTGGGCCAAAGCAGAAGCGAGTAAAGTTCACTTCATATACAACAATACTGCCAGAGGATGGAGGCCCCTACACCAACTCAATTCTATTTGACAGTGATGATAATATTAAATGGGTATGCCAAGATATGAATCTTGGTGATTCCAAGGAACTTAGGGACTATATGGAAAGACTGCAAGACAATATGTAAAACTACTTTCTTATGTTTGTAATCACCTTTATGCCTTCTGTTTATGGATGGTGGAGCAGTCAGTCCAGTCAGCAATAGGAACAAGACAGTCCAACCTTGGAGTTACTGAGACGATAACCTGATACCACTGAGCAGGTGCAAGAGGCTGGCTGAGTTGAACCTGTTTCACCGCAAACCAGGATGTGCCCATAAAACAGCTACCTGTAGGTGTTGGAGGTGTCACACGTGATGGCTGTTTTTGTATACTGCCTGGTACTAGCAAAATGCTAATACAACTACGCTCAGACTCAGAGGAGACTTCATTTGTTTGTCATCTCTCATGATAAACGGTAAATCAGAAAAGAAAGGGATATTTGTTTGCATTGATTTTTCTAGTCGTCATCCTTTGTAAAGCACAGTGGACATTTCTTGCTTACAGCCTGAAATGAGGCTTACATTAAAAGGGATCTGAATGAGTATCATTTTATTGCCTATGTGCAATGCAGCCAAGTAGTCTTATTATTTTTTACAGATATAAAAAACCCCATGTGGTTAATTTCTTTTCCTATTGTTTATGAATTTTATTTGACTTAGGGAACGTTAAGTATTTCCTTTGAAGGTTTTTTTTTTTCAATTGTACCAAAATGTAGTATGGTAATATTTATAATGATTTACGTTTTCTATTCATTTGCATCAGCCCCTAGAGATACCTCCTTCATCACTGATTATCTTCTTCCTTTCCATATGGATATATGGGTCGTTAGTATTTGAAACATAAAAAGGTATTAGGACTCTGACTGGGAGAGGGTTGTATCTTCTTACAGGGAACTGTAAATACAATAATAAACCCTGGAAAATAAAAACCAAGGAGTAGCCCTGGGTTTACTTTTGTCATTGCTAAAATGAAAAAGTAACCTGCAACAAACCAGCACGTACTTCAAAGGAAAATGCTTTGCTGAAACAGCAGCTTGGTTACAATACACATTATTATCAGAATGAGAAAGTCAAATATGGTATTGAAGTGCACAGAATAAAAAGGAAATTTCCTAGTAAATAAGCAAAGGCTTGGAGTCAGTGTTACTCTATTAATTAATACATTGATGGTAGAGTTTAGCAGGACAAAGAAGTCCATGCTCAACTGCTAATGCCCTAGACCTTGTCTAAACCATCTCTGGCCATAAGGCCATTAAAGAGAAAAACTTTGTATCATGTTTCATTAAAAAAATGAAGGAGGAAAGAAAAGACACACGGGGCACATTATGAAGTCACTATTCCTGATTTTAACAGGAAAACATGCTGGGGATTCAAAGCAGTCATTTCATATACATTACATGTATCTTTTTTCCCTGAAGGATGACTGAAATAAATGGAAAATTACAGTGAGAAAAAAACCCCTGAATCTACATAATACTTAACAAAAATAATAAAGCACATGTTCTTATGATGGATCCTGTGCAATAAACACTAGATCCAGATTACAGCTGCTGTACATACCATAGTTCCCATCTTTTGGGTAACTCAAGATAGGATTTGAATTTTATAATTCAGTTCTGATATTAGAACAGACCAGACAGCCATAACTATCGGAAATTCTGCATTTGGTTCCTAATTCACAACTGGGAACATATTTAATGTAACTGCTGTAAAATACACTAATTTGGTGAGACTAGAAAGTGAGGACATCAGGCTTATATAAGTGATTAGAGACTTAGGTTTGCTGGCACTGCACGCATAGTGAGGGGATGGCATCTGTTATAATCTAATTTTAAGTAGATAAAATAATAGAGCACAGAGATGCTTCTGTTTCGTAAGTGATGCAGCACTTCTGTGTCAAATGAAATCTTGGGTTGTTTAACAAATGTTCTCTCCTCTTTAAGTGATCCAGACGTCATAAAGAAATATTAATTCCTCCTATGATCCTTATTACTAACAACATAAAAATCAATTTTTAGAATTTAACATCTCTTCCAAACATATTATTTTGTATTTAGCCCAGCCATAAACAAAAAGTATTGTATGCACAAGAGTAAGTGAATATAAATCAACCACAAATAAATTTAGTCTTGAAATCAGAGGCATCAACTTGCTGATGGTAGTTGCAGAGGGCAATAGCACAGCTGCCTTCATGAACACATAGCCAGCAGGCCACCAGCCAAGCTGTGACCTCACAGCAGTGTACTGGGCTCCATGACCCATTTCTTCACTGTGGCCCCAGTTCTGCTAACTACACCAGCAGCTGCTGAGCTTCAACCCCAGTCAGTGCCACACAGGCACGCCGAGTGCCAAGGGTCTCACAGCTGGGCTTAGCTGCTTTTCTCATCCGTTAATGGGTAACGGAAGGCAACAGCTTTACTTACTTGTTCAGGAAATTTCCCTTCCAGGATTATGGCTTGAAAGGCGGAGGATCACTATTAGGGTGACTCTCTACTGTCATACTGTTGCGTCCCTGAACTTGTACCTGAGGTCTAATCCCTGGTTGCCCACACTACCTTAAGTGGTTATACATTCAGCCTGCACGCTAGTGTGTGGAGGAAGTACGGTCCTACCTGCAGTGCGGACTGTGCTAGAAGCCACCAGAGGAGACCACTAAAGGCTTTTTCAGCATTTACTTGCCACATGGCTTGCAAATCCCTGTGCTTTCAGATGTGGCTGCTGAAGACAGTTATAAATGCAGGATTGAGGACTATTAGCATTGGACCAGAAATACTTCTGTTCTGGTGTTTGACTGAGCGTATATCTAAAATACACTCTGGAGCAGAAACTGAGAGGTAGCTTGGGTCTACGTTTTATTTGACATAGGATGGAAAGTCCTACCTCAGTACAGCATCTGTCAGTGTGGTCACAATGTTCTTCAATGAAGTTCTTAGGTGGCTCAGTGGGGCTGGATGTGGAGCTTCGCAGAGTCATGACTTTTGCAGTCATAAGCATCAAACCCATATCTATCCCAAAGTTAAATTACAAATATAGCCCGTTAGAAAGTAGTACAGCCACTACTGGTGATCAGCTAGACTATGGAATTGGATACAGCTGTCCACAAAAAAAGACCCCTCCCCAAATCTAGCAATGGTGTGGAAAAAAAAATCTACAACTGCAGATTCATATAACCTTTCTTTTTGTTTTACATCACATGTTGTTACATGAAAGTTCTTATATGGAAAAATGGCAATATGAAAAAACGAAGAGAGAATTCTATTCTCATAAAACCAGGATAACACCAATAAAGTGGAGTTGTTCCAGATTTATGCTAGTTTAAGCGCTTGTGCTACTTCTCATAAAATCAAAAGGAAAAGAATTTATATTAATAAATTTGATGCAAAATATAGTTCTGAGTTGATCAGTCCTTTTCTAATGAAATTTTTCATATTTTAGTTTCAAAATGATGGCATATATTATATGTAAATAAATTTAATTTAAAATTATTTTAAAACCCAACAATTTTCTGATTAACCTAAATTTTTTTCAATGATTCTTTTTTTTAAAAAGTCTTTTATTCATGGAATACATAATATTCCACTTTGCTGTTAAATGAACAGCATTTATATGTTGATAAAAGAGTTTCTGCATTTGAGATTACAAAGCAAAGGTAACCAAATGATCAAAAGGCACAATATTTTTTGTATATATGTATGTATGAAGGAAACTAGAATTGTCTAAAAAAGAAAACAGAAACAATACTGACATTAATTAGAATTATGCTTCAGTAGGTGCCCAGGAAAGCAACACCTGTAATTTAATACTGAACAAACAGCACATCTTACTTACGGCATGTATAGCAAAGATACTGTGAGTGAGTTTCTTTGCCTGCTCTCAAGGAAAGACAGTCTGTAGTACCAATACATATTCCAGGAGTCATCCAGAAAAATTCTGTAAGCAAAGAAAGAGCGGATTAATGGAACCTGAGGAGTTTGCAAACTTTAAAATAAAGCTGATGCCAGACCCTGAACTCGTGTACTCAGAGGTGAGTGATTTACAGCAGCTGAACTCTGGCATACAGAGAACGGAGAAACAAGAGCTAGTGTTCTCATCTGTGCAGAACTTTTTATTTCATTTGGCCCTCACACACCCCCTAGCTCCATGTGGCTTGTCTACGCCTTCTTTCTCATCTAAGTAAGAACTTGGGAAACCAGCGCCCTGCTCTCCTCTTGATGTAGAACCACATAGATTAACGTTTTGAGCTGCTGTTTCTTAATTCATATTGGGGAATGTACAAGAAAGTCTTACAGCCATACGACACAATACAAACAGTCCATTATATAATGGAAAAAACTCTGTATTTCAAGGTAGAGTACTCTATGAATGAAATACTGATTTTTCATAGCAGATATGCTCTTTTCTGAAATATAAATCATGTGCACTACATTGAAATACACTATAGTGTATTGTGAAATGCATACATTGATTGCTGAATCTATAACACTGAATATGTATATACATCACACTTAAGATATTTATACAATATAAGTCTTAGATGTATAACAATGAATTCTGTACAAAATAAACTGTAAGTTAAGACAATGAAAGAGAACTTTTATATCTGTGTAATTTTTATGCTGATTAAGTTATTCAAGCCTCAATTTTCATCTTTAAATGTGCCATTAAAAAAAAAAATACTTATTTGCTATAGACAGATGTCTGAAATAAAGACTTCACTCTTCAGAAGAGAAACAACTGAAAGACTGTGAAAGAAACAGATTCTACTGGAGAAATAAACAAGATGTTCATGTGATTTTTTTTTTAAAAAAAACTGGCTATACCATTTTGCATTTATACTGGTCAGGGTGATCTGCTGGTTGGGCTGAGGGTAATGTGCCCGTGCAGGGTGAACAGTACATCGGCAGAATCACCAGCATGCGGGTTGCTCGTGTGCCTCTCCGCTCAAAGCAACACAAGTTACTTTGGATTATATAGTCCTTTCCTGCAAACAGTGCTCCAGCCCTCTCTTCCTGCAGGGACTCATCCTTTCACAGCATCAACAGTAAAGAACAGAACAGATATTAAATGACCATTGTCTTGCAAAGAAGAGTAGAGAGCCATGTTTGGATTTAAAGGAAAAGGTAATAACCTGTCCCTTTAGCTCTTCAGTGTGAATCATCACAGGTCAGATTTTTGATTCAGTGTTCTGAATTTCTTTATGTTCCCATTGGAATCAAAGTCTCAAAATTATTGTGACCACTGACACCTCATCACAAGAGCTACAGCAAAGTAGCTTGCTAATGCCAAAAACAGGAAATTGAGCCTGTTTTTAGCTTTTCCTCAAAGCTCTTGGAAATGGTGGCAGAACCAGAAACATAGACTCTCCTCAAACCTCCCGGGGTAATGGGGTCTCCCACAGACAACACAGTACCAGACATCGGCTCAGGAGGTGCCACCATCGTCTTTTTGCTGTTTTCAGCTGGACCACGTTTGGGATCTGACCATACAAACTCACTGCAAAGGTATGGGCTGCCTTTGTACTGATGGAAACCATTTAACATCACCTGAATGATTTAATGATCGATATTGTCATTTCTAATGTATTGAAACGTTTTTATATAAAGTCAATTGGATGAATGGCATGAAAACTGATTTAGGAAGTGCCTCAGAGAACCTAAACTTTAATGTGCTTTAGGCACAAAGTGCAGTCAGTCACCACTTAGTATTCTCAACAGTAAAATAAGAAACATTTTTTGTAAATGACGCTTTTTTTTTTGTCCTGCCAGTTATATTTGGTCCCTATTTGACCATTACAATGACACCCTTGCCCTTAGCAGCATCTTACTAAAGAGATGCCAGTGGATCTGTTCACACTGTGGTGCCCTATTCAGTGTAACTAAAGGTATCACAGCTTTTACAGGAAAATAGTTGTATTTTTTTATACACACTCTGTCTCTCTCTCTCTGTCTCTTTCTCCTGTTCAAAACAACTACTGTAGGCGTACGTTTTAACTCCCAATGTGTATGCGCTATGTAACTGAAATAATTACCTGCATTCATTTATGGAAAAAAAATAGCCCAACAAATAAAACTTTTTTTTCCTTCCAAAAAGTGAGCCCTGAGGATTTGGCAGACAAAAGGCCTGCATTGTGATGTTTGTCACAAATTAAATAGACCAAATCCTGAAGGCTGTCTCTGTTGAAACTCCCCCTGCTCTTGTTAGGAGCTGGACTGCGACAGGACCAGAGCCAGACAACTACCAGCCAGGTCTGCAGCCGGAGAGGCTGGATACATCCTCATATTACACCAGCCTGGGCCGTGCTGTTTCCAAGCAGGAGCACCTCTGGCTGGTCGCAAATGGAGCAAGTGATGGTGTTTGGAGAGTACATAACTGATGACACATTGCCTTATGTGTTCACGAAGCTTAAGAGATTTTTCTTCCGTGAAAACGGAGCCAGTGTGCAAAATTAACTAATTAATTCTGCATCCTCCCAATGTAGTCATTATAGCATAACTCTTTCCATCCCACCCCCAACCCCTTCCCACATTCCAGTGATCCACATGGCCAGTGTCTGCAGAAGTTTGGTTACTAAGGGAATAAAATTGAGCTGTTTAATTGAGAGGCAGCTTATTTAAGAAAATAAAGCCAGGTGGATAAAGTTTTGAGACCCGTTCTGAGAATCCTAAAGTGTATAATAGTGTTACTTGCTTCCAAAACCATATATATCAGCGTAAGACTTTATAAACCAATGCAGATGACGACTTGTATCATTCCTTCTGATAATCTTGGATTAGTCTATTTAAAAATCAATGGGATCTGATGATATAAAAACCAAGTAAGAAGCTCAAGGTTTAGTGGAAATGAACAATGGATGTTTTTAAATCTCCAATTTAAAATGGTGGTAGGCAGAGCAGGATACACTCTCCTATGCCATAGTATTATCTGTAGGATTTTTTTTTTATCAGTAGGATTTAAAAATGAAAAATCATTGACCAAATGAAAAAAAATTCTGATCTCCCTGAAATCTATAACTATTACAAAGCATTAATTTTCAACTAGATCTATACTATACTTACTATTCACTTATTCATTACAAAGAATGATGCCATTTTACAATATATTTACACTGAAATCTTTCCTATTAGTTATTTCCTGTGCTCAAACAGTACACTACCGATCGTTACAGTATGCTCTGAGTAGAATATAATCCTGGTCCCACTGGAATCACAATTTTAAATATGAGCAGGATTCCTGGTGATCTGGACACCGCTGCTGACCAAACCAAAGCCCACAGCAGTTGTACTGGCCAGCGTCTGACCCTAGCCACTGCCAAAGGGAGCACATGTAAATACCAATTCTTAACAATGGTACAAAGCTCTCCTACTTATTGTTCCAGTCTCCCTTTTTTCTGAGTGCACATGGCAGTGGAATTTATAGTGTCTGTATTTTCAAGTGTATGTACTTTCTTCATAAAGTGAAACTAATACTTTGTAGAATGGATTTTTGTATGAGTTTAGTTTTTAGGTTTAGCTCAAAACAGAAAAAAGTCCATTAAAATGCATACCCATTCTTAAGAAGAGACCCATACACTATGCACCCAATATTGATCAAGATATCAGATGAAATACACAGTCTGTGCACAGGTCTAGTGTGGCTTAACATCAGCCCTCACATAAGAATTGAAATTTGCTCTGTAGCTGAAGTTCATGGTCTATAATCGTTGCAGTGATGCTCTCTCAGAATCAGAAACAGAAAATGTCACCTATCATGAAAAGTGCTTAAAAAAGTGAAGCACAAGGTAATTACATCTTCTTTAAAAAGAATAAACAAACAGAAACACAGAAATCCCACAATGAAAGCTTAACCTGTCTGAAAAAGCACAAGGTGGCATTATTGTTCATTATGAATTAGCAACTCATTAAAATATAAAAAAAGTAACATATATAAACAGATGCCACTTACTATACTGCAGGCTATAAATCAACCTTTCACTTGAGGTAAAATATTCCTCCTTTCATGGAAAATTAATTTTGACAAGGTACTCCATTTTATTTCCAATAGCTAGATTAAGAGTGTGTTTTATTTTCACAATTTAATTCAATTTTGGCATACAGTGAATGGGCAGAGCCAAAACCCAAACTAAGGAAATCTAAGCAATGCCACCTAGCTAGTGCAAGGGAAAAAAAACTATAGAAGGGAACTCTTCGTTCCATCACCGTTAAGCCTTTGTTAATGTTTCCTCTTGGTTTGTATAAACTGGGTATAGGTATCTCTTTTAATCCCAGATACATTACATAAAACATGTTTATACCACTGATACAATGCTACATATGCATGTAGCATACAGGCATACGCATGCCATCATTACCAATATCTGGCTGATAGCACTAAATTGGCCAAATTAAATTAAAATGTTGTGTGATCTTTCTTAGTAAATCTCAATCACTTGTTCAGTTCCAAAAGCCTGATTTACAAAGACAAGTTACAAGAATCCCTTTTTCTGGGGCAGATCCTCCCCCGTGCCCACTCCACTCTAAGCACAAAAGGCTGTTTTCAGCAGTTTTTCACTGAAGAGTAAAGGTAAAGACACATTGATACTGCTGCAACATTCCCCCCACCCAGTACAGAAGTCTTCCTACAAGAACAAGGGAAGGGGGTTATACTGATGTTATTTCAGTGCCCAGAAGGTTCCTGTTCGTGACACAAAAATGGCAATGGCTGATGCAGTCTAGCTCTGTTACACAGCAAGTTACTGAAGGGACATTTTGAAAACACAAACCCTGCTCGCAGGAGGCTCTGACAAAGTCAGGCTTCAGTGAAAAAAAATAAAAAAATCAGAGAAATGCTACGCTGGCTCACCATAACGGCCATCTAATGCTGACATGAACTCTATAACTGCAACGAGATGGTTCAGCAAATGCCCAGAAAACCTACAGCATGGATTTGTGCAATAACATCTCTGTGAGACCAATGTGGGAAAAAAGTTTTCAGCCAATGACAGATAAATACAGGCTGTGGTTCAATACAGTAAATGCAGTTACTTTTCTAAAACTGCTCCATAATGTAAAAGCATGGAGGTATATACACTTGTTTAGGTACATGGTTACATGATTGCTGGAAATAAATGCATAAATTGAGCTCCTTTGTCTGGCATATTTGTAAATACTGTGTATGGCACCTGTGTTGACTCGGTTAGATCTGGCCCAGTGCAGGAGAGGGTTGCTCAAGTCCTTTTCTGGCTTCGAGCCATCTCTAATGCACCATTCTAACTTAGCCTGTGGTTTAAAAGCATGCATCACCTAAATACAGACTAGCAAAAGATTTCAGGCTTTTAGGGTTTGTGCCAGAAGCAGCTGAGCACATAACTAAAGCCATTTAATTTACTGCCCCACAGAAGCTTCATTCCTCTAGATACGGTTTCTAAAAGCCAAAGTTTCTAAGGGCATTCCCTAATTTGGAAAGAGTTTCTCTTCTCTTCCTTCATTTCTTTCTGTTGACACCACCAGCAGAAAGAATATTGAAAAAGAAAAGTTGGCGGGATACCTGATCACAGTAGAGATGCAATGAGTCGTGATTCTTGATTACTTTTCAAATAGGAAGATGCTGATGCCTACCACTTTGAAGGCCACGAGACTGCTCCAGCTCCTGGACCCTGTTTGAAGTGACATGGAGATGGCCTTCCTTGGTGGGGGCTTGCCTGCACACAGGGGTGGGTGTGTGGTACATCAGAAACCCAACAGCAGCAGCATAGGAGGGGAAAAAAACCTCAGAGTAGACACAGAAGCCTCCCATGCTGGTGAGGATTTTGCAATCAGTAACAAAGCGTAAATCAGCCAGCCCTTTTCTTAACAAGTTTATTAACACCCAGGAGCCACTGTGGCATCCCAGAGAAAACTGCTTCCACTTTAAACTAAGCTTCATTTAAATAAGGACACTTGACATAGTATTTCTGAAGGCAAACAAAGATCAAAGCAAGGATTTTGCTGCATGTTCAGCTGTTATTTGACTGTGCTACCTTTTTTTACCATGGCTTACTTTGTTAGGCTCTTGGTCATTGTAACGCAGGAGGACGTATGGTATTTTAAAAGGAAACGCTAGTGATCTGAGTCAGCACTGACTGTACCAGCCATCCAAATAATGGATGTATGTTTTTGTCAATATAATACAGTTTGTACATAAGTCAACTAGCTCCCTTAACTTGCACAAAGTTGATACAGCGTCCCTACCTAGAGACATACAAGGGCATGGGGCTGCCTTTTGCCTTCATTTTCTGCTATTTTTAAATACGAAAATTTTGAAATTACTTCATACCTTGGAGCCATTCAATCTGGCCACTAGTTTGGACTCATGCTTAAAATTAATCAGCTGATGATGATGCTCATAGGCTGTTTTTTTAGCAAGGACACAATACTCTTCTATGACAGAAGTGCCCCTCTCCCCAGGACCTGAACTAGCCTCTAGTAAACCCCACTCCTTGTATTAAAAATTCATGCCAGAGGATGGGTCACGTTGAGAAGGCAGCTAGTATGACTCACATTTAAATGTATCATATCTGCAGGTTACATAGATATTAGATGTTTCTGCAGTTAAAGGACTGACAATTTTCACGGAATTGAAAAAAAAAAAAAAAGAGAAAGATTTCTACCATCACTCTTGGAAATCCCTTTCATGAAAGGTAACAACACATAGTGACAGACTATGAGAGGCCAGACTATAAGAGGCCAGAAACACAGGTAACCACATCAATGCAGAAGTTGGGAATAGTCTGCCTTTTCTCAGTACCAGCATCACATATTCTGTAAATGATCACCATGCAATTATCCGCATGCTGTAGAAAGAGAAAACAGAAGAACAGATTAAGAGCTTTTTTCTTTTTTTTCATGAATGGGGCAAATGTGTTAGAAGTGTGCCAGATCTCCCAATTACTTAAAATGGTATACTTTTTACTGAATCTATTTCTGCCTGGTTTAATCTTTTTTAACACCGCTTTTATATGTCAAACTTGGCTTGTCTTTACTGTGAGACTTGTTTGGTTTTGCAGTCAGGAAAAAAATAATCTCACAAACAAAAGATGTTGCAGTTGTCTTCCTGCACTGCAGCAGACCAGAGAAAGAAGGCTGTAATGGACCCTTCTGCTGTTCAAGGGGGAATAGGAGTGCATGGGCAGGGAGAAATACAGCAGCTACCAGAGCTCTGTGTTCCTGAACAGCGTTAACAACTGTCTCCGGTCCGGCTTGAGAATGAGGCCCCAGTTAAAAGCTACAGGATTTTCAAGTACTCTTCGGCATTTACGTGCATTTTGACATCTCTTACAGAGTCCAAGTACCTTTAACAAATCTTTTAAGTGGGAAGAAGGTTAAATCTTCCCAAAAGCTAAGAGGGTTTGCGTTACCAGGTGCCACTGGGTAACATTCTCTGAAGGATCATAAATGATTTACGACCCTGACTTGACAGTCAGGCAGCATGACTTTGTCACATTTGCAAGTTTTTCTCTTAAGCATTACAGTAGGAAAAGCTTATCAGAGCCACAACAACGGACACCTTTGTTCTCTTTCCTGCAAAAGAGGGCACTTGTCCACACACCTAAATTAGAAAATACATGCCCTATTATTTCTATTACAGTCATAGTCATAACTTAGTGATCCATTAAATATGAACCGCTTCATTGAACAGAGAAACTAAAATGACAAACAGATACCCAAATTAGTAAAAATCAGTGCTAGCCAAATAACCCCTCGATTTTTTAAGGCTGCCATGCTAGTTCAGCATCTACTGAGACACCTGTGTCTGAGGAGAGCTCTAACAAAGAACAGTACTTTGGAAGCCGGAGGAGCTTGGAATCATGATGGGCTGAATATGACAGTCCTAAATAAAGCTAGGAGGACTTGTTTCTGCTCCCACAACTGCTCATGGTGAAGGTACAACAGACAGCATCCCATACTATCTATCCCTTGAGGAATGCTGCAGAGCTCTGAAGTTGATATGGCCTAATTTTGACAGTGGCTTCCATGAAACGTTTTCTCTCCTCCCTCTCTCGACATTCACCAGTGCCCAAGGGAGCAGAGTCCTGTCTGGCCACAAACCATCTGTCTTCGTTTGGCTACAGATTTCCCAGCAGCAGCAGAGCAGGACCCACATCAGACTGCACTGCTTGGTTGGTTCCTCATGGCATGTTCTAACTGACTGTCTGATTTAAGATGTTTCAAAAGGAGCTATTTTTAGTGACACATATTACACACTTTGCACATTTGCCTCCTACAGAGGCTGCCCACATTTGTTGCTTCATTGACCCTGTTCTAATGTTGGAAAGCACCTTGAATGTCCCTCTCTCCTTTGGTGTAATTTCAGGATAAATTAGAGAAGATAATGTACAGTAAGTTTTTTTGCATTCCTTTTTCAGATACATATCGTCCCAGTCTGGGGCTGCAATGTGCCTTTGGGAGAGTATCTTCCATGTGGTTCCTGCTTTTGTGCATGTTGTACTCAGGTGTTAGCATGTTCCTTTGTCGCAGTTTGGGCCAGGCTGGCCAATGACAAGATGAGAGATGCTCTCCCCCCACCTCCTGCTCCAAGGAGCAGAAGAAGAGAGGTAAAGAGATTTATGAGTTTAGAAAAAACTAAACTACTTTAGTGAAATAGTAATAACAAAATAAAAAGGAAATAATGAAATAGATACAATACACATACAAAACTGTATCAAGTTCCCAGGGAGATGTCACCAGCAGACACTTGGAAAGCTCCAGACTGGACTCGGTGACAAATGGGAACTGGATTCCGGAACACACTGATGGGGATCCAAGGTAGACAAAGGGACAGGGTCCTCCTCAGACATCAGTCACTGCCGAAAGAGCCATTCAAGAAGCCACCATCAAAGATGAGCCCGCTGGAGAAGAGCCAACCCAACCCTTTGATCCCTCAGCTTTTCTAGTGAGCATGGCAGATGGGAGGGAACACCCTATTGCTCAGTTTGGGTCACCTCGCCTGTGCCCTCCTCCCCACAGGACAAACACCCAACTCAGTGGGCCCTGCTGGCCACAGACACAAATGTCAGCAAGAGCCTCTCATGGAGCAGAAACTTGGCTCTGCTTCACCCCAAACCAGGACACTCTTCCACACTGGAAAATGTAAGCAGCATTTTTTCCCCACTTTCCCTAGATGTTTTTGCACTGGTGGTGTTGAGATAAGTTGGCCTTTTCCTAGCCCCCTTCACCTTTCTGCAGTTATTGTAAGAGGCGCAGCAACTTTTCTAATTTATTTGAAGAAACCACTGAAGATTCCATCTACTGCGATCAAATCCCCGTAAGTAAAATATAAACCGCTACTTCTCGAATGCAAAGCCTAAATCAATAATGGACATGAAATCATCAAGTTTAATCTCAAACACAGTGAACCCAAGTAATCACTCTTCTTGATATAAAACTAATTCTGTTTGACAATAAAATACTACTAGTCTGTGCCATAAAGCAATGGAACAAATAACTTTCTTAACCCTGACAGTTACTGTCCAAAATCATTACATCTTCTCTCCTTAGTGATCAAGCATGTCACTATAGTACTATTTCAGCTCAATTCCCTTTCTATAAAACACATCATATGCACCAGAACTTTGAAAGAATTTCTTCGTAAGCAAAGTGTTATGGCATTTTCTCTTCTTCCTACTTGCCAAAATTGCACAGGTTGTACAAGAAACACACAAACGACACTGAAGATGTTCCTTGGCACATAGCTAGATTGTGTCTCAAGTGTAAGTGTCAGTGATGAATGAATCTGAGTCCTAAATACAGGTATCACAAAATCCATGATCAATAGCAGGGAGCTGAGGCTTCTTAAAAATGTATCAATGTAATTTTTACAGAAGTTGCACATTTCTCTTCTCTGCTGCCAAACAAAGATTTTCAGACTTCAAAGGGCTTTGCCAAGGGGGTCCACCCACAGGAGTTGCTTTGTAGGTTGGTGCCTAAAATGCTGCAGCATTTATTAGCACATAGGAGACTGAAAAGCATGCCAACACCAAGCCCGGCACATACGGATGTCTGCAGACACACGCTAAGAGTACCTAGCCACATTCTTGTCATGTTTCTCTATAACTACAGCTCCTTTTGTAATCTTGACACCAAGCTCATAAATTCATGTTATTGGTAAATTATATACCAGGCATCCAAGATACAAAGGCTGCTTCAGTTGCCCATATACTCCAAGGTTTGCACTTACAGAAAACTGAGCCGTACTGTTCTTCAGGGTGATAGCCAATTAAAAACCAAAACACTATTACTCCAGAAAATAGTAGTGATATCTAAGTAATAACTTGTCCTTGCAAGGAAGTGGAAGGAAGACCAGCAGCATGGGAACAAGGGAAAACTGATCAGACACACCCAGCCAAGGCTACAAACAGACAGTGCTGCTCTGCCGCTGCCTTGTGGGAGGGAGGGTACGTACTAACGTACACCCAGGGGTTTGCTCTGGGAAGGCTGTTTGCCAGAACACACAGCACAAGCAGCAATAGAAGAGTTCAGGGGACATAATCAGTTCTGTTCCTTGAATTTCCTTGCTGAAGAGTCACTGAATCAAAAGATTACATGTTATTATTAATTAACTTAGCAGCACTGCAGCGTTGCTGCATTGAGGAAGCTTTTCAAAAATACAAATTGTTGATTTAAGATGCAAATACACACCGGTGTCTCAATTATTTAAAATAACATGAGGGACCTAACTCCTTTTAACTGTCAGCATTTAACCACTGGGTTTTATATACAGTCAGAAATCACATCAGAAGAAAATGTGAAACAGGATCTGCAGGTCCTCTCACCAGTGCTTCTTGGTTCCTACTTGCAACAGGAAGAAATGATATGAAAATCATCTTATGAACTCTCATCTTGGTAACACCTTCCATGCTTGTAATACTATTGTAAAGCATGAAGCCACAACATGCTTTTTAGAGCAGGAGCAATGGCTGATTTTTTTTTCTCCTACTGGCAGAGTATTTCGCGTTGAGGTCAGTACTAGATAGATCCTTCAGTCTCCCAAGCTTTCCAAGCCTTGGATTTCCAAGAGCCCCACTTACATTCAGATATGACACAAGCACAGAGGTAATTCACGTATCTGGACTTGTCTGTGATTTACCTGTCTGGCACACAGTCTCTGCTCTCGAAAAACCTCACCTGGGGGGCTGTTATTTTTGTCAACACTCTTCCAGTGAATAATTCCACATAATAACAGCCAGGCGAAAGAGCAGAATCTGATCTAAGTCAGATCCATTCCCATAGAAGTCAGTGAAAGCCTGATTATCTCACTGCTGAAATTCTGGGGCAGAAGTTAGTGAACAAGAGCCAATGGCTGTTATCATCTTGTTAATGTCAAAGCTTGATTTTTTTTTTCCCCCCTCCTTTCAATATTTCTCAAAATTCATACGCTGTCACAGTCCTTGATAACAGTTTGGTATCTCTAGAGCTGAGAACTGTGTTTTGGGTTTTTTTTCCTCAGCATGTCTTTATTTTTATGAAAAAAAATATTTGATATGACCATTTTATCGTGAGAGGACAAAAAGGAACATTTGCTATTGTGAGAGCAAAGACATGTTCCAAATAAGTGCTGCAATTTCATAATTGTAGCTTTTTGGGGTAACCATAACAGGAATGAATAGCTTTAAAACAGAACGGACTTTACATTCTTTGCAGATAGCATTTTTTTATTTCAATTTTTGCTTTGACCTTAATATTTAGGTTTAGGAAGATCTTAAAAGTATTACAAGGCAATAGTCTAATCCCTTGTCAGAAGAAAGAATGTCTGTTTCTTTACACTTGCAAATGTATTCAGAGTGATAGTTTAGATGTATAATTATAAAGATTCTGAAAGATAATGAATTTAGTATTTCAAACAACTTGCCAGATTTTAAATGACAATTATGGCTTTCTCTGGTTCAAGAATCAACATGCTGTTTTTCTTCTGTTGGATAAATACTTATCAGCACCATGATGGCATTCTGGCAGTAATTATTTAGAGCTTAGTCAGAAAGAGATTTCCATTATTACCTATAACAAATGATGCAGAAACCCGTCTGGCACTAGGTACAAAGCTTGAATCCTCTGTCTGAAAAATCATCTTCCCCCCAGCCCCTTCACTGGACTCCCTCTCACAAGGCTGGACACATTTGCCGTCTGGATAGGTGGAACAATGCAGCCCTGGCATTAGTTCTTCCTTGTGTCCAGGAGAGGGTTTGTCCTATCCGGCAGTGGTTCAGGGAAGGAAAGAATAGGGAGGGGAAGTGGGGATTGCTTTTCCCATAGGTTCACTGAGCCCCATACTGAACTGGAGGTATGTTTTTCAGCTCTCCAACATGTTCCTGTGTTATAACAAGACAGGATCAAAGCTGATAGACACTCGTATGACAGTATTCAAAGACCCTGATGATGAAAATGCTCATGTCTGCAGTGGGAGACCTAGATTCAAGGACTGCAAGACCTGGATTCAAGGACTGCAGTTCAAGTTTTCGAATTGGAGCTCTTGACTTCTACCTGATTGTCCTGACAGTCCAACTGTTCTGTTCTACTTGCATCAGACAGCAGTTCTTCTCTGCCATGATACCCTCTATTTGAGAAAACTTTCCCAACAAAAGGTTAATCAAAAGTGGTGTGTCCCTGTAAATCCCAGTGTTCTAAAGAAAATGACCTAGAGAAGTAGCAATTTCTCCTTAAGCATCGCAGGAAGCTCCAGTTACCAGTTCCCTATGTATCAACAAGCTCTTTGGCTATATTCTTTTCCCAAAATGCTATCTACCCTAGCCTAAACTGTCACAGCATACTGTTACACACCATTTTATACCATGCCCAGTCAGAAAATCTGATGCTTCTTTGGCGTGTCTAATTACTGGTGTTGATAAAAACAATTAGTTCTAGTGGGTGGAAATTACATGCAGATCTGTAAACAAATAGTATGGTTACTCCACGCAGTCTATCATTGTCAGCCACAACTTGCTCTCTTGAGAGAATAAAAAAAACCCTTAAAAGTGCTCTATCTTTAGGAATGGTGTATATTTGCTCATTCATATGGATTAGTAAACCAACCATGATAGTGTCAAATAGACCAAGTAAAAAAAGGCAGAAGTCTCCCCAGCTCCCAGGTAATGTTTCTACACCTGAAAAATGCTGGTTTAAGCAAAATGTTCTGTTTAACTTCATAATCATGATGAAATTTCACTGAAAAATACTTGAAAGGAAATGTTTTAATTAAGTTTCCTTTAGAGATGGGAAGAAAACATGAGTTTAAAAGTCTTTTAGAAATTAAGGTTTTGTTTTGATTTCTGAGTACCAACTGGAGGTTTTCTATTTTCCTCCTTTTTCAGTAAGGATTCTCGGAGAATGTTTTGGAGAGAAATTTCTAAACCACATAGCTCTTTCCATGTCAGAGTGAAAATCAACATGGAATTGTTTGAATTTCCTGCAGAGCCCAAAATCTGAGTTTAAGCTAAATGTTAATTAGCCCTTTTAATTATGGAACCAAATTCAAACTCTGGTGTAACCTTGCCACGGTTACTCCTGAGCTGTTCCAGGAGTGGACCTGACATAGTTTCCTCACCAAATACAAGAAACTAGAAGAAAAAACGTCAGTTTTACATACCAGACTTGAATTTTGTGCTATTCCAGGCAAAGCATGTGTCTCACTATGGTTAGAATTGGAAGTAGGTCGTGAAAGAAGATACCTGCATGAAAGAATTGCCAGGACCTTCACTCCAGTTTTGACCTTCACTCCAGTTTTAGCCATGGGAAAGAGAGGCCACGCAGGTTACCCACCTGTGATTAAGTGGATTCTAGCACCTGCTGAAAGCTTTGCTCAAAACCAGATAAATTTTTAATCCCTCCAAATTGCCTATGCAGCTGCAGAAGGTTTCTCTTTCTTTTCTAAAATATTGATAAGGCAGGAGCAATATTCTGCAGCAAGAAAAGATCAGCATTAAAAATGAAATCTCCGCCTCCTAAGCAGCATTTTTATGGGAGTTGTTCACGGATTATTCTTCATGGATTATCTTCAAGATGCCTGTGTTGGCTGTTTTTCCTGATGAGTATCTTGACTTTCCATGGTGATAACATGTGCATCTTCTTGTGGACTTTGAAAGGCTATGAAAACGTAGGCAAAACATCTTGTGACCATTTTGTGACACAGATCGCAAAGTTAATTACAAGCTGTGCTCTCACCTAGGGTAAATACAGCATACTAATTTTGAAGTTGTCATAAAGAGCAGCTTTTCCCCTCCAATTTGCATCTTCTGCTAACCCATAGCCTTCCTAGGGTCCGCATGGCCATGAAACAGGTTAATCCATACATAATAAAGCACTGCATCAGGAATTTAACTAGTGTTTTCCAGTGTTCCAGGAAAGTTTAACCTAGGTCTTTATCCTAACCAGAACCTGCAGAGATTTTTTAAATCCTCTCCTCTTGATTACTGTTTACAGTTAGTACCACAGTACTACCCAGAATAGACTGGTTGAGTATTTTTCAACAAAATGCATTTTCAAAAAAGAAAGCAATTAACATTTCAATTTAAAATGAGAGAAGGCTGGTTTTGATGAGTTTTATGGGAAGGCTGGTCAAGTCTTGGAAGAAATTTCTGTTCAAAACACAGAGCGAAAGCACACCTGACTACCCCCTAGCAGGGTCTATAGGAACCTGAACTTTAAGCAGGGACTTGAACCTTGCTCTCCCATACTCACAGTAATTCACAAAACAGTAAGATACCAGGGATTCTGGTGGAACTTCTACATGTAAAATAGTCAACTATACTTGGTTTGTTCTGCAATAGGCTTGCAATTTCTGTGTCTGACATGTCAGAAATGTTTATGGCACAGCAGAACAACTTCCTAACTAAGGCAAACCTACAAGACCCAGTAAGTGGTGGGATGTGGTAGTGGGACTGTGCTAAGTGCTACTGAGACACACTAAGAAATCAGGTTCTGCACTGAAGTATTGTCATCCTTGTGTTGTATGTGGAGAACAGGCCAAACGACATGTGGTCATACAGAGAGTTTCACCTACGCAGAACTGAACCCAGAACTTCAAGACCCTGTCCAATATCTTTCGCATGAAATCATCACTCAGCTGCCTTCCAGCTGACTGGCTGTCTACCATAGTGATGAAACCATCGATCTCTTATCTCTAGTTCTGTTATCTGTTACACTCGCTTTTATAGTCAGATTTCTTCTGCTTTTATTACTTTGTCAAACAATATGCTTTTTTCTTTAAACGAGTTTTTTCCTTGCTACTGGTGTAACATTCTCAATTAATGGTGCTTGAAAGGACCACAGATGGGTAAACAGGCTTGGAGAAACCAAAAAATGACCTCTACCAAAATGTCCAAAATGTGTGAAGCAATCCTGTCTTTATTTTGATGTTAGATAAAAATGCAAGTACTCGCTTTTCCGAACTAGAGCTTGTTAGAATTTTTTTAATTAAAAACATCTGAAAAACTTTTTTTCACTTCCCGTACAAGTGCTAAAAATTTTGAAACATCATCTTTGAATTATCAGATTATCCTCAAAATTTAACCCTTCTCAGGTTCTTAGTTTTCATGCACTCCAATATTTTTCCTGTTTCCATAACATAAAATTATTTGTAATTTCAATTGTACTTCCCACTTATATTTTTAGTTTGAGCCATTGAGAAACTTGTGTGTGTTGCCAAAGCAGGTAAAAACTGCAGTTCTCATTTAAGAAATGTTGTGAAGGATCAAGCACAGAAATTTTTCTGTCACAACTAGTTTTCGAACGGAAAACTAATTTTCAAGCATTATCCAATTTTTGCAGAAAATGCTGTTTTCTCCCTGAAAAGCTGAACCATCAAAATGCCGTATATATTAATTCTGAAATACTGCAATTATGCTCTGTGAGAACTGTAGTTCATTTGCCTTCTTCCTGTCCTACATCTTCCAGGAATGTGGCACAGACACTTGGCAGCCATCGTTCATTACCTGCGCTCTGGTTGTGAGCACAGATACCTCATGGGATGTACAGCCTGACCCTGGAACAAACACTATAGAGAGCAACAAATTCAGACAGGATGCCAATGCCTATGAGTAACCAACACTGCAACAAAATACATGAAGAAAGTTATACATATAAATAAAATCAAAACCTAAATAATATGGATAAAATACATGATTATAACCTTTCACTGAAAATTTCACACTTGCAAAGGAAGATAAATTCCACTTCCTGACTGAATCCAGGTAAAGATTCATTTTATAATCTCTCAGAAACTTGGGGGTAAATTCAGGACTAGAATTCTGCAATGAGATTTTGGATTGTTTTGGATGCATTTCCATTGCATGTTCATGCCTTGAATTCTTAATCTGCTTCCTAACTACTGAAAACTTAAATCCGATTTTGAGCACCCCACATTCTGAAACTTGCCAGTCCCCCAAGGGTCAGCCTGTGTAGATAACTTCTAACCCAGGCATATATACTGTTTAAATCCCCTTGAGTCACCTCATCTAATGTTGTAACCACCTTCTTCTTACACTGCTGTAGGTGTATGTAGAATTTTCTCTAATCCCCAGCTGCTGCCACCCATGTTTATAACTGAGCAAAAGAATTTCACAGTCTTAGCCCTATTGTTTCTGCCTCGCAACTTCTCAAATTTAAGTAATGAGAAAATAATTTGAAAACCAGAAAATCTCGAGAGCTTTCTTAATTGTTAATAGGAAGCTGAAAATAAGCACACCCATGTCTATGCCACAGACAATCAGAACTAACATTTCACCAAGTATTAGAAAAGACTGATAGTATAACACATAAATGGGAAGCCATACTAACAAAAATAATTTTTTTTGTTAGGTTACTTTTCAGATGGATCACATGCAGGGGAAGGTATGGGATTGTACCACCAGGGACAGGAAGACAGAAGATACGGGACCTCCATCACTCAGTTTTAGCTGCTAGGTAACCACAATTTAGAATTTACTAGTTCCCTTCCTTTCTACTTCTGGTTGCATAATAGCAAACCTTTTGAAGTAGGGGTTTAGTTTGAGAAGCATTTAAATTGTTACTGTTAAATTGGCCTGTCTGCTAGTAGAAGTGTCTAGGGTAGCAGGAATACTGCCAAAACATCATGATGTTGCAGCAAAACACTAACAATATTTATCCACGACTCATAAATCACATTTGCAAAGATCATAGTAGGTTTGCTAAATGCTAAACTTCTTGTTAGAGCTGCACTAGCAACTCCATTTCGGGCAGAAAATACTAGGGACAGCCAATCTGGGAGCTATGGTTTTAGACCAGGTCTCCTGTCTTACCACATGCTACCAATGAACATATACTCTCACCCCACAAAATTAAAAAAAAAAAAAAAAAAAAAGAGGTAGCAAGATCTTCCTACTCAGCAGTATCTTGGGGAAAACTGGCTAGCATACGAACAGTTGTCAGCTATTGAAAGGAATGTTTCCTTTTACATTAGGCCAGGTGAATGTATTTGTCAGCAGGCTCCAGGAATTGGCTCTGACATTCAAGTTGTCCCCCGGGTTGGAATGACTGGGATACAGAAGTACTTGATTCTTCTGTAACATCTGATGCTTTAGCTTCACCACTGCCTGAGCCCAAAATTTTCTTTAATCTACTGTGTGCGCCAAAGGAGAACAATTTCACTGAGATATAGGTCTCTATTATAGCACAACTGCTCAGCCACTTTCCCTCAGCTGAGCCTGGTCCAAATGGGTCTGTAACTGGAATTAGAAAAAGGAGCATTCAGCTACAGTTAACAGTGTGTTAATTATTAAAGGCTAAAGGGCCCAGCTTTTATTAATATTACAGTGTGAATTTATCTTCCTCATCTGGGGGGGAGAGTGGACCCTGCAGTGCTGTTTAAGAACTTACAGAGGTAGTAACACAATTTGGTTCCTTCTCCACTGTTGACACAGTCATCAAAGTAACTGTGTCAAACAAAACCAAAGAAGGATGTGCCTCTCTTTATTGCTAAGCTTCCTCAAAGAGTTCAGTGCAGCACTTACGAGAACAAAAGCACAGCTATGTACCCCTAGAGAGAATGCAGAAATTGTGGTCTTCCTCTGGGACACCTAGAGGTCATTCTCTATGCCCTGATCTTAAAAAAACCATTTACGTACACACTTACTTTGAATATCTCTATGGAATTTGTCTTGACCTAATTAGGTATCTTGATTTCAGTGAGATGGCTGCATATGCTCAAGCATTTTTTTTGTATGGTGTTGCAGTAGTTGTGCCATGCAATCCAGAGAGACGCAGGCTGCTCATGAGAGCTTATATGGCCATTATTCACTTCTAATTAGACAACAAGTACATTTATGGACACTGATTACGGATCCTCTAGCCAGCATCCCTGTCACTAGTTTTATATCCACAGGACCCCTGTGTATGTCACTCTAAATCCTACTGCTCTGCACAGTGAAGCTGTAGCAATGCTAACTTGACATGAAGTGGGCAGAATCTGAGAAGTTTGCAGTAAGTTTTGTGTATGGCAGAATGAAGAATTTGGGCTTCCTCCAACAAGACTGTATGAGAAGTCACTATAAATAACTTACCCTGCCTATGTAGAGCAAAACTATTTTGCACATTTGCCATCACAAACAAGACAAGCCATATATGAATAAACAGTGGGTTTTTAAACGTGTTTTGGAAGACAGAAAAAAGGAAGGTGCTCCCTCTCCAGTTCACCGAGTTCTCTTTCCCTCTGCTTCCCTGCCTTTAGTCATTCTGTAAACACCCATCACACTACCACTGTATCAACTTACAGAGACAGTGAGCTGTTCCTAGTTGGACCCCACCAATGGGTTATATTTAAAAAGCAATAATTCTCCGAGATTACAGCCCCATGTTGACACCATTTCCTGCCCTTGACAGTTTACAAAGACACCCAGGTATGGTGCCACCTGCCTGACACCACAGCGTAATGATGGCTGTTCCGAGCAGGACTGAGATCTCCCTGTAGAGTGCATGTTCTGCTGGGTAGCACTGACACTGTCGTGGCACCAAGAAACAGCACCTCAGAGTACGTTCTCTTGTCAAGACCCATTCAGAGCAGAGCAAAACACAGATCACCCAGGCCATACAAAGTCCAGAACTTCAGTAACATCTTTTTGTGCCACATTGACTGTCAAAGATGGTATTTTCCCTAGGACAGCATTTGAAGGGCTTTTAAAAATTATCGTTATTTTTTAAAATACCAAAATGTTTCATTTTCCTCATGGTAAGACCATTAAATTTTTGACAGTTTAAGTCCCTATGATAAAAAACTCTATAAAATTAAGAATTATATTGAAATTGCACATCCATCTAAACTAATAAACTGGATCAATAAGGGAAAACAAGCTAAATTGCAATTATAAAGTCAAACTGAGTAATTTACATTTTTCTCCATTAAAAATTCATTGAGAAGCGACATGTGCTATCAAATGTTTCAATTTCGGCAAAACTGCTGTTTTCAATGGAAAACTTCCATCCAGACATTTCTGAAGTATTACATGGGGGGTTTTTTTTAAGTTTCCTTGCAACAAGAGTGCCACCCACTGGCTATTGCAGCGCTGTCTATGCACAAGTCCTTCACACAAGAACACTTGAAACCAGCTGTTTCTCTAGGGGGAAGAAGGGTTCTGGTCTTGTCCTGCAATCACCACTGACCAACATACTGCCAGTGAAGAGCTAACTTCTCTTCCAGAGCCTGCTGAACAACAGGAGTGTGTTAACCAGATTGTTACGGCAATGACAGCACTGCAGAGGATGTCACCTTGCTAATTTTCACCATCATTACTACAGCAGAGGACTGCTACCTTGTCTCCATCTCCATAATAGAACATGAAAGGTAGCTGGAGTGTCACATGCCAAAAATCATTAAGCTATTTTATCTTAATCTCTGCCAATCAGTTAGTGCCCAAACCCATAACTTTTGGAATAGCATTAGAACAACAATATGGCATCAGATCAAGGCTGCATCTAGCTCAGTATCCTCCTCTGACAGTGTGTAAAACAGACTGCTCAGACAAAATGTGTGAAAAATCAGATAAGTGATCCTATCCCCTTTAAGACCTTCCTCTGGCAGACAGTGTTCAGTGACTTCTTCAGCTGGAAACTGCAGCCAGGCCATTTTCTTTAAAAGTCACTTACACCTGGCCAATCTCTCATGAATTTGCTTGACACCATTTATTCTTTTGGCTTCTACAACATGCTGTGTTACCAAGATCTCCAGTTTAATTACACTTCGTATAAAAAATGCATTCCTCTTATTTGTTCCAAACCAGCATTTTGACAATGTCACTGGGAACCCCTGTGTTTGTGTTACAAAAAGCAATGAAGTAATAAATAACTATTAGTTATGTGCCTTCTCCATCTCCTTCATAATTTTATTAATCTCACATCTATTCCTGCTTAAGATGCTAAATTCTGCCCTGTTTAATTTCTCCCTCTCTAAACCATGCTGTGCCTCTGAGCACCTCCATGCCTTTTTGCAAATTTTCGGCACTATCCATGTGTGATCTGGTGACAAGTACTGTCCACAGCATTCCAGCCAGGTATGGGGGCACCACCGATTACAGTGCAGCACAATTAATTTTACTCTGATTTCTCTATTCATTTCTATGATTCTATTTACCTGCATTTGACTATTTGACTGCAGCTAGCACTGAGCTGTATTTTCAAAGAGCCACCTTCACAATCACATCAATTCTGTATTTTGCCCTCTTCTGTGCTTTGTGCCAGTGGTGTGAAGCCACCAGCCAGAGCCTGGATTAGGATCAGGATGCTAAATCCTTCATTGGAAAGATGGTCATAAACTGCAGGTTGCCTGGTGTTCCTGAATGAGCCCAGTGTCATTATCACCTTAATTACAAGAGGCAAATAGAAAAGCTATGAATAAGCAGCAGGTCGTACTCAGGGCCCAATTCTGCAAACATTTTTATGTGTAGCACTTCCTCGACTTAGGCTTGAATAGCTTGGTTGTAAATTCTCACGGTGTCAGAGATATCGTTTGTACTCATATGGTGATGATTTCTTCACTAAAGCCATCCATCGCATGAAGCAGAGTGCAATGGACTCAGTGTGTTGATGCATTCTTTGTTTTTCAATAAGAACATGCAGAATCTCAGTGGTTTTCCAAATATTTTCAGCAATAGATATTGCTCTATTACATGCTCCTGTACTTCACTATCTGTGGGGTACCTGCATCTAGCACATTACAGTCTAGTTTCTTCCAGTTAAAATGTGCTAGACAAGTATCGCGTGCCAGCGGCTCAGTCAATTCACTGCACCACATTCACTCCAGATATAAATCTACTGCAATTGTGTCAGAATGAAATGGGCTACTTCTGCAAGGAAACAAAGGTGATTTTGTTGATGTATTTATTAATATTGTTATTTGCAGGTTTCTTTCTGCTTTGATGTTAGGTCAGCTGCTTTCCTTTTTACTAATTTACGTTTTTCCTTGTTTATAATATTTTTTTTAATTTCAAGGTAAGGGAAATTTAAACACAAAGCTAAATCAGAATTCAGAAGCAGCTTTCCATGTGCAGGTTTTTCCTTTTCTTTCTCATTGTGGTGTGTGTCCTTTCTCTTCCCTTATTTCAGTAGCTCTATCAAACTGCAGACACTAATCTGCATTTTGTCTCCCTCCTATAGCTTTCCGTATGCGCTATAACCATTTCTGTGCAGCAAGTCTGCCCTCCACCTGCTCGTGCCAACATCTCCATAGACAGACCCAGAATGGCTGACTCTGGAGTAACTCTTCAAAGTTACAGGGGACTGGCTCAAGAGTGGCCTCCTCTCGTTCCTTCAATCATTTATTAAAATGACCTCGCACAATGGATTAACAGATTTTCCATCTCACTTAAATTCCCAGAGTAAACCAAGAAATGACATGCACAGCTCTGCCACTCACAGCACAGTTTACATACCTGTAAAATACAGCCTGTAATTCTCATCTGTGTCAGTTTTCAGATAAGATTTTGAGAGTTCACTCCAAAACATTACTGTTAATACATAATTCATGATTAATAGCAGCCACCCGAGATTCAGGCTCTATTATGAAAAGCACAGCAAACATGAGAACCAGTCTTAGCCCCGCAGAGCCTGGCAATCTAGGCAGGCAAATAGTGGAAGACAGTAAATAGAAACTCAAAATGGGAAAGCATTGTCCAAGAATTTACAGCAGGTCAACATTACAATTCAGCCTTTACCACTACAGTAATCACTGCCTTAGCTCTAATGCGATTCAGTGTCCGGTTTTGTTTTCACACTTGTTTTGTTACTGTTTCTGAAAGCAGCAGGATCAAGCTGTAAAGAGGCAATGCTGAACATCTATATGCGAATTAATGGGGCTACACGCTTAATAGGAACCGTTTGGCTCTTACAAAATCAGACCTTCAGTTATTGAGCTTTACTGCATACTTCCCATAACACAGAGGGTGGTTCTGATGTCTCTACAGAAACTTTGTGGTGTCTCTTAGGTGACGTTTTCTCAGAACAAAAACATAAAAGAGAGGTGAGATTTCCCATCGCAGATTTGTCTGGCGTGAAGTCTTCACATGTTGGTATTTCCCCCCCCCATTAATGAGATTCCCCTGTCAGTTTTAGACAGTTGTTTAGATTCATCAAATGAAGAAAGGGGACACTTCTGCTGACAGCCTAGATTCTAGCCCGTCTCTTCAAAACTGAAGGCATTAATATTAGATATAAACAGATAGCTCTAACACTCTGTCTGTCATGAGAGACAACTCTAGTGACATCTTTAGGAGACCCATTACTACTAGTTTCCTCTAAAGCTTTCTATGTCATCCTCTAACATGGAGGCAAATTGCTTGGTAGCATCACACTTGGAGGAAGAGCCTCTAAAGGCAACCTTTGGGGCATCAGTTTAGGCTTGTACTCTCCATAAATCAGAAAAGGTAGTAGCCTTTCCATCCAGGGTAGTGTTGGAGGAGCATATTCCTCTCACAAAAAATAAATCATTCAGAAAGAGACAGACACAAAAGGATCTATCATTACGAGTAGATAAAACTAAATAATGCTTCAGAGTTCTCCAGTAACAGCATCATCATCTGTCAGCTGGATGCATCAGCCTGTTCAGATACTCGCTCATACAAATCCTGCATTTTCCCCCTTTTCCTCCTCCCCTCACCCTAATAAATGCACAAGCTCCCATCCCTACAAGGAATTGCTTTGCCCCCACAATACAAAGTATCTTTGTCCGCAGTGGAAGTGGACTTTGACTACTCCAAACCCTGGCCAGACACCATGTGGAAAAGGGCCAGCTGACACTGGCCTTAACAGTGTGAATGTTAAGGATGGTCAAGCACTTGTGTGGACGCCTGTGCCCAAAGCCCGTTTAATTTATTAGTATAGATGCAGCCATGGAGTCCCAGGCAAGAGACTGGGAGCATGGTTCTCCCTCACTATTAAAACCAGAGACAGGTAATTATCTCACTGTCTGCAGGCTGGAAAACAACAAATCAGATTCTGAAATGTGTTCAGCACTTACAGCTGGGGTCAGATCTTTCAAAAGAGCTCTTCATCTATTCAGGTACTAAAATAAGTGACCAGCTTCTCATAAAAGCGTGCCAGATATTGAGTTCTTTTGAAGATTATTTCCAATTAGAGATCATGATGAACATGTGAAAACCTGCCCCAGAATCTTCAGAAAAGGAACTGCTTTTCAGACATAGCTATAACTAAAAAAGGTAACAAAATCTAGCCATTGCTCCAGGATCACAACAGTCTAAATCAAGGAGTGGATTCGTTATGTCAAGGACATAAGGACAGAGAGATTTTTCAGGAAATAAATTAAATCCTTATTTTTGAATGAAACCCAATAAAGAGAAAATACAGTTTTTATACCATGTGAGCCAGACAGAAAAAACTGCCTGTATATATATATATAAAGCAGATACAGTGTAACTTTTAGGAATCCAGGAACAATTTGTCCCCACCAAGTTTAACACAGTCACCTTCAGCTAGCAAAAGTTTCTCATTTTGATCTGCAAAGAATCCGTATTTAATTGGAAGCACTCTTCTGCCAATTCTGTCGTAAGAAACTCAACACAGATTTTCAAGCCATTAGAGAGAAAAAATGGTGATGCTTAGGTACTGCCTTTGAATTCAGGTCCTTCATTTGGTTTTATTTCCCTCTCTAAAATTAATGATATATTCCACGTGTCTGTCAATAATGGGAACAGAAGTTAAGCAAAGAACATAGCCATTTCTAACTATTCACTTGCTGTAGAGATTCAAACCATCCATCTTCCCATAATTGCTAGCATGGTAAACAGTTCTTTAAAAATACTGTGTTGACTTTCACTACTACCAGCTTGCACTACTATATTTATTCCAGATACTTAGGATGCTGAGCATATTATAAGTACAGGACAGCACTGCTCTGGGTCCAGAACGAGAAGGCTGTCACTGGTTGTCAGGCAAGCAGAGTCAGGCCTGGAATATTTCCTAGCTGGGTATGCAAAAAACCCTGACTCCTTGCCATTGCCCCTGTTTGAGAAAAGTTCTGTCTGGCTCCGGTAAGGAGGCCAGTACAAAATAATAATTTTGAAAATGCAGCCTTGTATAATCACCAGATCCACTGATCAGTCACAAGACCCATTAGTGCTCTCTCCCATTAGCGGAGCAGAGAATGAACCCTGCCCTAAATTAGACACCAACAACATTTGCAAACCAGTACCTTAAGGCTAACAAAACAGAAAAAAGTTAAAAACAGTGGTAAAATCATACATTCCTGAAAAACGTTGATGAAAAAAAAGAAAATACTATCCTTGTTATGATAACAAGAAAAATTAACTCCTCTCTGACAAATTATATGCTAGTATTCAACTTGGCACTAACCAAGGCTGTGAAAGCACATAATATAATTACTTTAACACAATGATTAGGCAGTAATTAGTATTGGCCTATCTCACATTAGAATCCTAGCTTTTTGTAATACGTTTTTATCTTTACCTACATTCATTTAGTACAAAAGCTGAGGCATGCACATCATGGCAAATAATTAGGGCATGAATTTCAGCTTAGTACTTTGCAACAGTGCACTACAGTCCAATAATTGGAATAGAATTTAATGTATAACATAAAGGCTAATTCACATTATCTGTATGCTAATTATTCATTTGTTTCTTTACCATTTAATTAAAAAGCTAACTGTTACATCCTGCCATCAGTAGGCAAACTAAGGTTCCCCTAATCCATGGAATAATGCTTTTGGTCACATCTGCCAGATATCTCTTAATATATCTGGAAGAGGGTTTATTCCTGCAGATGAGGAGGGGCAGGGAAGATAGATTCAGATTTGATTCAGTCTGCTGGAATGAGCAACAGATGAAACAGCACAGGAAAGCTTATTGCACTAGGGCAATGCTACCTCTGACACTGAACCGCTGCCATGGTCAACAGTGTTGAAAAAAAAAAATTGATGCTAAGGGGTGAGAAGAGGAAAATCTCAGTTGCTTCCAGATTTTGAAGGGATACAATGCAATGGAGGATAGTAGAGAACCTGTCCCTTTCCTCAGCAGAAATTCCATTATCACCAAGAGAAAAACTCACATTCTAATAGAGCAAATCTTCAGCTTGGGCAAACTATTCTGGTTCCATTAAATTTGCAAAATGTCTTCATTACAACCTCAGATTTCAAAGTCACAGGCATGCGCTGTGGTCACAGAATTTTTCCTTTTGGGTGTCCCTGCTGTGAAATATTTCCCAGTTGTGTCTTTCAGTGGGTCCAAAATATTCTGGCTGCCTAGGAATAAATACCATATGCTGACCGTCAGGTAATCCTGTTAAGATCCTGCATTGTGAGTCCCTCAGAGGTAAGTCTGCTGTACTACTATTCTGTAGCATCTCTAACCTCTGACCCTTCAGAATGAAAGAAAACATGACCAAGAAATGAACTTTACTCATTTATCATAAATAGCACGAAACTCTTAGACCATGGGAGCATCACTGCCTATTGCCGGTGGTACTAGACTTTGTAACCATACACACAGGGCCAGACATTTGCTGATAGCTTACAAAGATTTTTGTTTCTTGAAGTGGGAGAGGATTATGTTTGAGCGTGGCACTCCCCAAATCTTCCCACAACACAAACATACCGTTTGGTGTGAGGGCAGCACAAGGTAACTGAGATAATCCCACATTACTTAGAATGATTTACACTGCTGCAGTGCTTTCCAATTGATTTTCAGAGCATTGCACAAACATTTTTGCTGAGCCAATCAAGCTCCTGAATCAAACGTCGTGTGTTTATTCGGCTGTTCTTCCCTTCTCTTCTTCAGTATATGGGTCACAGATGCTCAACTCTTTATAGTTCTGTTACCCACGTCACTTACAGTAAGCAATGAAACTTATGACAAAACCTTGGCAGATCCTATTAATACACAAGGTGACAAGAATTCAGGACCCAGAAGAGGATCTATCATTTGTTGGCAAACACTTTAAAATGACTCATCCTCCTAATGTAGCTCCTCTCTAAGAACAGAGCAGTACTGAAAACAAGATCTGTCAGTTTGCTTTTCCTGCATTGCTGGTGTAAGTTTGAAATCCAGAAGTGTGGTTCCCAAAGCACCACTTCATTGCAGCCACCAGAAGGGATACCTCCTTCTGACAGGAGGCAAGCATGCACAGAAAAAACTCATGTGAGAGATGCTAGTAGTGACAATAATGAGCTTAGCTACTGAAGAACATTTTTGTCCCACATGCTAAGAGCCATCAAATTACATATCACTGCTGTAATGTGATTGGAATTTATTTTTGAGGAAGTGTGTTAATATTTGACATTAAGAGTTTCTATTATGGTGCTGAAGAAAACATTCTCACTGTGGTAAAAAATGACACTTCTGATGAGAGTCTTTAATTTCCATTCTCTGTTTTGTATCTATCTCCACAAACAGCAGGCACATTGTTCATTCATCCCATGTCACATTTTTTCTGAAACACTTTTTCTTCTACAATAAAATGTCTGATAAGGGGGAGAAAAAATTACAGTATGTTTCCACTATAGCATGTTGTTGCCTTTGAAGAACAAGAATAAACCTCCCTCCCATAACTTTGCCATCAAGCCACCCAAGTCATTATAGGAAGAAACATGCTGTCCTTATGGAGAAAGACTACGTTAATTGTATTATTTCATCTAAGAATGTTGCTGGGTTTATTACTTTGCAAATATCACCAGAAAAAAAATCAAGTTGTTATCTTTTGTGTATGGCTGGCTGAATTTTTCTTTTTTTTTTTTGGAAATGACTAGTGGAAAATGTGCAAGATTTCAACCACTTCATAGGACAAAAAATAATAACATTCCAGATAATTATACTGCCTTCAAAACAGTTTGAGATGCTCCTGTCCAAATGGTTTCCAGGATTCCACTCATTGTTGCAGAAACCCAAGCTCCTATAATAACTGCCAATTAAACAAATGGTGACCCAACAGCCTGTCCATTCTCTCTGTACACACTGTGTTCTGATGGTACAGGAACTGATGCTAAGGCTGGAGTATCATCGAGCACCTTTGGTCTGCATTAACGTTACACTGACTTTAACAGGTAACCTGTATCTCAGAATTTGACTCCTGGACGCCATATGGTTTAAAGCATCTTATNNNNTATATATATATATATACACACCCCCACACCCACCTGTCTGGGCAACTACTAAATAATCCAGTAATATAGTGAGCATATCACTGCTGATTTTGGAGACACTTTCCCTGGGTAAATTGAGATACCTAAGGTGAGGTTTACCTGTTAGAAGGCAGATATTCTATCTTTCTAAAATGCCAGGTGCCTTTGCAAGTGTCTGTTAGAGAAAAAAAGGGAACTGCATTACCCTAGATTCCTTAGCCCTTTTACAAACCTTGGTTTATGCTTTACTGGCCACTGTCAAGAAGATCAGCCTGAAAAGTTCTCGCTCTCAGATTTCAGCAGTGGGAAGTGTTCTGCACTGTTCTGCTCTCTCTGCAAGGAGGTGGCGAGAAATAGCAGCAGCTCCCCAAAAACACATTTGCAAATTATGATCTGGCTCTAGTACAGCTCAGGCACAGCAACATTTCTTGTTGCAGTCCATTTAGCATGACACTGCAAGCTGTAGGAAAACAGGCCTTGGAAGTTCATTATCATCAGGATCCAGCTAAAAAATACTTGGAACAGATCCTGAAATAATTACAAGAGCATGTGAATAATATTACAATTAACAGGAACAGGTTGGTGAAGGGTTTCTTTCCTGCTCACCTCTAGAAGAAGAGATATGAGTCTTTTCTGAAAAATATAATCAGCCTTCAAAATCTGCCAAATGATATTAAAACTGAGATTGTAATTCAGACATTATTAAAGCAAATATATACAACTCTCTTTCTCTGTGGGAGTCACTATCTCATTCCCAACGGTGACACTTCTCCCGTACATTGTTTTCATCTATCTTGACGTTGCTCATTGCTTTAAAGATGACTGACATCTAAAATACAGCCGAGTTAATCCCACTAAATTTTACCCTACCCATTCATTGTGCAGCATTGTTTAATGAAATCTGAACTTTTTTTAGCAGGACTGCAAAACCATGACTGATGAAGTCTTAGCACTGCAACACATGGTAGTGAATGCTAAACAGTGAATAGGTGAGGAGAAGAATGGGATTTTGTTTTTCAAGGGCCATACTCCTGCTTTATTTCCGTGTGAGAATGCAGTCACTTGAAGAAACGGTAAGAGTGTTTCTTCCAGCTTAGGCTGGAAGGATGCAACTTCTCGATGTGTAAAGCAAGCCATATTGGCATAGTGTCAAATGGCACAGAGAGCCCGATGCCCTTCTGAAGCGTCCTATACAGGCTTGTAAAAGAAAGGAAAGACACAGGACCCTAGAGCCAGCACTCGCTTATTCAGTACTGGATGGAGATGGAGAAAGCAAGCTTAAGCAGCAGTGGAGGGAGATAAAATTTTCTTTTCTTTGTTGACATTATATTTTAACATTACAATGCTGGCATAGAATGAATTTTTTCAAATCATGACATATACCTATGGATGGTGACAACAAGCGTTACTGAGGACTGTGGCAGCAGGTAAAACCTCTTTCTTCCTCTTCCCTCACCATGCTCTAATCAAAAATTCACAAGTATGGCTCTTGGTTTCAGGACTGTGCCTATCATTTGATGGTCTGGGACATAACTAATAAATACTTGTGATCAGGAATTAATCACTGAAAACACATCTTGTGACAAATTAAGCAGGGTATTTCCAAGTGCACAGATAACCATCCAAAATGCAATGGATTCACATGCTTGAATCCTGTATGTCAATTGGAAACCTCTGCCCTTGGTCACATTATCTTTTCTTTGTAGCCACAGCCACTGCAGTTGTGAACGTTTTGTCCTGTGCAGTCACTGCCAGCATGGAATTCCAATGGACATACAGGTAAATGCTGTTGATGGCAAATACTCAGAGCAAGTTTAACCACAGGAATCAAGGCAAACTACTAGCTGTCTCTTGATTTAATCATTGTTTTATGTCATTCTTAAACCTGAGACATGGAGTTATTTATGAATAGCAATTTACTTACTAATTCTAAGATCCAAAACCTATTTGGGCTCATACTATTACAAAGCACTCTTACTGACTTATGGTCAGAAAGATCTCCATGCGATCATATTTCTACTGTGTTGCACGTGCAAAACAATTCCCAGAGTAGTTTGCAGTCTATGTCCACTTTCATTATGCTCACAAGAAGCAAGATTATGAGTGGTATAAGAAAACAACATCCAGAATCCTTAAGATATATCCACAGAGGAATGTCCCTTCACTCTTATGATGATGGATATCCAGTTATCCATTAGCAACAGCACATACAGCGAAAAAGGTTTTGCATTCAACTTCACAGAACACTGATCTTTGTTGTCAGAAGTCAACCGTTTCCTGAACTACCTGATAGCTGGATGCTCTTCTAAATATATTCACATAGAGTACCAACAAGCAGATGAAGAAGGGCAGAGCACAGCTGGGCATAGAAAACATATAGCCAATAATTTAATGGAGTCCCCCTCTCTACTTAAAAATTCTATTTTGGACAGATCAGAACATTAAAAAATAAAAAAAGCAACCCAAACCTCCCAACCCTATACAAGTAAATTAATTCTGGTAAATGATTCCTGAACTTTCCACATCTCAGGAACACTTTTTCCCCCTTGATATCAAAATTTTCAATCTGTTGGCAGTGGGCAACTAGATTATGTGTTCCCATGATTAGATAAATCTACAGAGAGAAAAGCGCTTGGCATGAATACTCATGGTGGTGAATGCGACACTATTTATTTCCTCTATTCTCTTCTGTTAAGAAAAGAAAAAAAGACAATAAAGTTAGCACTCCTGCCATCGCAGTCAAAGACTCATAATAATAGTAGAAAACTAAATATCAAGGAAAATACAGCTGAAGAAAATTGGTTTAAAGATTTAAATAAGTGCTGGCCAACTTTCCTTAGCTATGGTTCAGATTCATAAACCCACTTTCAGTGGAGGAGGAAGGAAGTGATGATGGATGCTATCATTTGCAGTCGGGTCCAGCAGCAGCAAGGCTCTGTTTGGCTCACACGAAGTCTCCCAGCTTCCAAGAAGAGTGTGGATGGTGCAGTACTCAATCCACATGGGGGCAATTCACATGCAGAGCCACTGAGAGCTCACAGACTGACATAGCTCAACCCTGCCAGGTAGCCAGTGAAAGGCTCTTTTGGACAACTCTTCGGAGAGTGACAGCTGCTGTAACACAGTGGGGTGAGGATGATTTATACCAACTAAGTACCTGGCTCATCCTGTTTATCATTTTTGAAAGCATTTACAAAAGCTATCAAACAGTATGACAGGCTACCAAAAAGGGCTTTTGTCTTCTAAATGCTCTTTGCAGAAGGAAGCAGTAATAGAACATCGAGCTGTGATACATTCACTGCTCAGTAAATGTTAACAATTAAAGGTATACTGTGAAGTTTTACTAATTTTTAAAAAATTTATCAGTTCACAACACAATCCATCACTTAAGGTCTAAATCCCCTGGCAAGAAATCAATGCAGCAAGAGTCATGACCTTGAATACATCAATCTCTTATAAGGAACAGAACTGTAGTAATACTTGCTTAAATAATTGCAATGCTGTGGTGCACTTTTAAAGCTAGGAGTTCTTGTACTGAATCACATAATTAAAGAACAGGAATCTTTTCTTTGTCTGGACTGGACTATACAAAAAACAGACCCTTGTGTACATTGCAGCCTGTGACTGCTCTGTTGAAACCTGCATGCCAAGGTGAAGAGTACCCTTCTGATCACTACAGCCACCTGTCATACAGCGCTGCTCCGTAGAGATTTAGCATGAAGGCTAAGCAATGAAGAGGGAGCCCCACTTCACCAACACACACAGCAGACATCTGTTGGGCTTCCACAAAATGGCTCCAAAAGCTGAAGATAGCTCAAAGCCAAGAATGGTCTATCAGGAAAGATATAAACGAGGAGGGCCTTGTTTTCATAGGTGTTTCAATTTAGGGACACAATTTTTTATACTCAGCATGCAAGAGATGCCATACGTTTCCACTGAGCCATATCTATTTGTTGATGCATTCAAAAAAACAACTTGTTGAAATTAACTCCTAACTCATAGCTCCTCCTCATTTTTCCTGACACGGCCTGCATTCCCGAACAGGTACACAGTCCTGTGCATTATATACTGTAACAGTCCTGACAGTTGCCTCCAAGAGAACAGAGAATATTCAGTGACCTATTCTGACACCAGATTGAGAGCTGGGGAGTGGTCACACATTTGCGCCTTTAACTTCAACAGCAGCACGAACATACTGGTTGAACAAGGGTCAGGCCAGGGTGTTTTAGCTTGCTATGCTGAACTACTCCTTGCTGAGGTATTGTATTTCTTCATTCTATGTACAGCCTTAGGTATCGACAGCTACCTCGACACTTTCTGAATACTTAAGTTACACCATGGCTAGAGTAAATGCCAAGGAGGCCCTGCAAGGGCAGCCAAGTGCCACTATCCAGCTGGCTGAAATACTTTTATTTTAAATAAATTAACTGGCTGCCTTCCACAGAGGTAGGGGAGGGTAGCCACTTGAATGCTCTCTGCCCTCAATCTTTTTTTGTGTGTTCAGTTTTGGATGTCTCTTCTATGAGACTTGAGTCGCTCTGGCTTGCTGACAGCTATACAATAACACAGCTAAATGGATATGGGTATGGATGAAGGATGCCAAAGAATTAGATTTTTATTTCAGAGGTGGAACTGTTAAGGCCAGATTTGTAAGCTTGTAACTGCAAACATTACTGGAAAAAGGAACATCTTTTTCCAGGAACAGTGGGAGAAGGCAGGAAAATGCTGCTTGAGGAAAGAATTGCAGGCTGGGAACTAGACCTCTGAGGATCTGCAGCTGCTCAGTCTGGCAACCCTGAGCACATTACTGGACCTCTGTCTCACACTTCTCCTCTCTAAGTGTTCACACTTACTTGACAAGTGTTACCTTTTTTCAGGAAGTTTTGAGTTTCTTAAGTAATGAAGCTTTTATTAGTGGAAAGTAACTTCAATGACTTTAATACATTTTTTTTACATCTTTGCCAGTTTTTGGCTATCTCTAGTATAAATTACTTGAATACCATGAAGAGCTGTTAAAAAGAAGCCTGCTCATTTGCTGCTGTTGTAATGATTGTGTATCAGTGATAAACAGTCAAAGAGTATTTTATAAATTTTGACACTGGAAGGTAATTTTATACACTATGGCTGAGGTAAAAGGCAATGATGACTTTAATACATTTCTCTAAGCAAATGTCAATCACAGCAGCTGTTTTCGTGTTTGGCTTAACTGTGTCAGTTTCAGTTTACTAACTCCTGCAAAGATCAGTATTTCTGTTTGGATTAAATTGATACAGGAGGCCCCACTAGAGAGAGCTACTTCTCTCATACAAGTGTCATGTGCATCATAAGGGATTTTTGGCTTCCTTGATAGTTTTAAATTTCTTATTATTTGACACAAAGATTTAAGCCCTGTCCTAGTGAAGAAAAGAAAACCAAGCTACCCCAGATAAATATTGGCACACTTTCCAACGTTTTTTTTTAAATTGTTCTTGAATTTAAATTGAAACCCTTACTATTTGCTATTGCCAAGATGAAAAGATATGCCAGGGGAGATGTCCACAGAAATTCACTTTCATTTCTCCCCTCTTCCCATAGCACTAGATGGATTTCTTTCTCCCCCTCAAAGACAGAAATTAATATCACACACATATAATAATGGAAACAAGAACTAGGATATGAACTGGAGACATTTTGGCCTCCAAACAATAACTTCTCTGGACGAACTAAACGCCTTTGACTCAGTCAATAGAACATTTCTATCTATAGAGGATAATCACACCCTCCAGCACAAACGATAACAGTAATGTTTGAGCTGGAAAAAAAGACAACAGGAAGGTGGACCCATCAAATTATGTTACTTTAATATACTGGTTAGTTGTTAGGTTGGGAAAAAAAAGGCGCCAAACTCTACACATGATTTGAACAGTGTATTTCCAAAAGTCAGAACTCTGAAAGAAGAGGCAGGATTAGCATTTTATTAGAGAGGAACTGGCATATACTACTCATTTCCTCCATTAGACTCCCATCCCTACTCCCAGGGACCCAGTATTGCAACAAATGCTGCCTGAAATACTGCTTTTGTAATAGACCTAAAAGCTAAATGAACTTGAACA